>OY288250.1:28340808-28770175 GCA_958450325.1 Agrostemma githago | reverse complement strand
CAATATTAGGAATGAGAAAAGAAATAAAAAAAGACGCGACTAGAACGACGTGGAAAACGGGAAAAAACGAGAAAAAAGAGGAGGAAAAGAGAGAAGATGGGATTTGTAACACCCTCAACCTACATGCTTAATTATCTTGAAAACAGACTCGTAGTAGCGGCCTAGGCGCAGGAGCGTTAAGATGTATATAGGTGAGTTATGGTGTGTATGGTTAGGAAGGGGATTTGGCGAGTTTTGCTCTCGGGTTTGTATATGGTTTGCCTAAAATTGCCTAGAATTTTGGGTTGTGAATGGTCGGGAATCCTATAGGATTTCTAGAGGAAAGATCGGAATATAATATGCCTAGTATTGCTGGAATTCCGGGTTGTGAATCGTTGTATTGTGTGTCGGGATTGGAATTATTGTCTTGTGAATTGTTGTTAATAATTGATGATGAAATTGTGTTGCGGAGGTGGGGTATTTATAGGATGAAATACCCGACTTGGGATAGGAGATAGATGGTTGCAAAGGAAGAAAACAACCGGTTGGGGTGAAGTGGGATTCCGTTTGTGGATAGGAAAATGTTACTTGTAGGGGAAGAAACACCCGGTTTAGATGGAGTAGGATTCCGATTTTGTATAGGAAAGGATTCTTACTTTGTAGCCGATATTTGTGTAGTATTTGACTTCGAGTCAGATTTTTGAAGTGGCGCGACATATTTTTATGTTTTGGAAACGTCTTTGACTGGGGTTTGACTCGATCGCTAAAAGACGGTTTTGCCCTTGGTGTCGTTTTTGACCCAAATTAGTCTCATTTGACTGGAAACGACCCACTGGGCCTGGATTTGAAGTCTGTTTTGTGAGGTTTTTACTCCACTAAAAGCTAGTGCCAACTACTATTGATTCCGAGGTTGAAATTGAGTGTATTAAGCTATGTTTACGTCCGATCATCATCGGGTGTTTTTTTGAAAACTGCTATAGACACATGGCGGTCAAAATGTGGGTGTCTACACTATCGATCATCACTTTCCCCCACAATTAGAGATATACATACTCTTTACAAATTATAAGATATCAACTCTAAAATTGATGCATGAATACTTTTATCAAATAAGTCTAATGACTTCCCCCACATGTTGTCACACTACGAAATAGTGACAAACATAATCGTTCAAACAAAATATACAAATTATTCATCCATTAATCATCTCAACTTTTAGATATCAAATAATTGTGCATGACAATTTATCTATTCCATAATCTATTTTTAGAGTAATTTATCAAATAATTCATTTAATTATTTAATACATACTTGATCAAGATTATGCATGTCATTAAAAATCAAATATTTAACCCCCACATATAGCTTATTTTACTCAAGTGAGCATTGATGCATCTCTAGTGTGAAGTTAAATTCTCCTTTCAAATGTATCCAAAATAATTCACAAGACATGTACACACACATGCCTTTTCAAAACATTAATAAGGATACGAAAAATCACACTAATATATAATCCCAACATATATTAGACATATTCAATTTGCTCAAGCAAAACATACATAATGTTCCTAAATTGATTAATGAATAATATTCAATATCATATATATTAAGTGCAAAGAATAAATTTATAACGGCTATATAATAAATCCAAGTATTGCTCTCATTACTCATAAGAGCATATAATCTCCACATGATCATCTTCCAAGACAACATAATTTGCACAAAAATCATTAATATTTAATTATTACTCCACTAATAATCACATTAATTATTTTGATCGTAGGCATATACTATTCTCCATAAACACGGAAAAATATTCACCTTTTAGTTGTATACTAATACAAACATGTGTGCAATTCATCATTCATCATGAAATATTGAGACTAACACATTCAACATATGTTCAGAAACAACATAACATCCTATGTACTCTTATCAGATAATTTATCTTCCAATCAATGACGATAAATGATACTCATCTACCAAACGTAATTATTTTATCATCATGAATCCCAAGAAGACAAAAACTAAACTCATAGATATCGATACCATACCTCATTCTCAAGGATGAAGATTGATAATAAAATAAGATAATACCATTCACTTATAAATCTTCAAAAACTTTCAACATCCTACCACGACATTGTGTCCCGTTTTCAAAAAGGTAAATGACAGATTAAGATCACGACTTCAACTAAAGAGTTTTAGTCCGTTTTCTTAGCTTTCCAACGCCATATTACACGTCCCAATCGAAGATCTAGAGACAGAGTTATTGCCATAATACCGAATTGCTGTCTCACCCTCAACGAGATGAATCTTACCAACGAAACAAGATAGCCAATTGAAACAATTCCAATGACAAGTGATGAACACAACCACAATAATAGTGACATAATTTTGTTTCTCAATTGTTGGAAATATAGGGTCACTATAGGGGCGATATATAACTAGTAAATATACGTTGTTGTTTCGTGGTATGAAGGTCACTGAATGAGAAACGAAATCGCCTCGACTACGGTACAAATCGGAATGGGCGTCGTCCCCCAAGGTCACGCAACACTCCTAAAAGTTTGTGTACTCAACCATTAGGAGTTGGAACTCGATGGTATACTCAGAATTTATCAAGAAATTTGGATTATGAAGTATTTGATGTATGTGCTTGTTAGGAAATAAGTGCCTAGCAATTGTCCTTTTGGGCCTTGAATTGATTTGTTCCTGATATCTTTCCTAAAGTTGATCGTGTTGTTTTGGTAACAATGTTGTTACATAAGATTGTTTGGTTTTAGAAAAAGATTAGCCTATGTTTCCTAATTAGTTTACCTAACTAGTTTAGGTGGAATAATACTATATAAAGACCTGACTAGTTTTTAGTTTAATTAGGATAGAGAGATGATTTGAGAGCACAATATAGAGGGCTGATCTGTGAGGTTTTTCTTGAGGGAAAAACTCAGTATGTTCGGAGTCCCTATCATTTGATCGTTCTATTGATCTCGTCTTCGTTGGAGACCGTTGGAGTTTGTTCGGATCTTGGTTGGCCAAAAGATCGTTTATGCTTCGTCTCGTCGGTGAGTTCGTAGCAGGTCGAACTCAATCTGGGTAGTCTCTTTTCAGTTTGAGATTACTATCTGGTTGGTAGAATTGGTAGTACTTTTGACTTTAGCTGTGAGCTATTAAGCGCGTGTATTACAGTCTTGTTGTACTATTATCTCCACAATAGTGAATTTGGTCTCTTGTCGGGTGGATGTAGCCAGTGATTTTGCTGGTGAACCACGTAAATCTGTGTGTTAGTTTTATTATTGTTTGCTATTTGTTTTGTTCTTCTCGCGTAGTTAACAAACCGTAGGTAACGGGACGCCTCTGTTACAACAAACTGGTATCAGAGCTTCAAGTTGTTCTGCTTCCGCTTCTGAGCTTCAGGTTCGGCTTCCGCTGAATTAGGCGTTATTTGGGTTTGTTAAATTTTTGGTGAGACGATGTCTGGAGCAACAATTTTAAAGGTTGATAAATTCACGGGGAGTAATAGTTTTGGGTTGGTAGGCTTGTCTGAGGATGGTAGTGTTGACGGTAAGGTGGGGTTTTCACCTGTACGGGTCGAACTAAAGGATTCCGAAGACAAGATATTGACTGCTGTTTCCGCTTCTCAATGAGGCGGACTCCTAGGTGGAGCAGACCCGTGCCTTGGGTGAAAAAGGCAGGACCCGTGCCTTGGGTTAAAAAGGCAAAACCCGTGCCTTGGGTGAAAAAAGGCAGGACCCGTGCCTTGGGTTAAAAAGGCAGGATCCGTGCCTGGGGTGAAAAAAGCCAAGACCCGTGCGTTGGGTGAAAAAGGTAAGACCCGTGTCTTGGGTAAGAAAAGACAATCGAGATCTCGGAGAAGATCTTTTGTGCTTTGGGCTGACAAGCTGAAGCGGGTTGGTACTACGGTACTCGAGGGAAAGGAGAAAAATTACTATTTGACTGAAGACCGTTGAAAGATTCGATCGTTCAGGTCAAGGTGGAGAGTATTGGGACAAGTAGTGACTTGAGAATCGATTGTTCGAAGCTGCACTTTGAAGATTGGTTCGGGTTGGATAATTCTAGTCAAGGTGGAGATTGTTAGGAAATAAGTGCCTAGCAATTGTCCTTTTGAGCCTTTAATTTATTTGTTCCTGATATCTTCCTAAAGTTGATCGTGTTGTTTTGGTAACAATGTTGTTACATAAGATTGTTTGGTTTTAGAAAAAGATTAGCCTATGTTTCCTAATTAGTTTACCTAACTAGTTTAGGTGGAATAATACTATATAAAGACCTGACTAGTTTTTAGTTTAATTAGGATAGAGAGATGATTTGAGAGCACAATATAGAGGGTTGATCTGTGAGGTTTTGATGGGAGGGATTTGCCGTGGATCCCCACCGTCAAATAATAACCGGCTAATCCTAACACGTAGATAGGGTAAGCGGGTCGAATCCACGGGAACGGTAAGAGGTGTCTAGACTAAGGTCACCTAAACACGAGACTAGGTCATAGGTCAACGAACTAAGCTAAACTAGAATGATGAGGAGGGAGGAAGGCTAAGACTATGACTAAGGTGACGGAGGAAACAAATAATGAAACGGGCTAGGATTAGGTCGGGTTCAAGGGGTGATGGCATGGTCAAGGAAGAGCTAAGGTGAAGGGGTAGTCGGGTAATCTAGGTGTGGTCCGGGCTCTCGCTACGTAGACCGACCTAGAGGTTCCTCCTAGAACCCATCTTAGCGACACACATGACAAACGGGGTTACTAGCGTGCTATCGTAGCCTAGGTCACGTCCGGGCTCTCGCTACGTAGACCGACCTAGGGGTCGTCCTCACCGGGCTCTCGCTACGTAGTGAGGGAACCAAACCCACAAGCAAACTATCACCCACAAGACAAAAGGTAAGAAAAACAAGCATATGCATCTACATGTCATTCAAGCATTTCAACAAACATGTACCATGCATCAAACCAAGAGGAAACCCAAAACTTCCACCAACATCTCCAACAAACCCTTAATCACCCATTAAACACCCAAATCACCCTACTAACCCTAGCAAGAGTCTACTCAAACATATCTAATGCTAAAACCAACAAGAACAAGATGAAACAACACCAACAACAAAACTTGCATAATGAAACTAGTGAAACAATGGGTAATGAACAATATTATGAACAAAGATTAAAACTTGATTGATAAAACAAAGATAAAAAGAAGGGAAAAGAAGATTATACCATACTAGAGAAGATGAAAAGAAGAAATCTTGCATAAATGGAAGAAAACCCAAATACATCAACCAAGGTTGTCAATCTTGGTTGGATTCTTCAAGAATTCCCAAATTACAAGAGTTAAACTAGGATTAACGATAAACTAGATACTAATCTACACTAATCTATGCTAATCTATGCTAAACTAGGCTAGGGTTTAATGGATAATGTCTAACATGTCTTGGGAATACAAGACGGAAGTATATATAGGGTTACAAGAATGAAGGAGGAAGAAAGAAAGTGACGTGGGTAGCAGCACCACGGTCCCGACCGGGACGGGCTCATCCCGACCGGGACGGGCTGGTCCCGACCGGGACGGACCCAGGTCAGAACCCTCTCCTTTTGTGCACCCCATCCCGGACGGGATGAGGCCTTCCCGACCGGGATGGGTCTTGTAGGCTTCCAATAAGAACTTTTTGGTCCCTCCTTGGTTCTCGTGGGCTTCCCATCGATTCTCGGGACTCGGGATCGAGTCTAAGAGACTCGGGATCGGGTCCCAAGGTCTCGGGGTCGAATCCAAGGCATCGAGTGATCATTCCTTCGCTTCGTTGGCTCCAAAAAGTGTATGTGTTGAGTCGGAATCGCTCCAACTCTTCATGAATGGTCTCGGGAACCTGAAACGAGCTAGAGGAAGCATAAGTAGCCCATAAACCGCTCCCAAGGAGCGATTCTACAAGGAAAATGGGACCAAAACACAGCAATTTAGGCACTACAAACTACACTTATCAACTCCCCCACACTTAACCCTTACTCGCCCTCGAGTAAGCACAAACTAACTACTAAACTAGCCGAGTGGGTATTAGCGCACCCTACGCCCTTTCAACTCACGCGAGTGCACTTAGAGGAAAAGTGCACTCCGCAAGGCAAGTGGGGTCTTGCGACAAAACTGTGGATGCAACCGGACACAAAACACATAGACAAACAAACATACAAACAAACAAGTAAACGGTTGCACCCAAAAGAAAACAAATACCGCTTCCCTCAAACAAGCGGTGAAAGAAACACCAGTTTAGGACTCGAGGCAAGTGACAACGTTCCCAAGCTAGCAGTACAAACCAAGATGAACTAAACCCTAATAGTATGACGATAAAGCAACAAAAACGTTGGTAACTTACCTAGATTCCTCCTAACCTTCCAAGAACGTACTACGGGACGATCGGCGGGATGGAAAAAGGATGAACCACGGTGTTAGTCGACACTGTAGGTAAGTGAGACCCCGCCCCCTTTAGCGATGAGCCAAGTGGGTCGTCCCATGTCTAAAACCGCCTAACTAGTCCAAGTAAAAAGGTGAAAATATTTGCAAAGTGAGGGAAGACCGATCATTACCGCTATCATCCTTCCTAGGGACTCGGTCCTTTGGTAGGCTCTTCACGGTAATAGTCGGTAAAAGGCTTATTTTGAGACGTAGGGATTCTTTTTGTGAGACGATTTTCTTTTTGACATCTTTCATTCTTTTGCATTTTTGCTTTGTTTGTTGCCATGCCATTTCTTTTTCATCTTTTCTATTTTCTTTTTGGCTTTTTGTGCATTTTCTTTTTCTTCAATCTCTTCTTTCTTTTATTTTCTTTCTTTTCTTTTCTTTGCCCTTTTTGGCTTGATTTGAGTTGTAGGCATTTCTTTTTGCAACAAGAAAGAGAGATTTCAACAAATTGCAATTTTATTGTGTGGATATGTGTAGGAGGTAGGGAAATGGGAGAGTCGGGGAGCGTCCTTCTCTTCAAACCCACAAAAAGGGGAAAAACTTGGACTAATCAAACAATCCTAAACACGGTCACCTAAGGGACGGGACTCGGCAACCAAGGCCTTTTCACACCATGGGTGGTCATAATGGTCAAAATGTAAATCCCGTAGTAAATCCCTAGTAAGCTAGGTGGACTCAAGGTAAAGGACCAACAGAATCATTGATTTAGGGTCATTCTACTAGACTAAAGTCCAAGACTCGATTCATACTACTAAAAAGGGAAAGTAAATACTTGCACCCTAGCCTCTAAACCGGGTTTTCGAAAACCTTTTATACACACAAGACACGACTAACACAACACAAAATGAAGACATGACGAAAACGAACGAAAGAAAAAGAAGCAAAAGCAACAAAACAAAAACAAAACAAAACAAACATATATAACACAAACACCACCCCGATCATCCAAAAAAGCCACCAAATCAACCACAACATTACAAAGCTCCACCCGAGCACACAACATCACAATCTCCTCCAAACTCCACGAGAGATAAAGAAGAAAAAGCGATAAGATGTTACCGGAAGTCTTGAAAGCTCTCCAAAGCTATTGGTGATTTAAGAAACCTATAAGGAAAAAGGGGGGCAAAACACGCACACAACACAACAAAAGCACGACATAACGACACAAAAGAAAAAGACACAAAAAAGAAAATCTTTTTGATTTTTGGGAAATTTTTTCAATTTTTTAGGGTTTTTTAAAGATTTTTCGGAAAAACTATAAAAATAAAACTAACTATGATAGAATATCGCTCCCCCACACTTAAACCGAGCAATGTCCTCATGCTCAATCGTAGTGTGTGGAGACACAAAAGAAAAGAAAAGAAACTACGAAAATAAAGCTAAAAATCAAAAAGAAAAGTGAAGAAAGGGTCGAATGTGTCCGGCCGGGGTGTAGTCAAGTCACCATGGGCCGAGACGCGAAAAGATATGGATGGGGGGAGAAAATAAAAAGAAAGGGATAAAAGGAAATAGGAGGGGAGGACTAGGTGTAATCAAGTCACCTAGCCTGGATTCCGCCCAAATCCGACTACATCCTACAAAGGGGTGAAAATCTTGCAAATTTGGATTTTGAAATGACTCTCGATGTAGTCACGTCATCGAGAGTCGGGAGCAATAATACCAAGGCCCCGAGGGCCACCATGACACCAAGACACAAAAGTGTACAAGGGGAAGGGGACAAACAAGGGAAAACAAGCAACAACAAAAACGGAAAAGAAAGGATAGTTGCCATACCCATCGGTTAGCAACTCACTCTCTCCATCGTCTCAAGGATCAATAATTGCATTTTGCTTGTCGTCATCATTGTCATCCTTCTTCAAGCTTGATAAAACCGCATGGTTAAGGTAGTAAAAGTGTGAGGGGGTGGGGTTTGATGTGAATATCGGTGTAAAGTGAATAGGAAATGAGGTGAGGGTATGTAAATGAGGTACATGGGTCATATGGTATGTGCAAGGATAGGTAGGGAGGTTGGGAGGGGGTATAAAGTGGTTGGGTGGGCTTACAAGACAAAGAAGAGACAAAAAGGGAAGCAGGGGACCATCCTGGTCGGGATGGATGGTCCCGGTCGGGATGACATGTCCTTCCCGGTCGGGACGCTCCCATCCCGGTCGGGATCACGCTCCAGAAAGCTCAAAATCTTGCACCTTCATCCCGATCGGGATGGCTCCTTCCCGGTCGGGATGCCTCATCCTTCCCAGTCGGGACGCTCTCCTCCCGGCCGGGAAGAGTCTTCCAACTCTCCACAACCCCAAAAGCTCATCCAAAGCTTCAAAAACCGACTCCCTAGCTCAAAATCCAAGCTCTATCAATAGCCATTCTTCTCTAGGAATCACCTTCACTTCACACCTATCACAATAAACTCAAATACAACATCAAATTCCCTCCCTCACATCGCTCATCAACAATCCAAATAACAAGAATATCACAAAACAAAGAGTCCTAGAAACAAAATCACAATAAACACAATTACAAACACAAAACTAAAGAGAAGAGAGGTAGGGGAATGTACAACATGACGGTTCTTAAGGAACTCTGTCAAACCTAGGATGGTGGACTCTTCTTATTCTTCTTCAACCACAGCCCTCAAGGGCATGGAGGAGCAAGTCGAACGCACGACCGACATCATAAAGACGGCCCAAAGAGTGCTCGAGCCAAGCTAACCTCCACGGCCTCCAAGGTGGAGGCAAGAAGTAGTCCTCAGAAGACCCGACATCATCTTTCGTGTTGTCTCCGGGGTCTATCCATCCTACAAGCTTTACCGACCTCTTCCTCCCTAGGCATCGTCTCCTAGCACAACCAAAGCTCAAAATTCTAGCACAAGTGTCAAAAGGGAGCTTAACCCCCTCCTTCTCATCAAGCAAACCCGAGTCATCAACAAGTTCCGGCCCATTATCCTCCAATCCTAAAACATCGTTCTTCCCCACATCATCAATAAGAAGAGATTTAAAACCCATACAAGCGGTTTCAACCTCCTCTAAACCAAGATCCAAATTACACACAAGGGGTTCACAATATTTCATTGGATTATCACATATGGGCGACTTGATTTCTTCATTCATGTCCCATGACTTCACAACACTTATCACCTCACTCAACTCATCCCAAAGTTCAACATCCTCAACAATAGGCTCATAAGAAGCGGCATGAAGCTCAAGAGGAGGGCAAGCGGTGGGGATTGAAGGTTCAACAAGTATAGAGAGGGTAGACTCTTGGCTTTCCTCTATTATATCGGTGTTCTCATCAATGAATCTCTCCAAATTCCCACTATCCTCACCCAATTCTTCACCAAAAACCCCTCCATCAAGGATTATATCCTCTTTCGCCTCTTCTTCAAAGGAAATTTCGCTTCCAAAAGGACCATCATCGGCGGCTTCGTGATTAGGTTGCTCTCTTTGCTCAAGTGAGCACTCTTCATCTTGTTGTGATGTTCGGGATAAAAACATTACGGTTTTAACCGATAACGCATTTAATCGAGCATCCATCGCCTCGGTTACCCTTTGGTATTGGGCCATGAATTCATCTTGGTTCTTTTGCATTTGAATGGCCATTTCTTGTTGGCTCCATTGCAATTGAAGAATCGATTTATGTAACTCCAAGATGGGTATTTGGTGGTCATTGGGGTTTTGGAGTGCTACTTGGTAGTGAGGTTGAGGTGATTGGTAATATGGTGGGTTTTGGGGAAATTGGATTCCATATCCTTGAAGCTCATACCCACGGGTTTCTTGATTACCCGATCAAGCTTGGTGGTAGTTCGGAGACATCATGGCATAGTCTCGATTCATGGAGGAATAGGAGTAGCTCATGGTGGCTTCCATGGGTGCGGAATTTAGATCAAACCTCATATTATGCTCGAAAATCGTGGCTCGTACCCGGTTGAGGACCTCTCAATCTAGCAATCGTCCGTTAAAGCGGCTCTAAATTGCAAGAAGAAGAAGGTCACCACCTCTAAGCACAAACTGTAGACTAAGAGCAAACGTGAGAAGCCTAGTGCTTTTTGGGCACTAGACAAGAGAGAAATAAACCTCACACACACAAGAAGCAAAGGAACGAGAAAAAAAAAAGAAAAACACAAAAACAAAGACAAAGTCAAGAAAATAGGCAAACAAGGTCTAAACTAGCACCGTCCCCGGCAACGGCGCCAAATTGATGGGAGGGATTTGCCGTGGATCCCCACCGTCAAATAATAACCGGCTAATCCTAACACGTAGATAGGGTAAGTCGGGTCGAATCCACGGGGACGGTAAGAGGCGTCTAGACTAAGGTCACCTAAACACGAGACTAGGTCAACGAACTAAGCTAAACTAGAATGATGAGGAGGGAGGAAGGCTAAGACTATGACTAAGGTGACGGAGGAAACAAATAACGAAACGGGCTAGGATTAGGTCGGGTTCAAGGGGTGATGGCATGGTCAAGGAAGAGCTAAGGTGAAGGGGTAGTCGGGTAATCTAGGTGTGGTCCACGGCTCTCGCTACGTAGACCGACCTAGAGGTTCCTCTTAGAACCCATCTTAGCGACACACATGACAAACGGGGTTACTAGCGTGCTATCGTAGCCTAGGTCACGTCCGGGCTCTCGCTACGTAGACCGACCTAGGGGTCGTCCTCACCGGGCTCTCGCTACGTAGTGAGGGAACAAAACCCACAAGCAAACTATCACCCACAAGAGAAAAGGCAAGAAAAACAAGCATATGCATCTACATGTCATTCAAGCATTTCAACAAACATGTACCATGCATCAAACCAAGAGGAAACCCAAAACTTCCACCAACATCTCCAACAAACCCTTAATCACCCATTAAACACCCAAATCACCCTACTAACCCTAGCAAGAGTCTACTCAAACATATCTAATGCTAAAACCAACAAGAACAAGATGAATCAACACCAACAACAAAACTTGCATAATGAAACTAGTGAAACAATGGGCAATGAACAATATAATGAATAAAGATTAAAACTTGATTGATAAAACAAAGATAAAAGAAGGGAAAAGAATATTATACCATACTAGAGAAGATGAAAAGAAGAAATCTTGCATAAATGGAAGAAAACCCAAATACATCAACCAAGGTTGTCAATCTTGGTTGGATTCTTCAAGAATTCGCAAATTACAAGAGTTAAACTAGGATTAACGATAAAATAGAGACTAATCTACACTAATCTATGCTAATCTATGCTAAACTAGGCTAGGGTTTAATGGGTAATGTCTAACATGTCTTGGGAATGCAAGAGGGAAGTATATATAGGGTTACAAGAATGAAGGAGGAAGAAAGAAAGTGACGCGGGTAGCAGCACCACGGTCCCGACAGGGACGGACCGGTCCCGACTGGGACGGGCTTATCCCGACCGGGACGGGCTGGTCGCGACCGGGACGGACCCAGGTCATAACCCTCTCCTTTTGTGCACCCCATCCCGGACGGGATGAGGCCTTCCCGACCGGGATGGGTCTTGTAGGCCTCCAATAAGAACTTTTTGGTCCCTCCTTGGTTCTCGTGGGCTTCCCATCGATTCTCAGGACTCGAGATCGAGTCTAAGAGGCTCGGGATCGGGTCCCAAGGTCTCGGGGTCGAATCCAAGGCATTGAGTGATCGTTCCTTCGCTTCGTTGGCTCCAAAAAGTGTAAGTATTGAGTCGGAATCGCTCCAACTCTTCATGAATGGTCTCGGGAACCTGAAACGAGCTAGAGGAAGCATAAGTAGCCCATAAACCGCTCCCAAGGAGCGATTCTACAAGGAAAATGGGACCAAAACACAGCAATTTAGGCACTACAAACTACACTTATCAGGTTTTTCTTGAGGGAAAAACTCAATCTGTTTGGAGTCCTTATTATTTGGTGGTTCTATTGATCTCGTCTTCATTGGAGACCATTGGAGTTTGTTTGGATCTTGGTTGGCCACAAGATCGTTTGTCCTTCGTCTCGTCGGTACGTTCGTCGCAGGTCGAACTCAATCTGGGTAGTCTATTTCCAGTTTGAGATTACTATCTGGTTGGTAGAATTGGTAGTACTTTTGGCTTTAGCTGTGAGCTATTAAACGCGTGTATTACAGTCTACTGTTGTACTATTATCTCCACAATAGTGAATTTGGTCTCTTGTCGGGTGGATGTAGCCAGTAATTTTGCTAGTGAACCACGTAAATCTGTGTGTCAGTTTTATTATTGTTTGCTATTTGTTTTGTTCTTCTCGCGCGTAGTTGACAAACCGTAGGTAACGGGACGCCTCCGTTATAATAGTGCTCATATTCATTCTTTTATATTACTTTATATAAGACTAACATGAGACTAAAATAAAAGGGTATCCAAAGCTATTTATGATTAGTAATGAATTGTCATTACTATGAAGATAATGATATTCATAACTATGGACATGACATAGGTCCACCCCGACGCGGCCACGCGCGGGTTTGGGTAGGCGAATGAATCTCCATATGAGAATGGATCGAATGGAAATTTAAATCGAAGTGGAGTCGCCACCGAACTTTGTGGGAGTTCGGACCCGTTCGAGCCCACTCAATGTCGTAGTGGGCCGTATACAAAATACGGCCCATTTCAGATGTCAGAGTTTATTGGGCTTGTCCCTTTGCATTTGATACCGATACCGACATTATCGGATATCGTGTATTGAATGACTTTTGTATGCTAATGGATTCAAATATCCGGAAACCATGGTTCTGAGTAAGGGGTGAGGGTACGTGTTGGGAAGCCCACAAAGGACACCTAACCCCGCCCGCACTTGGCGGCCTCTACTAAGATATCGAATGATTTTTGAATACGCGCGTTAGTTGAACGATGAAAAATGCTTATGCAAACGTTGTTTTCCCTAAGCATGTGAGGAATTGAAAAGGGTTTCTATGTCGATTTAATGCAATTAATTCTAACGTCAAAGTTGAATTTTAGCATGTGGGTTCATTTTAGTACGATAAAATAAACAAGATCAATCGACAAAAGAAACAAACGGTTAGTAACGATATAACGAATAATAACGGTTTTTAAATTATTGAATGGAGTTGAATGATTTAAACGAGATGATGTATGGTTTTGAAAAGATATTCCACGTGATTGATTAACACGTGTTGACCTAAGTCATAAAAATATTATCGAAACTAAAAGACAATGTAGGACTCACGATTTGATGTGATGAAGGGGTACTCGGCCGAGTCATCGGAGGACTCGACCGAGTGAACCTCTGAAAACGATTCTGTCCCATGTTTTAGACCCTACTCGGTCGAGTTATTGACCAACTCGACCGAGTACGTTGCCACTCGACTGAGTCACTGTGAGACTCGACCGAGTGGAGGTCGTAGGTGCATTCTGTTTCGATTTTTGGGTGCCACTCGACCGAGTGGGCCAGGCACTCGATCGAGTGCCCCCTGTACGAACATGGGGTTCGCTTGCAATTGTGTATTGATTTCGAAATTGCTTTTGATTTTTGATAATTTGATGAGTTTGTTGAATCGGGCATAAATATTGTGAAGTTTATACTCGAAACTTAAACTCGATACTCGTCGTATCCCATGTTCGATTATTGAATCGATATGGAATACTAGAGTGAAAATAAAAGAAAAATTGCTTTGAGTCGTTTTAAATTAACTATCGCGATATGAATATATTTCCTCCGCGCTTAATAATGTCGTGATTCTGCGAATCGTATGACAATTATTTTAGCATCAACGAAAAAATCGCATTAGTTAATTAAATTGACTAGATCGTTAGATTCGACATCCAATTATGGAATTGGTATCGAATCTAACGGATCGACACTTTGCTTGAATTAGAGGATTTGATTCCCTCGGCTTTTCCGACATCGAAATAAATCCCTAGAGATTGTGATGTCGGGTCCGCGTCAACGGGTTTCGACCCTTAATAGAATAGAATTCTTGTTTTGAAAATCGATGCGAATATGCGACTTGAATAACGATGCAAACGAAAATAAACAAATTATTGTTTAAGTTGACTTGTTTCAATAATCAAGCAATTGGGGTGTTGGAGTAAGCGACCGACAACGCTTTGTGCGGTACACTTGTATATTCGGGTTTCCTTATTCCGACATTCCTCATACTCGACACAAATCGACAAGTATTTTAATATCTTTGAATACTAGTGTTATTAATGATATTAGGACGCGAATAAAATAAAAAAAGACGACGACAACGATAAGACGACGCATGACGCGAGAAAGAGGAGAAGGAGAAGAGAGAAGCGGGAATTGGCACCCTCAACCTACATGTTTCTTATGCTCGGAAGGGACTCGTAGTGACGAATTGCACGGGAGTTCGAGAATGTAAATTGAGTTGTGGTGGTTAGGTTTCGATTCCTAAAACTAGCTTTAGGGTTTGGATGTATGTAGACTAGTGTAGGATTAGGGTTTTTTGAAAGTAGTCCAAATTGTCATGAAGTGTGTGCATGGAGGGGGTTTATATAGGCATTGCTAGGGTTCCCCTGTTAGGGTTACTCGACCGAGTAACTGGCTGACTCGGTCGAGTGGCCCGGTGTGCCTGCAGTCGGGCCTGAATAAGGCCCACTCGATCGAGTGGGCTGGGCACTTGATCGAGTAGCCCAGCTGGGTCGCGCGGGTCAGCTTTTGGACCGTGGCTTTGGATGTATGATGGGTTTTTTTATTTGGGTTAGACTTTTGATGATTGTGTGGCTGTTTTTGTATGTATCGGAAACGACTTTGACCGGGGTTGACCCAATCGCTAAAAGTCGGTTTTATTTCCGGTGTTGGTTTTGACCCAAATTAGTCTTGTTTGACTGGGAACGACCCACTGGGCCTGAATTTGAGGTCAGTTTTGTGAGATTTGTACTCCGTAAGTGCATTAGCCAGCAACTAATGATTTTGAGCCCGTATCCGAGCGCGTAGAAACACGTTAGCGTCCGATCATCATCTGGTGTTTTTTGGAAACTGCCATAGACACCTGGCAGTCAAAATGCGGGTGTCTACAGAGCCCCCACTCTAACTGAGGCTTGGACAGGGCGAAAGTCAGAGTAGCTACCAAGCCAAATAAGACTTGGTAGACTTCCGATCGGGTCGTTTATAGTCCGTTAGACTCGCGTGAAGGGCTCGACAGCCATAAGATAGGAGTCATACCTGAGCTGCTGATAATACCTACGTGGGTAGTCGGACTTGTCGCGCAAGTCCTGGGTGTGCCTATGTGTAGGCCCATCCCGTGCTATTCCGGGGAAAATGCCGCCTTGGGCTATCATCTGGGGAATTGGACTTGTCGTATAAGTCCCGGGTGCGCCTGTATGTGGGCCCATCCCGTGTAAATGCCACCTTGGGCTTCCCTGGGGAGATTTAGTAGGTTGCATGTCTTTGCTCGAGTCGTACCTGTATAAGTCACATAAAATTTGCATGCAACACGTAAGTAGTAAAATGACTCGCGCTGGGGAAAAAGATTTTTTTTGAAATTTTAAATTTTTGAATTTTTGAAATTTTTGAAATTTGCAATTTTTTTTTTTGAAATTTTTTTGACTCCTAAAGAAATTAGGAAAGTTCGGGACGAATATTTCCGTGCTAGTATCGGGACTAGGCTTATGGGTTGATTCCCTTTAGGATTAGGAAACTATTATG
Organism: Agrostemma githago; assembly: GCA_958450325.1. Taxonomy (NCBI): domain Eukaryota; kingdom Viridiplantae; phylum Streptophyta; class Magnoliopsida; order Caryophyllales; family Caryophyllaceae; genus Agrostemma; species Agrostemma githago. The sequence goes on along the minus strand of OY288250.1, from coordinate 28,754,129 downwards.
TAAAGAGAGATTAGGAAAGAAGGTTGTAAGGTTGATGCTATATATATCCCTCCTTGTCTTTGATTCTCTTCATAATTTCCTCACAAATTATCCTTCTCAAAAAGAAAGCTCCTTATTCTTCTCAAGAATTTTAACCATGGGTGTTGATCGATTGACCACTATGTTGCAAGAATGGTCCCGACGCTTCAGGGACACGGATAGGGTGGCTCTCAACCAGACGGGTATTACTCAGCTGTACCCGTTTCGTCAGATGCAGGTTGATCGCTACTTTCTGGATGCGTGCTTATCTTACTGGGATGACATATATCATGTCTTTGCCTTTCCTCGGGGCGAAGTCTGCCCTTTACCTGAGGAGATCGCTGTTGTTGGAGGGTGGAACCCACTACTTCGGCCCGCCGTCCCATATTCGGTCTACGACTTGAGGAGGAAGCTTCGAGAATTTTGGGCCTCTCCCATAATGAGGTGTCTCGAATGGCCCAGGACGACAACACAGTTTCCTTCATTGATCTGGCTGAGAAATTTATGAACCTGCATGACGTCCGGGTGAGACCATTTCACAGCCGTAGGGACTTTTCTTTTTGCATGCTCCATGTTTATGCCTTCGAGGGTCACATGGACTTGTTATCATGTATGGGTCATATCCGTCTCTTGACCGTGGTTGATTTGATGGAGACTGAACATAGCCCGGCTTGGCTGATCACGGGTGAAATCATCCAAGGATTAGATAATCGCAAGAGGGACTCTTCAGTTCGTTTCACCGGGAGCACCCGTTTACTGCAAGTATGTTGGATTTTTATTATTTTTATTGATTTCTCGATTTTTGTTTTTTTTCGAGATTTTGACTGCTGCAGTGGGCACTTGACCGAGTCACCCTGGCATCGATCAAGTGCCTTCGTAAAAAGCCCCCTGTTCGCTCCCAGGGATGCCACTCGAACGAGTCACCCCGGCACTCGATCGAGTGCCACCAGGCGGATGCCTATTTTTCCTTGGAAACTCATGTTTTTGTTTCCTTTTTCAGATTTGGCTATATGAGAGGCTATCAGTGATAGATCCTCCTCTTGACGCCGGCAACTACCGTCATAATCAGGTGATGACGAGGAGACGGGCTATCGATTTTTCTCGTCAGATTACTCAGAAGTATTGGGACGAGGTGCTATCAATCCATGGTGGTCGGCTAATTCGATGGGTCGTGCCGTGGTGGCCCATCTACGTTTTGACCGGCTTGGACCCGAGGGACGGAGCTCGTTACCAAGTAATCTTGTCTTTCAGGCAAACGGTTCATCTCTACCCAGATCGCATACTAAGGCAGTACGGACGGGCTCAAAGAATCCCAGAAATCGAAGCAGTTGTTAGTAACCCTACCCAACTGACCGATGTGATGTGTGATACCTGGATGCAGAAATGGTATACCCGGCATACTTGGCCTATTTCCAAATCTCGCCACTCGATTTGGGTCTCAGACTCTTATGTAAAGTGGACTAAAGCAAGTGATGCCAAAGCCCGAGCTGCTCTGAAGATTGACGAAGCTTTCGACCTGCTGCGAAGGGAGCAAGCCAAAGATAATAGGGGCTTCTTTGATGAGGGAGACACTCCGGCCACCCTAGTTCGCCTAATGTCAGGTCAGAAAAAGAAGACTAGGACTCAAGCTGAAGGGTCTAGTGCTAAAGGTGCTTGGGGGAAGGTGAGCCCCCAGACTGACTTGGAGAGGAGACTGGGCCCACGACTGGCCGTGCAGGACCCACTTGGCCCACGATACAGACTACCCGAACATGTACGTGCTCGGCTTGGACAAAAAACAATAGAAGACCCGTCGCCGAAGAAACGGGCTCGAGCTAAGGAGGTTCCCCTTGTAATTCGGGAACGCTCTTCCCCGCCTCGGCGACCTCGGGCTCCACGCGACCCAAAGGATAAGGGGAAGGGCAAAATGCTTGGATATTAGCCTCATTTATTTTATTATTTGAATATTAATACTATTTTTTAGTGTGATTTTTTTTTTGTAATTCCCGAGTTTATCGAGACTTAATAAAAGACATATTATTGAATACCGTTCCCGTCATTTCGTTTATTGCAGTGGTTGTACCCTTTTGAGGGGTTGCCTACGTATCCACAATTTAGCGGAATCAAACACAACGTAGTTCAAAATTTGATTTGATTGATTTTTTTTTTTGCAATTTTCGAAATACATCAAGATTATAAATTCAAGATGTGCGACGGTAGAATAACTAATTCTAACTTATTGACTTGTCTATAATTTTGAAAATTTATAAAAAGACAAATTTTTATAAATTTTTGCAAATGACATTGAGATATGGTTTATGGGTAGTAGCGCTTCATCTGGTCCAAGTTGGTCGGGTTGACGAACTCGTTCCCGTCCAGGGTCTGTTAGCATTACTGCTCCTCCCGATAGGACCTTCTTGACTAAGTATGGCCCAGCCCAATTGGGTTTGAATTTTCCTCTTGGGTCAACCGCTAGTAAGGCACGAACCGATTTTAGGACCAGATCCCCTTCTTTGATGTTCCTGGGCCTAACCCTTTTGTTGAAAGCCCGTCGGATCCTCTTTTGATATAGTTGAATATTGTTGAGGGTCCGGGGTCGCCGTTCGTCTAATAGGACTAGCGAATCATATCGGGCTTGGACCCAATCTGCTTCTGGCACTCGGCTTTCAAGTAGAATCCTGAGAGATGGTACTTCTAGCTCGACTGGTTGGACTGCTTCCATTCCATATGTCAGGTAATATGGAGTAGCACCGGTTGCGGTGCGGATTGACGTTCGATACCCCCATAAGACAAAAGGTATCTTGTCGGGTCAGTCCCGATAATTCTCATCCATCTTTTTAAGTATGGTGACAATTGTTTTATTGGCCGCTTCTACCACTCCATTTGTTTGGGGTCGGTAAGGTGAAGAGGTATGCCTCTGAATTTTATATTTTGCTAGCAAAGTAGCGGTTTCAGCTTGAACGTGGGTCCCGTGATCACTGATGAATTCGTATGGGATCCCATATCGGCATATGATCTTATTCTGGATGAATTTGGCCACTTGCTTGGCGTTCAAGACACAGTATGCCTCGGCTTCGACCCATTTGGTGAAGTAGTCGATGGCTACTAAAATGAAGCAATGACCTCCCGTCCTGGAAGAATGCACCTTTCCAATTATGTCAATACCCCATGTCGAAAATGGCCATGGTGATGTCATGGTATATAATAGGGAAGATGGCATATGCTGTACATTAGAAAAGATCTGACAGTTATGTGATGGTAGGGATTTGTCGTGGAATCCCAACCGTCAATAAAATAACCGGCTATTCCTACGGTAGATAGGGCAGGTCAGGTCGAATCCACGGGGACGGTAATTGATAAGTGTAGTTTGTAGTGTCTATTTTACTGTGTTTTGGTCCCATTTTCCTTGTGGAATCGCTCCTTGGGAGCGATTTATGGGCTTCTTATGCTTCCTTTAGTTCGTTTCAGGTTCCCGAGACTGATTTGGAAGAGTTGGAGCGATTCCGACTCTATACATACACATTTTGGAGCCAACGGAGTAGAGGAACGATGACTCGATGCCTTGGAATCGACCCCGAGACCTCGGGACCCAATCCCGAGCCTCCGACACCCGATCCCGAGTCCCGAGAATCGACGGGAAGCCCATGAGAAGCAAGGAGGGACCAAAGAGCTCTTAAGGGAGGCCTACAAAGACCCATCCCGTTCGGGATGACCTCATCCCGTTCAGGATGAAGTGAGCATGAAGTGCGGCTACTGTGAGCCCATCCCGATCGGGAAGGTGGCGTCCCGACCGGGACCGACCTCGTCCCGACCGGGACCGACCTCGTCCCGACCGGGACCACCCCGTCTCGGCCGGGACGGGCCTGCTGCTGCACGCCTTGCTTTCTTTTCTTCTCCTTTCATTCTTAAACCCTATATATACCCCCCCTCTTGTATTAAGGCACTATCTTATGTTATATCCTTAAACCCTATATATACCCCCCTCTTGTATTAAGGCACTATCTTATGTTATATCCTTAAACCCTAGAATACTTTAGGTTAGATTAGATTAGATTAGTGTAGGTTAGTCGGTAATTAGTAGTTAATCATAGTTTAGTACTTGTATTAAGGGAATTCTTCAAGACCCATTCAAGATTGACAACCTTGGGTGTTTGTTTTGGGTTTTTCTTCATTAATGCAAGTTTTGTTCTTTCTCCTTCACTAGTTTGGTACAATCCTTTCCCTTTTCTCTTAATCTTGTTTATGTTGATCAAGTTTGAATCTTTACTATTGTTTGTTCTTGTTCTTGTTAGTTTGGTTGAGTTTGTTTATGTTTTTTTTTTGGTAAAATGTGAGATTATATATATTAACCAAAAAAGTTAATTACAAATATAGGTGACGGAAGATCAACCGCACCCTGCCTAATGCCAATTCCACGTGAGCCCAGGGGCTACTGCCATTCTTCTACACCTAATTTCCTTTCTAATAGTATCGGAAAGGACCTCAGGTCTTACAAGGGTACAATCTATTCTAGCTTTATTCCGTTGGATCCATATATGATAATAGCAGGAAACTAGCACCATAGCATTCGTCTTCCAGTTGGGGTTGCTTCTCGGATTGTGAATTAAGGCCTCCACGTTTAGCAGTGTTAGTTAGCAGTGTTATATATATACCATGAAAAAATCACTTCTTGGAAAACGGCAGCCCATATTGGCGAGGATGGAGCCGGATTGAACTGGAATCAAGGATAGTATGGAGACGGAGGATACCCCGTGCAATTGAGTTTGTTTATGTTTGTTTGGTTTCTTATGTTAGATCTTCTTGTTCTTGTTAATATTATTAGTATGATTATGTTAGAGTAGTGTCTTGCTAGGGTTAGTAGGGTGATTAGGGTGTTGATTGGGTGATTAAGGGTTTGTTAGAGATGTTGGTGGAAGATTTGGGTTTCCTCTTGTTTGATGCACATCACATGTTTGTTGAAATGCATGATTGACAAGTGGTTGCAAATACTTGTTTTTCTTGCCTTTCTCTTGTGGGTGATAGTTTGTTTTTGGGTTCGGTTCCCTCACTAAGTTGCGATAGCCCGGTGAGGACGACCCCTAGGTCGGTCTAAGTAGCGAGAGCCCGGACGCGACCTAGGCCACTATAGCGCGCTAGAACCCCGTTTGTCATGTGTGTCGCCGAGATGGGTTATAGGATGAACCTCTAGGTAGGTCTAAGTTGCGAGAGCCCGGACCAACCTAGATTACCCTACTACCTCCTTCGCTCTAGTTCTCCCTCGACCATTCCGTTACCCCTTTGACCCCGACCTAATCCTAGCCCGTTTTCCTAGTTAGTTCTCCTTAGCCTTAGTCTAGCCTTCTCCCCTTCCTATCATTCTCTAGTTTAGCTCGTTGACTTAGTCTCGTATTTAGGCGACCTTAGTCTAGGCTTTACATTACCGTCCCCGTGGATTCGACCCGACTTGCCCTATCTACCGTAGGAATAGCCGGTTATATTTTTGACGGTTGGGATTCCACGACAAATCTCTCTCATCAGAAGGCCACCACGACATCAAGACATATAAGTGTACAAGGGGAAGGGAATAAACAAAGGAAAACAAGCAACAACAAAAACGGAAAAGAAAGGATAGTTGCCGTACCATAGGTTAGCAACTCACTCTCTCCATCGTCTAAATGATCAATAAATGCACTTGCTTGTCTTCATCATTGCTATCCCGCTTCAAGCTTGATAGAACCGCATGGTAGAGGTAGCAAAGGTGTGAGGGGGTGGGATTTGATGTGAATATCGGTCCAAAGTGAGGAAGAAATGAAGTTAAGGTATGTAAATGAGGTACATGGGTGGTATGATATGAAAAAGGAAGGTAGGGAGGTTAGGTGGGGGTATAAAGTGGTTGGGTGGGCTCACAAGACAAAGAAGAGGCAAAAAGGGAAGGAGAGGACCATCCCGGTCGGGATGGATGGTCCCGGTCGGGATGGATGGTCCCGGTCGGGATGACATGTCCTTCCCGGTCGGGATGCTCCCATCCCGGTCGGGATCATGCTCCAGTAAGCTCAAGTTCTTGCACCGCCATCCCGATCGGGATGGCTCCTTCCCGGTCGGGATGCCTCATCCTTCCCGGTCGGGATGCTCTCTTCCCGATCGGGAATAGTCATCCAACACTCCATGACTCCAAAAGCTCATCGAAAGCTTAAAAAACCGACTCCCTAACTCAAGATCCAAACTCTAATCACAACCATTCGTCTCTAGGATTCATCTTCACTTCACATCTATCAAACAAAGCTCATATACACATCAAATTCGCTCCCTCACATCGCTCATCAAAATACCAAATCAATTACAAGAATCCCACAAAAACAAACAAATCCAAGAAACAAATCACACAAATACAAGCACAAGTACTCTAAAGAAGAAGGGAGGGGAATATACAACATGACGGTTCTTTAGGAACTCCGTCAAACCTAGGATGGTGGACTCTTCTTCAACCGTAGCCCTCAAGGGCATGGAGGAGCAAGTCGAACGCGCTACCGACATCATAGTAAAGGCCCAAGAAGCGCTCGAGCTTAACCGACCTCCACGGCCTCCAAGGAGGAGGCAAGAAGTAGTCCTCAAAAGACCCAACATAATCTTTCACGTTGTCTCCGGGGTCTATCCATCCTACGCGCTTAACCGACCTCTTCCTCCCTAAGCATCGTCTCCAATCACAAGCAAGCTTCGTTTCCAAGAAGCGAGGCACAAAAAGCGGTTTTGGCCTCATCTCCTCAATGCACACCCCCACACTTTCCTCAAGTTGTGGTTCCCCATCTTCATCACTCGGCCCCACATCATCTTGGAGAAGAGGATCGAAACTTCTACCGGCGGTTTCAATCTCTTCCAAACCATCTCTCGGTGTACTAGCAAGGGGCTCTTGATGCTTGTCCAAATTATCGCACAAGGGCAACTCGAGGCTAACAATTTCACCCAACATCCTCACAAATTCCACCAACCCATCCAACTCACTATCCTCCTCCAATTCCTCACCAAGAATGCCCTCACCAAGGGTCATATCCTCATTCGTCTCTTTTTGGGTAGACGATTGAGGTTCTTCAAAGCAAACTTCTCTATCAAAGGGAACTACATCGGCGGCTTCGTAATTAGGTTGCTCCTCTCTCTCAAGTGGGCACCTTCATCTAATTGTGACGCTCGGGATAAAAGCATTGCGGTTTTAGCCGCTAACGCGTCTAATCGAGCATTCCTCGCCTCGTTTTCCCTTAGAATTTGGGCCATCAATTCATTTTGTTCTCTTTGCATTTGGATGGCCATTTCTTGGGTGCTCCTTTGCATTTGAAGAATAGATTGAAACACCTCCATGTCGGGAAATTGGTGATCATTGGGGTCTTTTAAGGCTCCTTGAAAATCTTGATGATGCCCAAGGGGTGGGGCATCATATTGTTGGTAGCAAGGTTGGGGTGATTGGTAGTATTGTGGGTCATGGGGTTCATATTGTGGTTGGGGTAGAGGGTAATATTGTGGGTTTTGGGGGTATTGGCTTCCATAAGGTGAATCTTGATTGAACATGGTGGGTTCACAATCATAACTTGAGTAATAGCTACCATGATCGTAGGAGTGATAATCGTCCACTTGTTGGTAGCCGTTTTCATAACCTTGAAGTTCATACCCACTAGAGTCTTGATCCCCCCAAGAAGCTTGATAGTAATTAGGAGTCATCATGTCGTAGCTTTGGTTCATAGAAGAAGAGGGGTAGCTCATATCGGCTCCCGAGTGTGTGGAGTTTAGATCAAACCCCATGCTCGCTCGAAAATCGTAGCTCATACCCGGTTGGAAACCACTCATTCTAGCAACCGTCCGTTAAAGCGGCTCTAAGTTGCAAGAAGAAGATAGTCGCCACCTCTAAGCACAAACTGTAGACTAAGAACAAACGTGAGAAGTCTAGTGCTTTTTGGGCACTAGACAAGAGAGAAATAAACCACACACACACAAGAAGCAAAGTAACAAAAAAGAAAAAGGAAAACACAAACACAAAGACTAAGTCAAGCAAATAGGAAAACAAAGTCTAAACTAGCACCGTCCCCGGCAACGGCGCCAAATTGATGGTAGGGATTTGTCGTGGAATCCCAACCGTCAATAAAATAACCGGCTATTCCTACGGTAGATAGGGCAAGTCGGGTCGAATCCACGGGGACGGTAATGTATAGCCTAGACTAGGTCGGCCCAAATACTAGACTAAGTCAACGAGCTAAACTAGAGAATGATAAGGAGGAGAGAAAACTAGACTATGACTAAGGCTAAGGAGAAAGCAAACAAAGGAGAACGGGCTAGGATTAGGTCGGGGTCAAAGGGGCAATGGAATGGTCGAGGAAGAACTAGAGTGAAGGGAGTAGTAGGGTGATCTAGGTTGGTCCGGGCTCTCGCAACTTAGACCCACCTAGAGGTTCCACCTAGAACCCATCTCGGCGACACACACAACAAACGGGGTTCTAGCGCGCTATGGTGGCCTAGGTCGAATCCGGGCTCTCGCTACTTAGACAGACCTAGGGATCGTCCTCACCGGGCTCTCGCAACTTAGTGAGGGAACCGGACCCACAAACAAACTAACACCCACAAGAGAAAGGCAAGAAAAACAAGAATTCTTAACTACTTAGTCATTCAAGCATTTCAACAAACATGTAATGTGCATCAAACAAGAGGAAACCCAAATCTTCCACCAACATCTCCAAAAAACCCTTAATCATTCAATTAACACCCTAATCACCTTACTAACCCTAGCAAGAACACTACTCTAACATATCTAAAGGAGAAACCAACATAAACAAGAGGAAACAACACAAACATCCAACATACATTATGAAACTAACAAGAATAAGAACAAACTATAACAAAGATGTAAACTTGGATAACTAAACAAGATAAAGAGTAAAAGATGAGAAGATTATACCATACTAGTGAAGAGGAAAGATTGGAACTTGCATTAATGAAGAAAACCCAAAACAAAACACAAAGGTTGTCAATCTTGGTGGAGATCTTGATGAATTCCCTTAATACAAGTACTAAACTAAGATTAACTACTAATTACCGACTAATCTACACTAATATAATCTAATCTAACCTAAAGTAGTCTAGGGTTTAATGTCTAATGAAGTGCATAAGCTTTACATAACAAGGGAAGGGTATATATAGGGTTTAAGAATGAAAGGAGAAGAAAAGAAAGGAAGGCGTGCAGCAGCAGGCCCGTCCCGGCCGAGACGGGGTGGTCCCGGTCGGGACGAGGTCGGTTCCGGTCGGGACGCCATGGTCCCGGTCGGGATGGACCCTCAGTAGGCTCATCTTCGTTTCCTTCTTCATTCCGGACGGGATGAGGCCATACCCGTTCGGGATGAGCCTTGTAGGCCTCCATTATGAACTTTTTGGTCCCTCCTTGCTTCTCATGGGCTTCCCATCGATTCTCGGGACTCGGGATCGGGTCTCGGAAGCTCGGGATTGGGTCTCAAGGTCTCGGGGTCGACTCCAAGGCATCGAGTGATCGTTCCTTAGCTTCGTTGTCTCCAAATGTGTATGTATCGAGTCGGAATCGCTCCAACTCTTCCAAATCGGTCTCGGGAACCTGAAACGAACTAAAGGAAGCATAAGAAGCCCATAAACCGCTCCCAAGGAGCGATTCCACAAGGAAAATGGGACCAAAACACTACGAAATAGGCACTACAAATGGCACTTATCATTATGACAGTGTTTAACATATAACTGACAGTCCGTTTCCATAAAGTTCCAATAATATCCGAGCCTCATGAATTTCCGGGCTAGCATATGGGCATTCATATGCGGACCGTTCTCACCATCGTGTACCTCGGCCATGACCTTTTTGGCTTGTATTTTGTCGATACATAGGAGTAGAGCCCCCTGTGCCGTTTTTTTGTACTACTGCCCTCGTCCGTACGAATAAATTGGGTTGCCAACCTTCGCAAAGCCTTCTTGGCCCGGTTTTCAGTTTCCGGGGGATATTCTCCAGTTGTTAGGTAGGTTAGGACAGCTTGATACCAAGGTTCCGGATCGGTTATCTCGATATCCTGGATGGCGTGGATATAAGCCGGCTCGGACCGCCTTTGGACACAGATTGGCATGATGGTAAGATGGTCTGGTATATTTAGCAGGGATGCTAATTTGGAAAGTACATCCGCGAATTGATTTTCTTTCCAAAGCAGGTAGATATATTTCACCTTCTAGAATTGTTTCTCTAGAACCCTTACCCGTGCTTGGTAAGCCACGAGATTGGCGTTTCGAGTTTTCCATTTTTGGAGCGCTTGATTGATGACAAGTGAAGAATCACCGTGGACCCGGAGGTTTGTTACCCCTAAATCAGCGGCGGCTTGCAACCCGTGAATGCATGCTTCGTATTCGGCTGCGTTGTTGGTCACGTCAAAGTCCAATTTGGTGGATAGAGGAGTGTGTTCCCCTCGGGGTGAGATCAACAGAATTTCGACCCCAAATCCCCGGAAGTTGGATGCCCCATCAAAATACAAATCCCATGTCTCGGTATCGGTATGTAATATATCTTCATCAGGAAAGGCCCAAGTATCGGTGTGGCCCTCTTCGGATATCGTGCTGTTGGCAAGGAACTCGGCTACTACCCGACCTTTGATGGCTTTCAATGGTACAAACTTTAGGTCAAACTCAGATAACATTAAAGTCCATCTGGACATCCTGCCGTTGAGGATGGGCTTCTCGAACAGGTACTTGATAGGATCCATTTTGGATAATACATGTACCTCGTGACTGAGCATGTAATGTCGGAGCTTTTTAGTGGCCCAAACCAATGCTAGGCACGTCTTCTCGAGCATTGTGTACTTGCATTAGTACTCGAGGAACTTTTTACTGATGTAGTAAATAGCCCGTTCTTCTGAATCAACTGTCTGGGCCAGCATAGCCTTCATGGCTGACTCGGTCGTTGTTAGGTATAACGACAAAGGCAAGCCGGGTTGAGGTGGCATTAGTACCGGCGGAGCAGACAGAATCTCCTTGATTTTGTCGAAAGCCGCTTGACATTTGTCGTCCCATAGTACCCGTTCTCCGATCTTCAGTTTCTTGAAAATGGGCTCGCATACCATGGTTAACTTTGAAATGAACCGGCTGATGTATTGGACTTTCCCGAGAAACCCCCTTATTTCTTTTTCGGTCTTGGGTGGTTGCATCTCGATGATGGCTTTGATTTTAGCTGGGTCGACCTCGATGCCGCATTGGCTAACGATATGGCCCAGTAATTTGCCCGACGTTACCCCGAAACTGCATTTTTGAGGGTTCAGTCTCATATTGTATTTGCGTAGTCTGGTGAAGAACTTTCTTAGGGCCGAAATGTGCCCGTCTCGATCCTTGGACTTGACGATCATGTCGTCGACATAGACCTCCACTTCTTTATGCATCATGTCATGTAACAGAGTGGTGTTGGTCCGTTGATAAGTGGCCCCGACTTTGATAAGCCCAAACGGCATAACGGTGTAACAGTAAGTCCCCCATGGTGTAATGAAGGTGGTCTTACTCATATCCTCTTCTGCCATTTTAATCTGATTGTATCCGGCATACCTGTCCATGAATGATAGAAGGGCATGATCGGCCGTGTTACCCACTAATATGTCGATATATGGTAACGGAAAATCGTCTTTTGGGCTGGCCTTGTTTAGGTCCCGAAAGTCCACACATACCCGCACCTTGCCGTCCTTCTTGGGTACCAGCACGATGTTTGCAACCCAGTCTGGATATTCAGACACTTGTATAAAGCCCGCTTTGAATTGTTTGTCTACCTCTTCTTTGACTTTGAGAGACCATTCGGGTTTCATCCTTCGGAGTTTCTGCTTTACCGGCTTGCACCCATCTTTGATGGGTATACGGTGTTCAGCTATTTCCCGGTCTATACCCGGCATTTCCTTGTAGGACCATGCGAAGACGTCTTTGAACTCATGGAGGAGGTCTGCGAATTGTTTTCTCTCCTCGGGTTCTAAAGATAGGCCCAACTTAAGCATCTGGGGCTCTAAAGTGTTTCCCACGTTGATGGACTCGCTTTCTTCGATTACCGGATCTCGGGACTCTCTTTGTTCGAGCTGCTCGATCAGATGCGGAGGCAGAGGTACCTGTTCGTCGGGTTTCTCAATGTCATTGCATATAAAATTTTTGAAATTGAGAGAATTTTGGAAATAAGACAAGTCGTAAGCAGAACGGTTTTCGTTATTATTATTAATGGTAAATTTTGAAAATAGCTCAAATAGAGCTGCCATCTGATCATTGGTCAGTGGCGGGATAGGGAGAGGTCTTGGGACAGGCCCCGAGACCTCAGTGGAAGTGGCTAAGGGAAGAGGGATTACAGACTAGACACTCGCACCAAACCCTCTAGATTTGGACTCAGACTCCAACTCTGACTCTGACTCAGACTCGGATTCGGACTCGGTGTCCGGCATGTCTCCCTCGCCGGTGGTCAGCTTGTAGGCCCGTCTTTGACTGTCGGTCCATTTTATGGTCTTCCTCCAGGCCCTTTTCTCGGTGTTGGCACCGACCTCGGTGATTAGCTTGGTTGGGTCGAACCGATCGCTGCGAAGGATCAAGTTGACCAAATCGTCCTTTGGAGCAGGGACGGCCTTGTCTTCTCCAAATAGAAGCCCCAACACGGGCTCGGCATTATTTTCACCTTTCTCGGATTCGGCCTGGACGATGGTGAATATATCATCAGGGATGAAGTTGCATTCCCGAGCCGTTTTGGTCTCGGGATATGTGACGGTGGGTTGGTAGAGGCCCACTTGGATCGCCCCAAACACAGGAGTGATGAACTCCTAGCTTATAGTATATCCCAATCCGAGCCGAGACTCTCCGTTGTCCAGGACCTCGATGATCTTCCCTGCCCGAAGGTGCGGCCTTGAGGTGGCTCCGAGTAGGTAACCCAGATTTTGTAGCTGATAAGTGTGATTTGTAGTGCCTATTTTGTAGTGTTTTGGTCCCATTTTCCTTGTAGAATCGCTCCTTGGGAGCGGTTTAGGGGCTTCTTATGCTTCCTTTAGTTCGTTTCAGGTTCCCGAGACCGATTTGGAAGAGTTGGAGCGATTCCGACTCGATACATACACATTTTGGAGCCAACGGAGTAAAGGAACGATGACTCGATGCCTTGGAATCGACCCCGACACCTTGGAATCGATGGGAAGCCCATGAGAAACAAGGAGGGACCAAAAGGAGCTTAACGGAGGCCTACAAGGCTCATCCCGTTCGGGATGGCCTCAACCCGTCCCGGTTGAAGTGCACGATTTGAAATGCTGCTGTCTTGGGTCCATCCCGACCGGGATGAGTTCATCCCGATCGGGACCACCTCATCCCGATCGGGACCAACTCATCCCGACCGGGATGAGCCCAGTTCATCTCCGCCTTGTTTCTTTCAATCCCTTTCCACTTGTAACCCTATATGTATACCCCCCCCCCCTCTTGTATTAAGAGACCATCTTAGGATATACACTTCATATTAGACTAAACCCTAGATTATTTTAGCGTATATTAGCATAAGATTAGTGTAGATTAGTCCTTAGTTAGTCGTTAATCTTAGATTAGTGCTTGTAATTTGGGAATTCTTCAAGATCTTCACCAAGATTGACAACCTTGGATGTTTGTTTTGGGTTTTTCCATTTATGCAAGTTTCCTTCTTCTTTTCATCTTGTTAGTAGGTATAATCTTCTTTTCTTTTCTCTTAATCTTGTTCTTTCATTAAAGTTTGAATCTTTGTTGTTTGGATTGTTCATAGTTCATAGTTCTTGTTAGTTTCATTATGTTTGTTTTGATTGTTGTTTTGGTTCATCTTATTAGTGTTAGTTTTAGTATAGATATGTTAAAGTAGTATCTTGCTAGGGTTAGTAAGGTGATTAAGGTATTACTTGGATGATTAAGGGATTGTTGGAGATGTTGGTGGAAGACTTGGGTTTCCCCTTGGTTTGATGCATATCACATGTTTGTTGAAATGCTTGAATGACTAGTATGTGCATATGCTTGTTTTTCTTGCCTTTCTCTTGTGGGTGATAGTTTGTTTGTGGGTTCGGTTCCCTCACTACGTAGCGAGAGCCCGGTGAGGACGACCCCTAGGTCGGTCTAAGTAGCGAGAGCCCGGATGCGACCTAGGCCTATATAGCGTGCTAGTAACCCCGTTTGTCATGTGTGTCGCCGAGATGGGTTTTAGGTGAAACCTCTAGGTCGGTCTAAGTTGCGAGAGCCCGGGCATTACCTAGATTACCCTACTACCTCCCTCACTCTAGTTCTTCCTCAACCATTCCATTACCCCTTTGACCCCGACCTAATCCTAGCCCGTTTTCCTTGTTTTAGACCCTAGCTTAGCCTTAGCCTCCTCCCCTTAGATTAGCTCATCTTGAACCTAGTCCTAGACCCAAGCATACCTTAGTCCATCCTCCCGTCCCTGTGGATTCGACCCGACTTACCCTAGCTACCGTAGTTAGGTTTAGCCGGTTTTATTTGACGGTTGGGATTCACGACAAATCCTTCCCATCAAATTGGCGCCGTTGCCGGGGACGGCGTAGTTTAGACTTTTGTTTGCTTAGTTGTGGACTTTGTTCTTGACTTTTGTGTTCTCTTCTCCTTGTGTATCTCCGTTTTTTCTTCTTGTGTGTTACTCTCCCTTCCTAGTGCCTCAAAAGCACTAGGATACTAACGTTTGCTCAAGTGCTTCTGGCTCATCCTAGGTACCAAAGAAACGTTATGGACATGGCGCGTCCAAGCTACCATCAATCATCACGGGACAACTATGGGGTGAATTACCAAAACCCACAACTTTACCAACCATATCAACCTCATCAACAATCTTATGAACCCTCTTCTTATGGTTACCAAGAAAGTTGTCAAGGATCGTTCCCACATCCTAACAACTACCAAACACCCTCACATAACCCACAACCAAATATCCTTAACTTTGAGACTTGTCAAATGTTGGTCCAAACACAAGGGAGCCAACATGAGATTATGATGTTATTGCAAAAGGGTCAACAATTGATGTTGACTCAAATACAAGGGGTTAGGGAGGAGTTCAAGGCCCAAATAGAGGTGCAAGATGCTCGCATCAATGCACTCATGGCTCATATCACGATGTTGGCCACTCGAGCTCCACTACATGTTGAGGAAAGTTCATTTGGGCAAGAAGGTCGGGTGCCTCCACAAGAAAGTCAACCCAACCATGAAGCTACAAATGAAGAAGAGAGGGTCGATCAAGAGACCATTGTTGAGTGTTGCTTTGGTGGTGAAGATAGGGAGAGAATAGAGGGAGTTGAGGCTTCAAGGGCCAACAATGAGGAGGGGAGTGAACATGATTCTCGAGATAACTCTTGGGGAGCCGATGTTTTGGCTATCAAATTGGATTTGTTCGATTTTTTTCGTGATGAACCACTATACAATCCAAAGCCAAGTGAAGACATACCTCCTCTAGGCCATATTGACAAGGTGAGTGAAAAGGAGCGCAATACTTGGGAAAAAGAAGTAGATGCCTTGGAACTTGCTTTGTATGGAAATTTGGAGGATCCTAAACCCTCCAATGAAGAAAACATGATGCTTTCTCCTCCTCTACCGCACTCGATGTCTAGCCCTTTGTCTTGTGAGACGGTTGGTGAAGAGGATCCTTGTCGGGCGGTGGAAAAGAGTTCCACTCTCGACCCCGTAGAAGAAGCGACACCCCTAGGGTGTGATCTCCCACATCATGACACCGTGCACGGCTCTAGACCACTATACCTACCGGATGGTCATAAGAGTCGTAGCTATGTTTGTTCCGAAGACCCGGAAGATCACGAGACCCCTGAGCATAATGAAGATGATCGCTTCTTCCCTCCGACTTGGAAACTTTTGGGAGTGGCTAGGCTTGGCCATGTGAGCTTAAATGAAGATGTTGCTAGAGCATTTGACTTACTACTCCGAGCTCTTGATGGCTATGGAGGTGTAGTTGGTGAGAGTGTTTTAGTGTAAATATCTTTTCCCTTTCTTTTGTGCTTGTATTTGTGTTTATGTTTGGATAGCTTGGTTTCTAGTATTTGTTAGCTTTTGTGGGGCTCTTGTAATTGATTTGGTATTTTGATGAGCGATGTGAGGGAGGGATTTTGTTTTTTTTTTGGGTAATGGTAAGTATATTGATATAAAAATGATTTACAATATCATAATTACATCGGTAGCCTAAATAAGGCTCAATAGGAAATTTCTATCTTTGGAATTAAAATTTTGATTGCATTTGTTCTTACAAAACTCTCCAAACTCCTTTATTATACGAGCTGCCAGTACTTCAGGCCGAATGATCTGTCCATCAACTCTAGCACTATTTCTTTGAATCCATATATGATATGCTATCGAGTTGAGTAAGCCATTTTTTATCGCTCGCTGCATCTTCGTTCCCTTCATTTATTTCCTCCAGTCAATCTGCATCTGTAGGTGAGCCATTACTGCGACTTTCTCGCGGACAGTATCGAGCACTCGGATGATGTATTTACACTCAGTGAACAGGTGCTGAATTGTTTCAGATTGTTCTCCACAGCAGATGCATTTGTCGTCCTCTGTAATCCCGATTTTATGAAGTCTGGACATCAAGTTCAGTCCATTCTGTTGAATCAACCAAGCAATCAGTCTATGCTTGGGAATAGACCATTTGGTCCAAACGCAAACACACCAGTCGACTCTCTCACGCCTGCTCCTCAACCAGTTATACGCCTTGGCAATAGTGAAACAGTTCGCTCCCTGAATATCCATAGTACTGCTGCTATACGCGGGCTGCAGTGAATCACGAGCCTGACAAACTTTCTTCCAATACCAACATGAGTCCGATTTTGGCCAGTAATCTTCCCAAGCTTCCCCTTTTAAATAAATTTGATGAATCCATTGTACCCAAAGTCTATCTTGATTACTAGAGATCCACCAAGCCATTTTTCCAATCGCAGCTTTATTCCAAACCGCGGACTGATTCAGATTCAGTCCCCCTTCCCTATAAGGGACACACAATTTATCCCAAGATACCATGGGAACTCTATGGTAATCAGCCTTCCCATCCCATAGGAAATTCCTACAAATAACATCTATCTGTTTCATCACAGCAGTAGGGAGGATGAAGATAGTAGCCCAGTAATTGTGTAGGGTAGACAGAACACTTTTGACTAGGATTAGCCGACCTGCATAGGAAAGTTTTTTGGCTCCCAATCGTCTAATCCTCTCCACTATTTTGTTAACGAGCGGTTGGCAGTCAAGAATGGTAAGCTTGGATGTCTTAATAGGCACTCCCAAATACCGAAAAGGGAGAGAACCCTCAGTACATCCCGAGATATTGAAAATATCTGCCTTTAAATCAGTATTTACACCATTAAAGTAGACGCTCGATTTCCCTTTACTCATTCTTAATCCAGAAGTGTCCGAGAATGTAGCAAAGGTACGCAAAAGTAGCATCATGGATTTAGCATCCCCCTTCGAGAAAAGCAGTAAATCATCCGCAAACATAAGATTTGAAAGCCTTAAATTTTTGCATAAAGGATGAAAGCTGAAAGGCATATTACTGGTAGTGTATTTCAGCAGTTTGGTCAGATAATCCATACACATGGTGAAAAGGAGCGGCGATAACGGATCACCCTGTCGGAGGCTTCTCTTACCAGGGAAAAAGCCAAAACAATTCCCATTCAAATTCATCGTATAGGTGGCCGTAGTGACACATTGCATAATGATGTCCCTGAATCCTTGAGGAAATGAGGGAGGGATTTTGATGTGTGTTTGAGCTTTGTTTGATAGGTGAAGTGAAGGCGATTCCTAGAAAGGAATGGCTAATGATAGAGCTTGGATCGTGAGTATGGGAATCGGTTTTTGAAGCTTTGGTGAAGCTTTTGGGGTTTTGGAGGTCAAGAAGATCCATCCCTGGCGGTAAGGGAGCTTCCCAACCGGGAAGGATATGCCATCCCGACCGGGAAGGAGCCGTCCCGATCGGGATGGAGGTGCAAAAATTGGAGCTTGCTGGAGTGCCGTCCCGACCGGGACGAGTGTGTCTTCCCGACCGGGACCATCCATCCCGACCGGGATGGTCCCCTTTCTCCTCTTTTGGCCTCTTCTTCGACATTTGAGCCCACCCAACCATTGTATACCCCCGCCCAACCTCCCTACCCATCCTTGCTCATGTCATATGACCCTTACACTTAATTTACATACCCTCACCTCATTTCTCTTCCCTTTACACTGAGTTTCACATCGAATCCCACTCCCCTCACACCATTACTACCTCTACCATGTGTTCTATCAAGTTCTAAGCGGGATAGCGATGATGAAGACAAGCAAAGTGCCTTTATTGATCATTGGAGACGATGGAGCGAGTGAGTTTCTATCCTATTGGTACGGCAACTATCCTTTCTTTTCCGTCTTTTATTGCTTGTTTTCCTTTGTTTACTCCCCTTCCCCTTATATTTGTGTCATGGTGGCCTTCGAGGCCTTGGTATATGGTTGCTCCCGAATCTCGATGACGTGACTACATCGAGAGTCATTTCAAAATCCCAAATTTACAAGTTTTTCACCCCTTTTGTTGGATTTAGTCGGATTTAGGCGGAATCCGGGCTAGGTGACTTGATTACACCTAGCCCTCCCCTCTCATTTCCTTTTATTTCCTTCTTTTTATTTTTTCCCCCTTCCATATCTTTTCTTGTCTCGGCCCATGGTGACTTGACTACACCCCGGCCGGACACCTTCTATCCTTTTCTTCACTTTATTTTTGATTTTTAGCTTTATTTTCGTAGTTTCTTTTCTTTTTCTTTTGTCTCTCCGCACAATACGATCGAGCATGAGGACATGGCTCGGTTTAAGTGTGGGGGAGCGATATTCTAGTGTAGTTAGCTTTATTTTCGTAGTTTTTCGAAAAAAATCTTAAAAACCCTAAAAATTTGAAAAATTTTCACAAAAATCAAAAAGATTTTATTTTGTGTCGTTTCCTTTCTGTGTCGTTATGTCGTATTTTTGTTTTGTTGTGCGTGTTTTGCCCCCCTTTTTCCTTATTGGTTGCCTAATCACCGCTAGCTTTGGAGAGCTTTCAAGACCTCCGGTAACATCTCTTCACCCTTTTTTCCTCTTTGTTCCTTGTGGAGTTTGGAGGAGATGTGTGTTGTGGTGTGCTCGGGTAGAGCTTTATAAAGTTTGTGGTTGTTTTGGTGACTTGTTTGGATGATCGGGGTGGTGTTTGTGTTGTGTTTGTTTTGTTTTGTTTCTTGTTTTGTTGCTTTTGCTTCTTTCTCTTTCGTTCGTTTTCATCGTGTCTTTGTTTTGTGTTGTGTTGTGTGTCTTGTGTGTAAACCGTTTTCGAAAACCCGGTTTAGAGGCTAGTGTGCGAGTGTTTACTTTCCCTTCCTAGTTGTATAAATCGAGTCTTGGACTTTAGTCTAGTAGAATGACCCTAAATCAATGATTTCGTTGGCCCTTTACCTTGAGTCCACCTAGCTTACTAGGGATTTACTACGGGGTTTGCATTTTGACCATTATGACCACCCACGGTGTGAAAAGGCCTTGGTTACCGAGTCTCGTCCCTTAGGTGACCATGTTCGAAATCGTTAGATTAGTCCAAGTTCTCCCCTTTTTGTGAGTATGAAGGGAAGATGTCGTCCCGACATACCCATTTCCCTACTTCCTACACAAATCCACACAATAAAAATGCAATTTGTTGAAATCTCTCTTTCTTGTTACTAAGGAATGCCAAAAAGCCGAATCAAGCCAAAAAGGGCTAAGAAAAGAAAATGAAAGAAATGAAAGAAAGAAAAGATTGAAGAAAAAGAAAAGGCACAAAAAGCCAAAAAGAAAATAGAAAAGAAGAAAAAAAATGGCATGGCAACAAACAAATCAAAACGTCGAAAAGAAAGAAAATGCCAAAAGAAAACCCGATTTACAAAAATAACCCCTACCTCTCAAAATAATCCTTTTTCCGACTTTTGCTGTGAAGATCCTACCAAAGGACCGAGTCCCTAGGAAGGATGATTGCGGCATTAGTCGGTCTTCCCTCATTTTGCATGTTTTCCACCTTTTTACTTGGACTAGTTAGGCGGTTTTGGACACGGGATGACCCTCTTGGCTCACGCTAAAGGGGGCGGGGTCTCACTTACCTACAGTGTCGACTAACACCGTGGTTCTTCACTTTTCCACTCCGCCGATCGTCCCGTAGTACGTTTTTAGAAAGTTAGAAGGACCTAGGTAAGTTACCAACGTTTTTGTTGCTTTATCGTCATACTATTAGGGTTTAGTTCACCTTGGATTGTATGTCTAGCTTGGGAACGTTGTCACTTGCCTCGAGTCCTAAACCGGTGCTTCTTTCACCGCTTGTTTGAGGGAAGCGGTATTTGTTTTCTTTTGGTTGCAACCGATTATGTGTTTGTTTGTGTGTTTGTGTGTTTGTTTGTTTGTGTGTTCGGTGTCCGGTTGCATCCACAGTTTTGTCGCAAGACCCGACTTGCCTTGCGGAGTGCACTTCTCCTCTAAGTGTACTCGCGTGAGTTGAAGGGGCGTAGGGTGCGCTAATACCCATTCGGATAGTTTAGTAGATAGTATGTGCTTACTCGAGGGCGAGAAAGGGTTAAGTGTGGGGGAGTTGATAAGTGTGATTTGTAGTGCCTATTTTGTAGTGTTTTGGTCCCATTTTCCTTGTAGAATCGCTCCTTGGGAGCGGTTTAGGGGCTTCTTATGTTTCCTTTAGTTCGTTTCAGGTTCCCGAGACCGATTTGGAAGAGTTGGAGCGATTCCGACTCGATACATACACATTTTGGAGCCAACAGAGTAAAGGAACGATGACTCGATGCCTTGGAATCGACCCCGAGACCTTGGGACCCAATCCCGAGCCTCCGAGACCCGATCCCGAGTCCCGAGAATCGATGGGAAGCCCATGAGAAGCAAGGAGGGACCAAAAGGAGCTTAAAGGAGGCCTACAAGGCTCATCCCGTTCGGGATGGCCTCAACCCGTCCCGGTTGAAGTGCACGATTTGAAATGCTGCTGTCTTGGGTCCATCCCGACCGGGATGAGTTCATCCCGATCGGGACCACCTCATCCCTATCGGGACCAACTCATCCCGACCGGGATGAGCCCAGTTCAGCTCCGCCTTGTTTCTTTCAATCCCTTTCCACTTGTAACCCTATATGTATACCCCCCCCCCCCCCCCCTCCCCCTCTTGTATTAAGAGACCATCTTAGGATATACACTTCATATTAGACTAAACCCTAGATTATTTTAGCATAGATTAACATAGATTAGTGTAGATTAGTCCTTAGTTAGTCGTTAATCTTAGATTAATGCTTGTAATTTGGGAATTCTTCAAGATCTTCACCAAGATTGACAACCTTGGATGTTTGTTTTGGGTTTTTCCATTTATGCAAGTTTCCTTCTTCTTTTCATCTTGTTAGTAGGTATAATCTTCTTTTCCTTTCTCTTAATCTTGTTCTTTCATTAAAGTTTGAATCTTTGTTGTTTGGATTGTTCATAGTTCATAGTTCTTGTTAGTTTCATTATGTTTGTTTTGATTGTTGTTTTGGTTCATCTTATTAGTGTTAGTTTTAGTATAGATATGTTAGAGTAGTATCTTGCTAGGGTTAGTAAGGTGATTAGGGTGTTAATTTGATGATTAAGGGATTGTTGGAGATGTTGGTGGAAGACTTGGGTTTCCCCTTGGTTTGATGCATATCACATGTTTGTTGAAATGCTTGAATGACTAGTATGTGCATATGCTTGTTTTTCTTGCCTTTCTCTTGTGGGTGATAGTTTGTTTGTGGGTTCGGTTCCCTCACTACGTAGCGAGAGCCCGGTGAGGACGACCCCTAGGTCGGTCTAAGTAGCGAGAGCCCGGATGCGACCTAGGCCTATATAGCGTGCTAGTAACCCCGTTTGTCATGTGTGTCGCCGAGATGGGTTTTAGGTGAAACCTCTAGGTCGGTCTAAGTTGCGAGAGCCCGGGCATTACCTAGATTACCCTACTACCTCCTTCACTCTAGTTCTTCCTCGACCATTCCATTATCCCTTTGACCCCGACCTAATCCTAGCCCGTTTTCCTTGTTTTAGACCCTAGCTTAGCCTTAGCCTCCTCCCCTTAGATTAGCTCGTCTCGAACCTAGTCCTAGACCCGAGCATACCTTAGTCCATCCTCCCGTCCCTGTGGATTCGACCCGACTTACCCTAGCTACCCTAGTTAGGTTTAGCCGGTTTTATTTGACGGTTGGGATTCACGACAAATCCTTCCCATCAGTAGTATCGTGTCGAAGCTAGTGGTGAAGTAAGGCTTGAAGAGATATTCCTCCTCGATCATACCCACGAAGTCGAATCCTCGTGGTTCGGCCCGGCTTGTGGCATTACAGCTAGCCACGGTCATGGGGGTCGCCTCCAGTGTGATGACACCGTCCTTGAGCGGCATCTTGACTTTTCTTTGATGGGTAAAGGATACGGCTTTGACTGCATGGATCCAAGGCCTTCCTAGTAGTAAGTTAAAGGATGAGGTGACGTCGATCACCTGAAACTCCAACGCTTTTTCGATTGGGCCCGTCATGATCGTCAGTTTAACGGCCCCGGCTACCGGTTTTGGGCTTCCATCGAAGGCCTGGATAGTCTGTGCTGTCGGGAGGTAGTCGACATTGGTGATGCTGAGGGCCCTAGCGGTCCTTAGAGGAAGGACATTTATGGCGGATCCGTCGTCGATAAGCGTCATCGGGAGATACTTGCCTCGGCAGATGACTGTGATGTACAGGGCCAGATTATGATTGGGCCCAAACGGTGGTAGATCAGATTCAGAGAAGGTTATGAGTGGGCCTTCATTCTTGGACTTGCCCTTGAGATAGGGCATGATAGTAGCTACCATTTCAGCAGGGGTAGCTTGTGAATCGACCTTAATTTCATCGAGAGCCTTAGTTAGTGCTTCTCGATGTGCTTGCGAGCTAACCAGAAGTTTCCATATGGTTAAGTCAGCTCGAACCCTCTTCAATTGCTGGACCAGAGTCGTGTCATCGCTTGGTTTTTCGAGGGTAGATCCCGTCCTGGCAGGTTCAGTGATGGGTGTTGGAATAGAGCGCCCAGCGATGGCGAGGTGGTTGGTGACTAAAGCTTTGGACTTAGCCTTTCGAACCTCCTCTCTGGTGACGGGGACAGCTTCCCCCTTGGCTAGGTAAACATCGTCCTCGTCGTCGAACCATATCCCGTTGATTTGTGGGATATGAGGGGAAATGAGATGAGAACAGTCGATTACCGCTCCCGTGAATATAGCGTGGGCACTGAATGGGTTTTCCTTGTTACTCGGCTTGTCTCCGGGCAACGGTATCTTCCCATTCTCGATGAGATTTTGGATCAAGTGCTTTAGCTTCCAACATTTTTCCGTGTCATGCCCATTACCTCGGTGATATTGGCAATAGGCTTGAATATTGTAGCTCTTGGGCCTTTTCTCCACTGGAAGCTCAGGAGTTGGGCCTATGGGTTGGATAAGGCCCTTTGAAGATAGCCTCTGTAAGGCATAGGTATAGGTAGTCCCTATATCCGTGAATACCCGATTTGGAATATTCTTCTTGGATGAGGTATCCAGCAAGTTAACCTCATCGAAAATGCTGCGGGCTGCAGCTGCAGGTGTGGGCTTGTTTGTAGATGAACTGGCCCCTTGATACCCTTTTGTAGAGGCCTTAGTCAAGCTCTCTAACCTTAAATCATCCTCGATCCTTGTGCCCATTTCAGTGAGGACAGCAAAATTGGGGATGATAGCATACCGGAGGTGGACCCGGTAGGATGGGAGGAGGTTCCTGACAAAAGCATCCACTAGGACCTTCTCACTGGGCTTATCGACCAGCTTCACACTTTCGGCCCTCCATCTTTGCAGATATCTTGTGAACCCTTCTTTGGGCTCTTGGGCCATGACTTCCAGAGTACGCATTGTAGTCTGGATTTAAGTATTCTCGGCGTAATTCCGAGCAAATTCGGTCGCCATATCATCCCAGGTCTTGTATTTCTTCGAATCGAGCCTGTAGAACCAGGCCTTGGGATGCTTCTCGAGGGAAGAAGGGAATAAATGCTTAAACATGATGGACTTCACCCCCTTGACCGCCATGAAGTCTTTGAAAGCCCGGATGTGGTGGACCGGGTCTTCGGTACCCTCAAACATAGGAATTCCCGTAAGGTTGAGGTTAGCCGGTAGCTCGTTGTTCAAAGGTGCATAAGAACGAGCGTTTTCAGTGTGGATCGAGTTGTTCGTTGATAGGTGAACTTGTTCCTCGAGCCTGCGAACAACACTGATCAATTCAGCTATAGGCCCAGTGGGCTCAGATCCTGCAATAGGGACCGTGTTCTCTACGGTGCTCAGGCGGGTGGATAAAGTCGCTTGGTTAGCCTGGATGGCAGTCAGTTGAGTCTCGATCTTGGTCAGTGCATCTTTCAATTCGTCCATCTTGCGTTGGTATCTAGTCTCGGGTGGCCTGTCTATAAGAACACCGCATGATCAGAAACTAGCCCAAATCCTGGAATAGAAAGTACATCCCGAACAAGACTAAAAAAAAGGAAAAGACTCGGAAAAGACACCTAGACGGGTGACTTGTGAAAGGTGGGCCTTCCTTAGGAATCGGCGGGTGGGCCGAGTCCCGTTCGAAAGAAGGTTCACTTGAGACATCCCCAGACTTTGGACTTGATTGTGTGAACGGGCCCTCCTTTGTAGGAGTATGTCCTACATAGGCGGGCCTTGCCTTAGTCTAAATAAGGCGGACTGGGATAGGGAAGAAACTCGTGATGTAAGATCGACGGAGTTTCGACGCTAAAGACCTTGATAACTTACGACATGATCCGACACTGCTAAATACGGGAAGTCCTAAGAAGAAGAAGGTTTTGAAAATTGATTGTTTTGGAAAGCCCGAGAAAACTCAAGGAAAGGCCCGATTTTTCGAAAAAATCGGAAAGCGCATCGCGCCTCGGTTTTGAAAGTTCGAAAGTATTTTCGAGTTTTGAATTGGGCAGCATACCGGCTAGAAAATAGGCTATTTTGAGTAAAATCATAAGTCCTAAATTCGGTATACGTCCCGGGTTTTGAAATTGGATGGTTTGAAAAAGATGCAATCTTTGAAAAAAGACGGTTTTTTGAAAACGACTCAGAAACCTAGTAGCATGTAGTCAGGCAAGCATTATAACGACGCCATGTATGCTTTACACTAAGTCTCGGTCGGTCTATAGAGGGTCTATACTAGTGTACATAGTCTAGACGTTGATCGGGATGGACTTCCTAAGTCGAGTTGATCTTAGAACATGACGCGAAACCCACACGAATCGACTATGAACACCTTTTGACATATCCATATTGGAGTACATCAACGGTATAGTGGGACGTCGGTCGCGAGTACCGGCCCGGGAAAATATGGGTTATGCATGAACCGTAGAACTAAAACGCGTATTGTACTAGTCAAACGATTTCTATTCGAGTCTCACCCTGAGGATGCCGATGGTAAGTCACGCATCAGTTAATCCCCAGCGGAGTCGCCAAATTGTAGACATGACACAGGTCCACCCCGACACGGCCACGTGCAGGTTTGGGTAGGCGAATGAATCTCCATATGAGAATGGATCGAATGGAAATTTAAATCGAAGTGGAGTCGCCACCGAACTTTATGGGAGTTCGGACCCGTTCGAGCCCACTCTATGTCGTAGTGGGTCGTATACAAAATACGGCCCATTTCCGATGTCAGAGTTTATTGGGCTCGTCCCTTTGCATTTGATACCGATACCGACATTATCGGATATCGTGTATTGAATGACTCTAGTATGCCAATGGATTCGGATATCCGGAAACCATTGTTCTGAGTAAGGGGTGAGGGTACGTGTTGGGAAGTGATAAGTATAGTTTGTAGTGCCTAATTTGTCGTGTTTTGGTCCCATTTTCCTTGTGGAATCGCTCCATGGGAGCGGTTTATGGGCTACTTATGCTCCTTCAAGCTCATCTCAGGTTCCCGAGACCATTCACGAAGATTTGGAACGATTCCGACTCGTTCCATACACTTTTTGGAACCAACGGAGTGAAGGAACGATCACTCGATGCCTTGGATTCGATCCCGAGACCTTGGGACCCATTCCCGAGCCTCTTAGGACCGATCCCGAGTCCCGAGAATCGATGGGAAGCCCATGAGATGCAAGGAGGGACCAAAAAGATCATAATGGAGGCCTACAAGGTCCCTTCCGGGCGGGATAATGCCTTCCCGACCGGGAAGGAGTGTGCATTTAGCGATGCTGCTGTTTGGAGTCCTTCCCGACCGGGAAGGGGGCTTCCCGACCGGGAAGGGGCCCTTCTCGACCGGGAAAAAGCCTTCCCGACCGGGAAGGAACACCTGCTGCACGTGACTACTTCTTTTCTCCTCCTTCATTCTTGTAACCTTATAAATACTTCCCTCTTGTATTATTTATGTATCTTACATTACCCTAGACTATCTTAGGCCTCTCTTAAGCATTCAAACCCTAGATTAGTGTTCCTCACATTAGTTTTAATCTTCCTTTAATCTTTAGTCAATCATTGTAATTAGTCTTGTATTAAGGAGATTCTTGAAGAACTCTTCCAAGCTTGACATCCTTGGGGTTTTGTTTGGGTTTCTTATTAATTCAAGTTTCAATGTTTTTCATCCTTTGTTAGTTTGGTATAATCTCTTCTCCTCTTTACTTTTGTACTTTGTTTATTGTTCAAGTTTGAATCTTTACTTGTTGTTTATTGTTGTTAGTTGTTCATTATGGATGTTTGGTTTGATTTCTCTTATTTATGTTAGTTTTACTTTCATTATGAGTGAGTAGTTTTCTTGTGGGGTTATTAGGGGGATTAAGTGTGGATTATGGGTGATTAGGGTTGATTAGGGGTAAAGGTTGCATCTTTGTTGCTAGTCACATATTGGGCACACCATGTGTTTGTTGAATTGCTTCTGTGGGTAGTAGTGGCCAATGCTTCCCATACTCGTTCTCATCTTCTCATTGTTTGACTAGTGTGTGATTGTGTTCGGGTATAGTCTTAGACACGAGAGTGCGGACTTGGGTTTAGACGCTAGAGTGCAAACCGACCTTGACCTAGGTTTAGACGCGAGAGCGCAAACCGACTCTAGTTACTTAAGAGGCGCCTACACCCTTGATCACCCTATAACCCTACCGCATTTATGAACCCGAGCTAACCCTACTCTTTTCTATATTTGATTCATTCTCCTAGTTAGTTATTATTTCTCTAGTTCATTGTTTAGTTTGTCTTAGTTATTTCAATTTAGCTCATATCATAGTTAGTTCATTGTTAGTCTGTTCTCATCCTCTTCAACCATCATAGTTTACCAATTCTCTTCATATTTGTGTTGTTTTGGTAGCCTAGTCTCGTTTTTAGGTCGACTTAGTCGAGACTTTACAATACCGTCTCCGTGGACACGACCCGACTTACCCTAGCTACCCACTAGGATTAGTTGGTTATCTATTGACGGTTGGGGACACGGCAAAACCCTACCATCAATTTGGCGCCGTTGCCGGGGACGGTGCATTTTTTAGACTTAGTTTACTTCTAGCATGACTTAGTTACCCTTCTTTGTGCTCTTCCACCATCTCTTGTACATATTTTGTAGGTTTCTCTTGTTTTCTTAGCTTTCTTTTCTCTTTGCTTTTCGTTGTGTTCGTTTATTGTCTTTGCCTAGTGCCCAAAAAGCACTAGGTGGTCTTACGTTTTCTCAAGTGTGTAGTGTATGCCTAGGAGGAGAGGCGATTTCTTTCTCTTCAATCCAGAGCCGGAGAGACTCTTTAGAGCCTTTTGCCAACGGACGATTGATCGGGTTAGACACTCTCAACCGGGTACTAGCAATACCATTGAAGAGCAAGCTCAAGGAGCCGACTTTAACGAGTCACCTCGAGAGACGGCCGAAGGGATCTTCATAAATCCCTTTGGTTCATCTATCCATTCTTCTAGTCCTAGTTCCCCTTATAGTTCCACATCAACACCGTCTACACCATCTTCTCCCGCATATCCAATCATGCCGAAGTTTTCATCTCACTCCACTTTTACCGAGGATGTCTTGCCGGGACCGAGTGCTTTACCGGATACATATACCGGGAATTTTGTGGCAAAGACACAATTCATCCAACTTGTGGAGAGAAATCAATTTAGTGGTTTGCCTACCGAAAACCCGCACCAACACCTGGACACCTTCTCTGATTATTGCGATGCTATCTCCCAAACCGGGGTTACTCAAGATCAAATCCGTTGGGTACTTTTCCCGTTCTCTCTCATTGGAAAAGCAAAGCAATGGATAAAGAGTCTCGATAGGGCAACCATGGGTATCGATACTTGGAAGAAACTTGCATTGGCGTTCTACCAAAAGTTTTACCCTCCGGAAAAGACAAATTTGCTAAGAGCCTCCATCATCGGTTTCCAACAACGGGATGAAGAGAGCCTTTATGAAGCTTGGGAACGGTTTAAATCTTTGGTTAGATCATGCCCCCACCATGGACTTTCACAATGGTTCTTAGTCCGACAGTTTTGGAACGGTTTATATGAGGACTCAAGATACTCAATATGGGCTCCAATGGTAGGTTTACCGAGGTCGATGACGATCAAACTTGGGCAAGAATCGAGGAGATGGCGGTGCATAACTCGTAATACTCAAGGCCTAGAAAGGCGAATCGAGGAGGTAGGCACGAGGTCGATGCCATTACACAACTAAGCATTGATCTTGGAGCTCAATTAAAAACTCACATGGAGACTATTGACAAGAAGCTCCAAAACCACTTCAATCAAGCTCAAAGCACTAGTTCATCCAACCAACACTCGATTCATGAAGTTAATGCTTTGGGAGTTGTGTCTCCTACACCTTATTATGGGATGTGCGATATGTGCGGGATAGTTGGGCATGAGCCTATACATTGTCGGGGGAGTATTGAGCAAGTGAACGCCTTTCAAGCGTTCAAGCAAGGTGCCTCCTATCCTAATATGTTCCAAGCTTCCTATCAAGTTCCCAATCAACAATCTCTACAACACTGTCCCTATGTTCCACCTCTCTTAAGGGACAACAACCAAGGTTACCAAGGTTATGTGGGTAATCCAAGACCATTCAACAATTTCAAGCAACATAACCAAGGTAACTTCAACAACAATCAAGGGTTCCAACAAGGGAACTTCAATCAAGGTGGTTTTCAAGGAAACCAACACAATCAAGGATATCAAAACAACCAAGGCAACAATCAAGGCCTTAATCAAGGCAACTCTCATGGATTCCAAGGGAACCGTCAACAACAACAAGCAACTCAAGGTACCCAACAACAAAGCAAGCCAAGGAGCCGGTCTCCTACTTATGACTATGGCATTCCTCTAGCCATCACCGATACTCCGCACAATCCACAATCTCCACCTCGAGATTTCAACATGCAAAAATCTATGATGGATATGCAAAGGAGTAATCAAGAAATGCAAAGAAGCCAAATAGAGATGGCAAGAAACCAACAAGAGTTCTTTGCTCATGTTCAAAGGGATAACAAAGCAAGAGATGCTCATATGAAGATGCTTGAGACTCAAATATCTCAAGTTGTTTCGGGAAGCTCTTCAAGATAAAAGGGGCAACTACCTCTTCAAGGTGAAACACCGAAATTTGAGCATGTAAATGCTATTACCACGAGGAGTAGTACATCTTATGATTCCCCCTTATCCCCTAGTGAGCAAGAACCAATGCAAGAAGTTACACCCTCCTCTCAAGGCAATTCAAGCAAGGAAAATCCAATAGAGGAGCATGTCTTATGGGAGATTGAGAAACCCCATGAAGACAAGCTTCCCCCACTTCAAGGAAAAGACAAGGGAAAAAGGAAAGTGTCATTTGAAAAGTCCACCCCTATTGAGCAAAACAAGGTTCATATCAAGTTGCCTTTCCCAACAAGGCAAATGAAAACTAAGGTGGATGTTCAATTTGACAAGTTCCTAGACATTGTGAAGAAATTGGATGTGAGTGTCCCATTTACCAAGCTACTTACCCAAATCCCAGCATATGGAATATTTATGAAAGAAATCTTGGCTAGGAAGAGATCCATCGACAAGGAAGAGACCATAACGTTCACAAGGGTAGTGAGCGAGCTTATTCAAGGTTCTACGCTTCCCAAGTTGAAGGATCCGGGTAGTTTCTCGATCCCATGCACCATAGGTAACTTCAAGATTGAGAGAGCATTATGTGATTTGGGTGCGAGTGTAAGCATCATTCCTTACTCTATTTGTGAGCGACTTGGAATGAAGGAGCTCAAGTGCACTTCCGTTACACTTCGAATGGCCGATAGTTCACTCAACCGACCATTGGGGATATTAGAAGATGTGCCAATAAGAATCGGGAAATTCTTCGTTCCGGTCGATTTTCTTGTACTTGACATGCCGGAAGATGCTATCACTCCTATTATCCTTGGGCGCCCATTTCTACATACCGCCGGTGCCATGATCGATGTGAAGAACGGTAGGATCACATTTGAGTTAGGCGAAGAAAAGCTCGTATTTGATCTCCAAGGCAACACCTCGCCTACTAATGATGAGTCTTGCAATATGATTCACGCCACGGAAAATATCGATCTAGGGGTTAAGTCGGGACAAAGCTTGAAGAGTGACTTCTATGGAATAGAAGATGATGATTCCGAGCTTGGGGCGGATGAATGCCCATACCATGAGTTTGAAGACAAGTTCCATGACAAGAAGAAAGATGAGCCTCCCTTGGGGCCACATGAGGATAGGTGGACGTTTGGGTATATACCGAAGGATCGCAAGTACAAGTTCAAGCCATTGAACTTAGTAGATTGGGATGCCCCGGGAACGTCGAGACAAGGTTGTGAAGAACCTTGGAGTGTGGATGCTTATACCACAAGCTTGATTGAAGACTTTGCTAGAGCCTTCGATTTGTTGCTTCGTGCCCTCGATGGAGATGGAATTGGTTATAATGTCGTAGAAAAAGATTGAAGAATGCACCATCCTTGGTTTGACGGAGTTCCACAAGAACCGTCCTATTGTATATATCCCTTTCTTGTAGTTAGTTTGAGTTTTGTGATATTCTTGTTATTTGGATTGATTGATGAGTGATGCGAGGGAGAGAATTTGATGTGCTTTTGAGCTTGTTTTTTTTATAGGTGTGAAGTGAAAGTGATTCCTAGAAAGGAATGGCTATTGATAGAGCATGGATTGTGAGGAAGGAATTCGGTTTTTGAAGCTTTGGATAAGCTTTTGGGGTTATGGAAGGCTAGGAGATCCGTCCCGGGCGAGAAGAGGGCTTCCCGATCGGGAAGGATGAGACATCCCGACCGGGAAGGAGCCATCCCGATCAGGAAGAGGGTGTCATATTTCGAGTTTCCTGGAGTGCCATCCCGACCGGGACGGGTGTGTCATCCTGACCGGGACCATCCATCCCGACCGGGATGGTCCCCATACTCCTTTATGCCTCTTCTTCGACATTCGAGTCCACCCAACCATCTTATACCCCCTCCCAACCTCCCTACCTCTCCTTGCTCATATCATATGACCCATACACCTAACTTCATTTCCTCTTCACTTTACACCGAGCCTCACATCAAATCCCACCCTCTCATACCATTACTACCTCAACCATGCGTTATTATCAAGTTTGAAGGGGTTAACAATGAAGAAGACAAGAAAAGTGCCTATATTGATCATTGAGACGATGGAGCGAGTGAGTTGCTAACCAATGAGTACGACAACTATCCTTTCTTTTCTGTCTTTTATAGCTTGTTTTCCCTTGTTTATCCCCTTCCCCGTTTACACTTTTGTGTCATGGTGTCATGGTGGCCTTCGAGGCCTTGGTAGTTATTGCTCCCGACTCTCGATGACGTGACTACATCGAGAGTCATTTCAAAATCCAAATTTACAAGATTTTCACCCTCTTTTAGGATTTAGTCGGATTTGGACGGAATCCGGGCTAGGTGACTTGATTACACCTAGTCCTCTCCTCCCATTTCCTTTTATTTCCTTCTTTTTATTTCTTCCCCCATCCATATCTTCTCTTGTCTCGGCCCATGGTGACTTGACTACACCCCGGCCGGACCCATTCTACCCTTTTCTCCGCTTTATCTTGGATTTTTAGCTTTATTTTCGTAGTTTCTTTTCTTTTGTGTCTCCGCACACTACGATCGAGCTTGAGGACATTGCTCGGTTTAAGTGTGGGGGAGCGATATTCTACCGTAGTTAGTTTTATTTTCGTAGTTTTTCGAAAAATCTTTAAAAAACCCTAAAAATTTGAAAAATTTTCACAAAAATCAAAAAGATTTTATTTTGTGTGTTTTTCCTTTTCTGTCGTTTTGTCGTATATTTGTTGTGTTGTGCGTGTTTTGCCTCCCTTTTTCCTTATAGGTTGCTTAAATCACCGATAGCTTTGGAGAGCTTTCAAGACCTCCGGTAACATCTTTTATCCCTTTTTCCCCTTTGTCTCTTGTGTAGTTTGGAGGAGATTGTGATGTTGTGTGCTCGGGTGGAGCTTGATGCATATTTTTGGTTGATTTGGTGACTTGTTTGGAAGTTCGGGGTGGTGTTTGTTTTGTTTATATGCTTGTCTTGTTTTGTTCTATCTTGTTGGCTTTTGTCTCTTTTTCTTTCGTTTTCATTGAGTCTTTGTTTTGTGTGTGGAGTTGTGTCTTGTGTGTAAAAAGGTTTTTCGAAAACCCGGTTTTGAGGCTAGTGTGCAAGTGTTTGCTTTCCCTTTTTAGTAGTATGAATCGAGTCTTGGAGTTTAGTCTAGTAGAATGACCCTAAATCAATGATTTTGTTGGTCCTTTACCTTGAGTCCACCTAGCTCGCTAGGGATTTACTACGGGATTTGCATTTTGACCATTATGACCACCCACGGTGTGAAAAGGCCTTGGTTGCCGAGTCCCGTCCCTTAGGTGACTATGTTTGAAATTGTTTGATTAGTACAAGTTCTCCACCTTTTGGTGGGTTTGAATGGGGATCGCGACCCCCGACTCACCCATTCCCCTACCTCCTAAACATATCCACAAAATAAGATGCAAATTTGTTGAAATCTCTTTCTTAGTTGCAAAAGAAATGCCTATAACTCAAATCTAGCCAAAAAAAGGCAAAGAAAAGAAAGAAAATGAAAGAAAGAAAAGATTGAAGAAAAAGAAAAGGCACAAAAAGCCAAAAAGAAAATAGAAAAGATGAAAAAGAAATGGCATGGCAACAAACAAAGCAAAAATGCAAAAGAAAGAAAAATGCCAAAAAGAAAATCGTCTCACAAAAAGATCTTAACCCCACAAAAATAAGCCTGTTTCCGACTATTGCCGTTAAGAGCCTACCAAAGGATCGAGTCCCTAGGAAGGATGATAGCGGTAATGGTCGGTCTTCCCTCACTTTGCAATATTATCCCCCTTTTTACTTGGACTAGTTGGGCGGTTTTGGGCATGGGACGACCCTCTTGGCTCATCGCTAAAGGGGGTGGGGTCTCACTTACCTAAAGTGTCGACTAACACCGTGGTTCATCCTTTTTCCATCCCGCCGATCGTCCCGTAGTGCGTTCTTAGAAAGTTAGGAGGACCTAGGTAAGTTACCAACGTTTTTATTGCTTTGTCGTCATACTATTAGAGTTTAGTTCATTTCGATTTGTACTATTAGCTTGGGAACGTTGTCACTTGCCTTGAGTCCTAAACCGGTGTTTCTTTCACCGCTTTTTAGAGGGAAGCGGTATTTATTTCTCTTTGGGTGCAACCGTTTACTTGGTTGTTTGTGTGTTTGCTGTTTATGTGTTTTTGTGTCGGGTTGCATCCACAATTTTGTCGCAAGACCTTACTTGCCTTGCGGAGTACACTTTTCCTCTAAGTGTACTCGCGTGAGTTGAAAAGGCGTAGGGTGCGCTAATACCTGCTCGGCTAGTTTAGTTAGTAGGTGCTTACTCGAGGGCGAGTAAGGGTTAAGTGTGGGGGAGTTGATAAGTGTAGTTTGTAGTGCCTAATTTGTTGTGTTTTGGTCCCATTTTCCTTGTGGAATCGCTCCTTGGGAGCGGTTTATGGGCTACTTATGCTCCTTCAAGCTCGTCTTAGGTTCCCGAGACCATTCACGAAGGTTTGGAACGATTCCGACTCGTTCCATACACTTTTTGGAACCAACGGAGTGAAGGAACGATCACTCGATGCCTTGGATTCGATCCCGAGACCTTGGGACCCATTCCCGAGCCCCTTAGGCCCGATCCCGAGTCCCGAGAATCGATGGGAAGCCCATGAGAAGCAAGGAGGGACCAAAAAGATCATAATGGAGGCCTACAAGGTCCTTCCCGGGCGGGATAATGCCTTCCCGACCGGGAAGGAGTGTGCATTTAGAGATGCTTCTGTTTGGAGTCCTTCCCAACCGGGAAGGGGGCTTCCCGACTGGGAAGGGGCCCTTCCCGACCGGGAACAAGCCTTCCCGACCGGGAAGGAACACCTGCTGCGCGTGGCCACTTCTTTTCTCCTCCTTCATTCTTGTAACCTTATAAATACTTCCCTCTTGTATTATTTATGTATCTTACATTACCCTAGACTCTCTTAGGCCTCTCTTAAGCATTCAAACTCTAGATTAGTGTTCCTCACATTAGTTTTAATCTTCCTTTAATCTTTAGTCAATCATTGTAATTAGTCTTGTATTAAGGAGATTCTTGAAGAACTCTTCCAAGCTTGACATCCTTGGGGTTTTGTTTGGGTTTCTTATTAATTCAAGTTTCAATCTTTTTCATCCTTTGTTAGTTTGGTATAATCTCTTCTCCTCTTTACTTTTGTACTTTGTTTATTGTTCAAGTTTGAATCTTTACTTGTTGTTTATTGTTGTTAGTTGTTCATTATGGATGTTTGGATGTTTGGTTTAATTTCTCTTATTTATGTTAGTTTTACTTTCATTATGAGTGAGTAGTTTTCTTGTGGGGTTAGTAGGGGGATTAAGTGTGGATTATGGGTGATTAGGGTTGATTAGGGGTAAAGGTTGCATCTTTGTTGCTAGTCACATATTGGGCACACCATGTGTTTGTTGAATTGCTTCTGTGGGTAGTAGTGGCCAATGCTTCCCATACTCGTTCTCATCTTCTCATTGTTTGACTAGTGTGTTGTGTTCGGGTATAGTCTTAGACACGAGAGTGCGGACTTGGGTTTAGACGCGAGAGCGCAAACCGACCTTGACCTAGGTTTAGACGCGAGAGCGCAAACCGACTCTAGTAACTTAAGAGGCGCCTACACCCTTGATCACCCTATTACCCTACCACATTTATGAACCCGACCTAACCCTACTCTTTTCTATATTTGATTCATTCTCCTAGTTAGTCATTATTTCTCTAGTTCATTGTTTAGTTTGTCTTAGTTATTTCAATTTAGCTCATATCATAGTTAGTTCATTGTTAGTCCGTTCTCATCCTCTTCAACCATCATAGTTTACCAATTCTCTTCATCTTTGTGTTGTTTTGGTAGCCTAGTCTCGTTTTTAGGTCGACTTAGTCTAGACTTTACAATACCGTCTCCGTGGACACGACCCGACTTACCCTAGCTACCCACTAGGATTAGTTGGTTATGTATTGACGGTTGGGGAAACGGAACCCTACCATCACGAAGCCCACAAAGGACACCCAACCCCGCCCGCACTTGGCGACCTCTACTAAGATATCGAATGATTTTTGAATACGCGTGTTAGTTGAACGATGAAAAATGCTTATGCAAACGTTGTTTTCCCTAAGCATGTGAGGAATTGAAAAGGGTTTCTGTGTCGATTTAATGCAATTAATTCTAATGTCAAAGTTGAATTTTAGCATGTGGGTTCATTTTAGTACGATAAAATAAACAAAATAAATCGACAAAAGAAACAAACGGTTAGTAACGATATAACGAATAATAACGGTTTATAAATTATTGAATGGAGTTGAATGATGTAAACGAGATGATGTATGGTTTTGAAAAGATATTCCACGTGATTGATTAACACGTGTTGACCTAAGTCATAAAAATATTATCGAAACTAAAAGACAATGTATGACTCATGATTTGACGTGATAAAGGGGCACTCGGCCGAGTCATCGGAGGACTCGACCGAGTGAACCTCTGAAAACGATTCTGTCCCGTGTTTTAGACCCTACTCGGTCGAGTTATTGACCAACTCGACCGAGTACGTTGCCACTCGACCGAGTCACTGTGAGACTCGACCGAGTGGAGGTCGTAGGTGCATTCTGTTTCGATTTTTGGGGTGCCACTCGACCGAGTGGGCCAGGCACTCGATCGAGTGCCCCCTGTACGAACACGGGGTTCGCTTGCAATTGTGTAATGATTTCGAAATTGCTTTTGATTTTGATAATTTGATGAGTTTGTTGAATCAGGCATAAATATTGTGAAGTTTATACTCGAAACTTAAACTCGATACTCATCGTATCCCATGTTCGATTATTGAATCGATATGAAATACTAGAGTGAAAATAAAAGAAAAATTGCTTTGAGTCGTTTTAAATTAACTATCGCGATATGAATATATTTCCTTCGCGCTTAATAATGCCGTGATTCTAGCGAATCGTATGACAATTATTTTAGCATCAACGAAAAAATCGCATTAGTTAATTAAATTGACTAGATCGTTAGATTCGACATCCAATTATGGAATTGGTATCGAATCTAACGGATCGACACTTTGCTTGAATTAGAGGATTTGATTCCCTCGGCTTTTCCGACATTGAAATAAATCCCTAGAGATTGTGATGTCGGGTCCGCGTCAACGGGTTTCGACCCTTATTAGAATAGAATTCTTGTTTTGAAAATCGATGCGAATATGCGACTTGAATAACGATGCAAACGAAAATAAACAAATTATTGTTTAAGTTGACTTGTTTCAATAATCAAGCAATTGGGGTGTCGGAGTAAGCGACCGGCAACGCTGTGTGCGGTACACTTGTATATTCGGGTTTCCTTATTGCGACATCCCTCATACTCGACACAAATCGACAAGTATTTTAATATCTTTGAGTACTAGTGTTATTGATGATATTAGGACGCGAATAAAATAAAAAAAGACGACGACAACGATAAGACGACGCATGACGCGAGAAAGAGGAGAAGGAGAAGAGAAAAGCGGGAATTGGCACCCTCAACCTACATGTTTCTTATGCTCGGAAGGGACTCGTAGTGACGGATTGCACGGGAGTTCGAGTATGTAAATTGACTTGTGTTGGTTAGGGTTTCGATTCCTAAAGCTAGGTTTAGGGTTTGGATGTATGTAGACTAGTGTAGGATTTGGGTTTTTTGAAAGTGGTCCAAATTGTCTTGAAGTGTGTGCATGGAGGGGGTTTATATAGGCATTGCTAGGGTTCCCCGGTTAGGGTTACTCGACCGAATAACTGGCTGACTCGGTCGAGTGGCCCGGTGTGCCTGCAGTCGGGCCTGAATAAGGCCCACTCGATCGAGTGGGCTGGGCACTCGATCGAGTGGGCTGGGCACTCGATCGAGTGGCCCAGCTGGGTCGCGCGGGTCAGCTTTTGGACCGTGGCTTTGGATGTTTGATGAGTTTTTTTATTTGGGTTAGACTTTTGATGATTGTGTGGCTGTTTTTGTATGTCTCGTAAACAACTTTGACCGGGGTTGACCCAATCGATAAAAGTTGGTTTTATTTCCGTTGTCGATTTTGACCAAAATTAGTCTTGTTTGACTGGAAACGACTCACTGGGCCTGAATTTGAGGTCAGTTTTGTAAGATTTGTTTTCCGTAAGTGCATTAGCCAGCAACTAATGGTTTTGAGCCCGTATCCGAGCGTATTGAAACACGTTAGCGTCCGATCATCATCGGGTATTTTTTGGAAACTGCCATAGACACCTGGCAGTCAAAATGCGGGTGTCTACAATAACCATCATGAAAATTGGTGTCAATGGGCTACTTAATGGGAGGTACTTACCCTTACTATGCAACAATGATCAACATATTGTCTTTGCATTATTTCTAACTATTACACGGTGTTAACGGAAGAAGGCATAATTATAGTCTAAAGAATCAACTTCTAATCAAAGTGATCGAGGTAATCATGAGAAACTAACTATCTACTTTTATTTTCCCACTATTTCTAAATAATCACAGACTAAATATCGTTTAATTAATTTTTTTTTTTTCACATTTAGTGTCCTTAAAAACTAGAAGATTATGTGTGTGCTTATTATGTTATGAAATGGATGTATAACATAACATATTACTACTCTAAAGCCAGGAAGAGAAATTTGAGAAGGTATTTCCTATTTTAAATTATAGGTTTATAGTGATCTTTTATATACTTTTCAATGTCAATTTTCTTAATATTATGTTAAATGTTGATTATGGCAGGTTCAACCATGACACTTGAGGACTTAGACGAAGTTAAAGAGGTGTGGGCGACAAAATGTTTAGAGAACATCTAGTATATATTAGATTTTTTTTATTGCTCTCTTTTGTGGTCTTTGTATAAGGATATACTTTTGGATGTGTTGTTGGTAAACATTAACACAATTGGTGTGTTAAAAGATGAAGATGTTTATATGACATTATTGTTGATTTATCGCAGACATTTTATTGTCATCTTTTATATTTGGGTTGGCATATAATTTATAGCAAGGTGCGACCAAAATTTACCTAGCTAGAGTTTTTTTAAAGTAGCGGTTGTTAGTTGAGAAACGACACCATAGATGACTTATAGTGGCGGTTTTCAGTTGAGAAACGACCCCATAGATGACCTACAGTGGCGGTTTTAAGTTGAGAGATGACACCATAAATGACCTATAATAGCGGTTTTTAGTTGAGATACGACACTATAGATGACCTACGGTAGCGGTTTTTAGTTGAGATACGACACCATAAATGACTTATAGTGGCAGTTTTTAGTTGAGATACGACACTATAGACGACCTATAGTGGTGGTATTCAGTTGAGATACGAAACCATATTCTACAGTGGCAATTCTTTGTTAAGATACGATACCATAGATGACCTATGCTGACGGTTTTTAGTTGAGATATGACCATAGATGACCTACAATGGCGGTTTTAAGGTGAGAAACGACACCATAAATGACCTACATTGTTGGTTTTTAGTTAAGAAATGACACTATAAATGACATACAGTGGCGGTTTTAGTTGAGACTACAATGACACTATTGATGACCTATAGTGGCGGTTCTGTGTTGATAAACGACACCATAGCTGACCTATGGTGGCGGTTTGTAAGTTGAGAACCGCCACTTTTAGATAAGTTATGGTGGCGGTTATACCAGCGCCACTTACCTATAATGTCCCCACCAATCATGTTGCTCTAAAATCGTCACCGTAGGGTTATTTTAACCGTCACCATGGGGGGTTTTTCTTCTAGTGATTTATAAAAAAAAGTAGGTATCATCTATGCTATTTGATCATGGTAAAATAATTATAGGAATTTTTTCCTTGTGATCTTGTTGTGCATATGAATGAGGAATTGACCATTGTTGCGGAAGGAATGGATTTTCCATGGGTAGAAAGTAAAACATCACGCAATACGCCATTGACTATATATACAGAATGCTCACGTTATCACTGATAGCCTTCTTCGTCCCAATGCACCACTTCCAATCTCATGGAATGGATTCACAAAGATTATTGATACACAAGGAAGCTATGCGCAATGGCCTAAATCTTTAATTACAATAAAGACCAAAAGGTAAATACACTAAAGTTTTACATTTTACACATTCCAACTTTGAAATTTTTTAATGTTATTTTATACTACCTCTATCAAATTTAACCTTCCTACTTTCTTAGAGGATTGACTATCATTAAACTTCCTATTTGTGGTTTATATCATTTTCGACCTTACATCTTCTCTCAACTTTTATTTTCCAACACATACTCTACTACACCCTTAATTTTTGTTCCGCTCCACCCCCCCCCCCCCCCCCCCCCCCTCCGTGAAGTTTACTATTGGATGGAAGGAGTAATAACAGTACATGATAAATTTTAAATATGTGTAATACTTGTTTTTTCTCTTTATAATTTGTATAGTCAAACTAAGATGTTCATCATTAGTTAACCTGACCGTTATCTATTTCACGCTATCTATTCCTTCTTATTTAAAGGTCAAGTCTAATGACGAACAGATCAAGGAAAAAGACAAGTCCAAAGACACAAGGGGGTCCGCTACTAAAGCTCGTAATTATGTGAGTTCTATTTGTTATAAGATTACTGTAAACCGATTTTAAAAATATAAAAACAATTTTATGAAACTATTGTAATATTGATTTTTTTTAATGATAAATCCGTTGAAAGGGTCAAGGAAAGAATTACTATTCAAGGTGAAGAACATGACCGAAGACCTCAAGATATGGAAG
The DNA here is from genome assembly GCA_958450325.1 of Agrostemma githago. Taxonomy (NCBI): domain Eukaryota; kingdom Viridiplantae; phylum Streptophyta; class Magnoliopsida; order Caryophyllales; family Caryophyllaceae; genus Agrostemma; species Agrostemma githago. The sequence continues at coordinate 28,713,873 of OY288250.1, read as the reverse complement.
ATGTCGATGGATTGGGTCATTTTTGCCGATATTTAGAAAAGAAGTTGTGTTCCCTGTCAGAAGATGATGTCATTAAGATTGTGTTCGATCAGTCGGTTTATAATTACAAAGGAGGGAGCTATCTCTCATTTGACCGTTGTTGAAATAAGACAGATGTTCAGAAATCAATGGTTAAATGTTGACATGCTTCAAATATGGGAAATGTAGGTAAAAGTCTATACATTATTTAACTGTTAGGACACAAATACAAGTATCACTACTTATTAAATCTATAATGTCTTCAAATTTACAACTTTTTACACCAATATGCGGTTGAAATTGAAGCTACGAAAAATGGTTGGATTCATGTGTCCCGCAAAGCTTTTGGAATACATGAATAAACCACGAGAATGCGAAGATTATATAGCAGATGTCTTATAGATTGAAGAGAAAATGAAATTTAGCATGGGTGCATTTTATGAAAGGTAATTATCCAATTTTTTTTTTTATGTATTATTTTCTAAAGTTATCTTTAATTATGAATTCAATGAATAGCGGTGTTAACGGAGGAAGGCATAATTATAATCTATAGAATCAACTTCTAATCAAAGTAATCGAGGTAATCATGAGAAACTAACTATCTTCTTTTATTTTTCCACTATTTCTAAATGATCACAGACTAAATATCGTTTAAGTAATTGTATTTGTTTTTCACATTTAGAATCAACTTCTAATCAAAGTAATTATATTTGTTATATCGTTTAAGTAACTAGAAGCTTATGTGTGTGGTTATTATGTTATGAAATGGATGTATACAATAACATATTACTACTCTAAAGCTAAGGAAGACAAATTTGAGAAGGTATTTCCTATTTTAAATTATAGGTTTATAGTGATCTATTATATACTTTTCAATGTCAATTTTCTTAATACTATGTTAAATGTAGTATATGGCAGATTCAACCATGACACTTGACCACTTAGACGAACTTAAAGAGGCGTGTGCATCCAAAATTTACCTAGCTAGATTTGTTTTATAGTGGCGGTTGACAGTTGAGAAACGACACCGTAGATGACTTACAGTGGCGGTTTTCAGTTGAGAAACGATACCATAGATGATCTACAGTGGCGATTTTAAGTTGAGATATGAAACCATAGATGACCTACAGTGGCGGTTTTAAATTGAGATATGACACCATAAATGACCTATAATGGCGGTTTTTAGTTGAGATACGACACCATAAATGACCTATAGTGGCGGTTTTTAGTTGAGATACAACACCATAGATGACCTACGGTGGTGCTTTTTAGTTGAGATACGACACCATAAATGACCTATAGTGGCGGTTTTTAGTTGAGATACGACACTATAGACGACCTACAGTGGTGGTTTTCAGTTGAGATATGAAACCATAAAAGTTCTATAGTGGCGATTTTTAGTTGAGATACGATACCATAGATGGCCTATGGTGGCGGTTTTTAGTTGAGATATGATACCATAGATGACCTACAGTGGCGGTTTTAAGGTGAGAACGACACCATAAATGACCTACAATGTCGGTTTTTAGTTGAGAAATGACACTATAAATGACATACAGTGGCGGTTTTAGTTGAGAAAGGACACTATTGATGACCTATAGTGGCGGTTCTGTGTTGATAAACGACACCATAGTTGACCTATGGTGGCGGTTTGTAAGTTGAGAACCGCCAGTTTTAGATAAGTTATGGTGGCGGTTGTACAACCGCCACTTACCTATAATGTCCCCACCAATCATGTCGCTCTAAAATCGTCACCGTAGGGTTATTTTAACCGTCATCATGGGGGGTTTTTCCTCTAGTGATTTATAAAAAAAAGTAGGTATCATCTATGCTATTTGATCATGGTAAAATGATTATAGGAATTTGTTCCTTGTGATCTTGTTGTGCATATGAATGAGGAATTGACCGTTCTTGCGGAAGGAATGGATTTTCCATGGGTAGAAAGTAAAACATTACGCAATACGTACGCCATTGACTATATATACAGAATGCTCACGTTATCACTGATAGCCTTCTTCGTCCCAACGCACCACTTCCAATCTCATGGAATGGATTCACAAAGATTATTGATGCGCAAGGAAGCTATGCGCAATGGCCTAAATCTTTAATTACAATAAAGACCAAAAGGTAAATACACTAAAGTTTTACATTTTACACATTCCAACTTTGAAATTTTTTAATGTTATTCTATACTACCTCTATCAAATTTAACCTTCCTACTTTCTTAGAGGATTGACTATCATTAAACTTCCTACTTCCAATATTTCTTCTTTTGGTTGATTTTTGTGGTTTATATCATTTTCGACCTTACATCTTCTCTCAACTTTTATTTTCCAACACATACTCTACTACACCCTTAATTTTTGTTCCGCTCCACCCCCCCCCCCCCCCCCCCCCCCGTGAAGTTTACTATTGGATGGAAGGAGTAATAACAGTACATGATAAATTTTAAATATGTGTAATACTTGTTTTTTCTCTTTATAATTTGTATAGTCAAACTAAGATGTTCATCATTAGTTAACCTGACCGTTATCTATTTCACGCTATCTATTCCTTCTTATTTAAAGGTCAAGTCTAATGACGAACAGATCAAGGAAAAAGACAAGTCCAAAGACACAAGGGGGTCCGCTACTAAAGCTCGTAATTATGTGAGTTCTATTTGTTGTAAGATTACTGTAAACCGATTTTAAAAATATAAAAACAATTTTATGAAACTATTGTAATATTGATTTTTTTTTTAATGATAAATCCGTTGAAAGGGTCAAGGAAAAAATTACTATTCAAGGTGAAGAACATGACCGAAGACCTCAAGATGTGGAAGATGTCGATGGATTGGGTCATTTTTGCCGATATTTAGAAAAGAAGTTGTGTTCCTTGTCAGAAAATGACGTCATTAAGATTGTGTTCGATCAGTCGGTTTATAATTACAAAGGAGGGAGCTATCTCTCATTTGACCGTTGTTGAAATAAGACAGATGTTCAGAAATCAATGGTTAAATGTTGACATGCTTCAAATATGGGAAAGGTAGGTAAAAGTCTATACATTATTTAACTATTAGGACACAAATACAAGTCACTACTTATTAAATCTATAATGTCTTCAAATTTACAACTTTTTACACCAATATGCGGTTGAAATTAAAGCTACGAAAAATGGTTGGATTCATGTGTCCCGCAAAACTTTTGGAATACATGAATAAACCACGAGAATGCGAAGATTATATAGCACATGTCTTAGAGATTGAAGAGAAAATGAAATTTAGCATGGGTGCATTTTATGAAAGGTAATTATCCCAAAAAAAAAAAAATTATGTATTATTTTCTAAAGTTATCTTTAATTATGAATTCAATGAATAGCAACTATTGGATGTTGTTTGTCGCTTGCTTGGTGTTGAACACTATGTATATTTTGAACTCGCAACAAAGGACATCAAAGAAGTTGATCATCAAGGGAAGGTTAAAGGCTGCTTGGTTATTACACGGTGTTAACGAAGGAAGGCATAATTATAGTCTATAGAATCAACTTCTAATCAAAGTAATCGAGGTAATCATGAGAAACTAACTATCTTCTTTTATTTTTCCACTATTTCTAAATGATCACAAACTAAATATCGTTTAAGTAATTATATTTGTTTTTCACATTTAGAATCAACTTCTAATCAAAGTAATTATATTTGTTATATCGTTTAAGTAACTAGAACCTTATGTGTGTGGTTATTATGTTATGAAATGGATGTATACAATAACATATTACTACTCTAAAGCTAAGGAAGACAAATATGAGAAGGTATTTCCTATTTTAAATTATAGGTTTATAATGATCTATTATATACTTTTCAATGTCAATTTTCTTAATACTATGTTAAATGTAGTTTATGGCATATTCAACCATGACACTTGACCACTTTGACGAACTTAAAGAGGCGTGTGCATCCAAAATTTACCTAGCTAGATTTGTTTTATAGTGGCGGTTGTTAGTTGAGAAACGACACCGTAGAAGACTTACAGTCGTGGTTTTCAGTTGAGAAACGATACCATAGATGTTCTATAGTGGCGGTTTTAAGTTGAGATATGAAACCATAGATGACCTACAGTGGCGGTTTTAAGTTGAGATATGACACCATAGATGACCTATAGTGGCGGTTTTTAGTTGAGATACGACACCATAAATGACCTATAGTGGCGGTTTTTAGTTGAGATACAACACCATAGATGACCTACGGTGGCGGTTTTTAGTTGAGATACGACACCATAAATGACCTATAGTGGCGGTTTTTAGTTGAGATACGACACTATAGATGACCTACAGTGGTGGTTTTTTGTTGAGATACAAAACCATAAAAGTTCTATAGTGGCGATTTTTAGTTGAGATACGATACCATAGATGACCTATAGTGGCGGTTTTAAGGTGAGAACGACACCATAAATGACCTACAATGTCGGTTTTTAGTTGATAAATGATACTATAAATGACATAAAGTGGTGGTTTTAGTTGAGAAAGGACACTATAGATGACCTATAGTGGCGGTTCTGTGTTGATAAACGACACCATAGCTGACCTGTGGTGGCAGTTTGTAAGTTGAGAACCGCCACTTTTAAATAAGTTATGGTGGCGGTGGTACAACCGCCACTTACCTATAATGTCCCCACCAATCATGTCGCTCTAAAATCGTCACCGTAGGGTTATTTCAATCGTTACCATGGGGGGTTTTTCTTCTAGTGATTTATAAAAAAAAGTAGGTATCATCTATGCTATTTGATCATGGTAAAATGATTATAGGAATTTGTTCCTTGTGATCTTGTTGTGCATATGAATGAGGAATTGACCATTGTTGCGGAAGGAATGGATTTTCCATGGGTAGAAAGTAAAACATTACGCAATACGCCATTGACTATATATACAGAATGCTCACGTTATCACTGATAGCCTTCTTCGCCCCAATGCACCACTTCCAATCTCATGGAATGGATTCACAAAGATTATTGATGCGCAAGGAAGCTATGCGCAATGGCCTAAATCTTTAATTACAATAAAGACCAAAAGGTAAATACACTAAAGTTTTACATTTTACACATTCCAACTTTGAAATTTTTTAATGTTATTTTATACTAGCTCTATCAAATTTAACCTTCCTACATTCTTAGAGAATTGACTATCATTAAATTTCCTACTTCCAATATTTCTTCTTTTGGTTGATTTTTGTGGTTTATATCATTTTCGACCTTACATCTTCTCTCAACTTTTATTTTCCAACACATACTCTACTACACCCTTAATTTTTGTTCCGCTCCCCCCCTCCCTCCGTGAAGTTTACTATTGGATGGAAGGAGTAATAACACTACATGATAAATTTTAAATATGTGTAATACTTGTTTTTTCTCTTTATAATTTGTATAGTCAAACTAAGATGTTCATCATTAGTTAACCTGACCATTATCTATTTCACGCTATCTATTCCTTCTTATTTAAAGGTCAAGTCTAATGACGCACAGATCAAGGAAAAAGACAAGTCCAAAGACACAAGGGGGTCTACTACTAAAGCTCGTAATTATGTAAGTTCTATTTGTTGTAGGATTACTGTAAATCAATTTGAAAAATATGAAAACAATTTTATGAAACTATTGTAATATTGATTTTTTTTAATGATAAATCCGTTGAAATGGTGAAGGAAAAAATTACTATTCAAGGTGAAGAACATGACCGAAGACCTCTAGATGTGGAAGATGTCGATGGATTGGGTCATTTTTGCCGATATTTAGAAAAGAAGTTGTGTTCCTTGTCAGAAAATGACGTCATTAAGATTGTGTTCGATCAGTCAGTTTATAATTACAAAGGAGGGAGCTATCTCTCATTTGACCGTTGTTGAAATAAGACAGATGTTCAGAAATCAATGATTAAATGTTGACATGCTTCAAATATGGGAAATGTAGGTAAAAGTCTATACATTATTTAACTGTTAGGACACAAATACAAGTCACTACTTATTAAATCTATAACGTCTTCAAATTTACAACTTTTTACACCAATATGCGGTTGAAATTAAAGCTACGAAAAATGGTTGGATTCATGTGTCCCGCAAAACTTTTGGAATACATGAATAAACCACGAGAATGCGAAGATTATATAGCACATGTCTTAGAGATTGAAGAGAAAATGAAATTTAGCATGGGTGCATTTTATGAAAGGTAAGTATCCCCAAAAAAAAAATTATGTATTATTTTCTAAAGTTATCTTTAATTATGAATTCAATGAATAGCAACCATTGGATGTTGTTTGTCGCTTGCTTGGGGTTGAACACTATGTATATTTTGAACTCGCAACAAAGGACATCAAAGAAGTTGATCATCAAGGGAAGGTTAAAGGCTGCTTGGTTATTACACGGTGTTAACGGAGGAAGGCATAATTATAGTCTATAGAATCAACTTCGAATCAAAGTAATCGAGGTAATCATGAGAAACTAACTATCTTCTTTTATTTTTCCACTATTTCTAAATGATCACAAACTAAATATCGTTTAAGTAATTATATTTGTTTTTCACATTTAGAATCAACTGCTAATCAAAGTAATTATATTTGTTATATCGTTTAAGTAACTAGAAGCTTATGTGTGTGGTTATTATGTTATGAAATGGATGTATACAATAACATATTACTACTCTAAAGCTAAGGAAGACAAATTTGAGAAGGTATTTCCTATTTTAAATTATAGGTTTATAATGATCTATTATATACTTTTCAATGTCAATTTTCTTAATACTATGTTAAATGTAGTTTATGGCAGATTCAACCATGACACTTGACCACTTAGACGAACTTAAAGAGGCGTGTGCATCCAAAATTTACCTAGCTAGATTTGTTTTATAGTGGCGGTTGTTAGTTGAGAAACGACACCGTAGATGACTTACAGTGGCGATTTTCAGTTGAGAAACGATACCATAGATGTTCTATAATGGCGGTTTTAAGTTGAGATATGAAACCATAGATGACTTACAGTGGCGGTTTTAAGTTGAGATATGACACCATAAATGACCTATAGTGGCGGTTTTTAGTTGAGATACGACACCATAAATGACCTATAGTGGCGGTTTTTAGTTGAGATACAACACCATAGATGACCTACGGTGGCGGTTTTTAGTTGAGATACGCACCATAAATGACCTATAGTGGCGGTTTTTAGTTTAGATACGACACTATAGATGACCTACAGTGGTGGTTTTCAGCTGAGATACAAAACCATAAAAGTTCTATAGTGGCGATTTTTAGTTGAGATACGATACCATAGATGATCTATGGTGGCGGTTTTTAGTTGAGATATGACACCATAGATGACCTATAGTGGCGGTTTTAAGGTGCGAACGACACCATAAATGACCTACAATGTCGGTTTTTAGTTGAGAAATGATACTATAAATGACATAAAGTGGTGGTTTTAGTTGAGAAAGGACACTATAAATGACCTATAGTGGCGGTTCTGTGTTGATAAACGACACCATAGCTGACCTATGGTGGCAGTTTGTAAGTTGAGAACCGCCACTTTTAAATAAGTTATGGTGGCGGTGGTACAACTGCCACTTACCTATAATGTCCCCACCAATCATGTCGCTCTAAAATCGTCACCGTAGGGTTATTTCAATCGTTACCATGGGGGGTTTTTCTTCTAGTGATTTATAAAAAAAAGTAGGTATCATCTATGCTATTTGATCATGGTAAAATGATTATAGGAATTTGTTCCTTGTGATCTTGTTGTGCATATGAATGAGGAATTGACCATTGTTGCGGAAGGAATGGATTTTCCATGGGTAGAAAGTAAAACATTACGCAATACGCCATTGACTATATATACAGAATGCTCACGTTATCACTGATAGCCTTCTTCGTCCCAATGCACCACTTCCAATCTCATGGAATGGATTCACAAAGATTATTGATCCACAAGGAAGCTATGCGCAATGGCCTAAATCTTTAATTACAATAAAGACCAAAAGGTAAATACACTAAAGTTTTACATTTTACACATTCCAACTTTGAAATTTTTTAATGTTATTCTATACTACCTCTATCAAATTTAACCTTCCTACTTTCTTAGAGGATTGACTATCATTAAACTTCCTACTTCCAATATTTCTTCTTTTGGTTGATTTTTGTGGTTTATATCATTTTCGACCTTACATCTTCTCTCAACTTTTATTTTCCAACACATACTCTACTACACCCTTAATTTTTGTTCCGCTCCCCCCCTCCCTCCGTGAAGTTTACTATTGGATGGAAGGAGTAATAACACTACATGATAAATTTTAAATATGTGTAATACTTGTTTTTTCTCTTTATAATTTGTATAGTCAAACTAAGATGTTCATCATTAGTTAACCTGACCGTTATCTATTTCACGCTATCTATTCCTTCATATTTAAAGGTCAAGTCTAATGACGAACAGATCAAGGAAAAAGACAAGTCCAAAGACACAAGGGGGTCCGCTACTAAACTCGTAATTATGTAAGTTCTATTTGTTGTAGGATTACTGTAAACCAATTTGAAAAATATAAAAACATTTTTATGAAACTATTGTAATATTGATTTTTTTTTTTAATGATAAATCCGTTGAAAGGGTCAAGGAAAAAATTACTATTCAAGGTGAAGAACATGACCGAAGACCTCTAGATGTGGAAGATGTCGATGGATTGGGTCATTTTTGCCGATATTTAGAAAAGAAGTTGTGTTCCTTGTCAGAAGATGACATTAAGATTGTGTTCAATCAGTTGGTTTATAATTACAAAGGAGGGAGCTATCTCTCATTTGACCATTGTTGAAATAAGACAGATGTTCAGAAATCAATGGTTAAATGTTGACATGCTTCAAATATGGGAAAGGTAGGTAAAAGTCTATATATTATTTAACTGTTAGGACACAAATAGAAGTCACTACTTATTAAATCTTTAATGTCTTCAAATTTACAACTTTTTACACCAATATGCGGTTGAAATTAAAGCTACGAAAAATGGTTGGATACATGTGTCCCGCAAAGCTTTTGGAATACATGAATAAACCACGAGAATGCGAAGATTATACAGCACATGTCTTAGAGATTGAAGAGAAAATGAAATTTAGCATGGGTGCATTTTATGAAAGGTTATTATCCATTTTTTTTTTATGTATCATTTTCTAAAGTTATCTTTAATTATGAATTTAATGAATAGCAACCATTGGATGTTGTTTGTCGGTTGCTTGGGGTTGTACACTATGTATATTTTGAACTCGCAACAAAGGACATTAAAGAAGTTGATCATCAAGGGAAGGTTAAAGGCTGCTTGGTTATTACACGGTGTTAACGGAGGAAGGCATAATTATAGTCTATAGAATCAACTTCTAATCAAAGTAATCGAGGTAATCATGAGAAACTAACTATCTTCTTTTATTTTTCTACTATTTCTAAATGATCACAAACTAAATATCGTTTAAGTAATTATATTTGTTTTTCACATTTATAATCAACTTCTAATCAAAGTAATTATATTTGTTATATCGTTTAAGTAACTAGAAGCTTATGTGTGTGGTTATTATGTTATGAAATGGATGTATACAATAACATATTACTACTCTAAAACTAAGGAAGACAAATTTGAGAAGGTATTTCCTATTTTAAATTATAGGTTTATAGTGATCTATTATATACTTTTCAATGTCAATTTTCTTAATACTATGTTAAATGTAGTTTATGGCATATTCAACCATGACACTTGACCACTTTGACGAACTTAAAGAGGCGTGTGCATCCAAAATTTACCTAGCTAGATTTGTTTTAGAGTTGCGGTTGTTAGTGGAGAAACGACACCGTAGATGACTTACAGTGGCTGTTTTCAGTTGAGAAACGATACCATAGATGATCTATAGTGGCGGTTTTAAGTTGAGATATGAAACCATAGATGACCTACAGTGGTGGCTTTAAGTTAAGATATGACACCATAAATGACGTATAGTGGCGGTTTTTAGTTGAGATACGACACCATAAATGACCTATAGTGGCGGTTTTTAGTTGAGATACAACACCATAGATGACCTACTGTGGCGGTTTTAAGTTGAGATACGACACCATAAATGACCTATAGTGGCGGTATTTAGTTGAGATACGACACTATAGACGACCTACAGTGGTGGTTTTCAGTTGAGATACGAAACCATAAAAGTTCTATAGTGGCGATTTTTAGTTGAGATACAATACCATAGATGACCTATGGTGGCGGTTTTTAGTTGAGATATGACACCATAGATGACCTACAGTGGCGGTTTTAAGGTGAGAACGACACCATAAATGACCTACAATGTCGGTTTTTAGTTGAGAAATGATACTATAAATGATATAAAGTGGTGGTTTTAGTTGAGGAAGGACACTATAGATGACCTATAGTGGCGGTTCTGTGTTGATAAACGACACCATAGCTGACCTATGGTGGGCAGTTTGTAAGTTGAGAACCGCCACTTTTAGATAAGTCATGGTGGCGGCTGTACAACCGCCACTTACCTATAATGTCCCACCAATATGTCGCTCTAAAACCGTCCCCGTAGGGTTATTTTAACCGTCATCGTAGGGGGTTTTCTACTAGTGATTTATACAAAAAAATTAGGTATCATCTATGCTATTTGATCATGGTAAAATGATTATTAGAAATCTGTTACTTGTGAGCTTGTTGTATATATGAATGTGGAGTTGAGCATTGTTGTGGAAGGAATGGTTTTTCCATTGGTAGAAGGTGAAACAGTACATAACACGCCATTGACTTTACAGAATGCTCATGTTATCATTGATAGCGTTCTTCCCAATGCACCACTTCCAATCTCATGGAATGGATTCACAAAGATCATTGATGCACAAGGAAGCTTTGCACAATGGCCTAAATCTTTAATTACAATAAAGACCAACAAGGTAAATACAATAAATTTTTACAATTTAGACATACTAACTTTGAAATTTTTTAATGTTATTTTATACTATCCTATCAAATTTTAATCTTCCTACTTTTCTTAGAGGATTGGCTATTATTAAACATCATACTTCCAATAATATTTCTTCTTTTGGTGGATTTTTTTGGTTTATATCTTTTTCGATCTTACATCTTCTCTCAACTTTCTTTTTCCAACACATACTCTACTACACCCTTAATTTTTGTTCCGCTCCCCCCGTGAAGTTTCCTATTGGATGGAAGGAGTAATAACAGTACATGATAAATTTTAAATATGTGTAATACTTGCTTTTTCTCTTTATAATATGTATTGTCAGTCAAACTAAGATGTTCATCATTAGTTAACCTGACAGTTATATATTTCACGCTATCTATTCCTTCTTATTTAAAGGTCAAGTCTAATGATGAACAGATCAAGAAAATAGACAAGTCCAAAGACACAAGGGGGTTCTCTACTAAAGCTCGTAATTATGTAAGTTCTATTTGTTGTAGGATTACTGTAAACCAATTTGAAAAAATAACAAACAATTTTATGAAAATATTGTAATATTGATTTTTTTTGAATGATAAATCCATTGAAAGGGTAAAGAAAAAAACTTACGATTCAAGGTGAAGAACATGACAGAAGACCTCTAGATGTGGAAGATGTCGATGGATTGGGTCATTTTTGCCGATATTTAGAAAAGAAGTTGTGTTCCTTGTCAGAAGATAACATCATTAAGATTGTGTTCGATCAGTCGGTTTATAATTACAAAGGAGGGAGTTGTATCTCTCATTTGATCGTTGTTGAAATAAGACAGATGTTCAGAAATCAATGGTTAAATGTTGGCATGCTTCAAATATGGGGAAAGTAGGTAAACGTCTCTACATTATTTAACTGTTAGGGCACAAATACAAGTCACTACTTATTAAATCTATAACTTGTTCAAATTTACACCTTTTTACACCAATATGCGGTTGAAATTAAAGCTACAAAAAATGACTGGATTCATGTGTCCCGCAAAGCTTTTGGAATACATGAATAAACCACCAGAATGCGAAGATTATATAGCACATGTCTTCGAGATTGAAGAGAAAAAGAAATTTAGCATGGGTGCATTTCATGAAAGGTAATTATCCATTTTTTTTTATGTATTATTTTCTAAAGTTATCTTTAATTATGAATTCAATGAATTGCAACCATTGGATGTTGTTTGTCGCTTGCTTAGGGTTGAACACTATGTATATTTAGAACTCGCAACAAAGGACATAAAAGAAGTTGATCATCAAGGGAAGGTTAAAGGCTGCTTGGTTATTACACGGTGTTAACGGCGAAAGGTATAATTATAGTCTAAAGAATCAACTTCTAATCAAAGTGATCGAGGTAATCCTGAGAAACTAACTATCTACTTTTATTTTCCCACTATTTCTAAATGATCACAGACTGAATATCGTTTAATTAATTTTTTTTTCACATTTAGTGTCCTTAAAAACTAGAAGATTATGTGTGTGCTTATTATGTTATGAAATGGATGTATAACATAACATATTACTACTCTAAAGCCAAGGAAGACAAATTTGAGAAGGTATTTTCTATTTTAAATTATAGGTTTATAGTGTGATCTTTTATATACTTTTCAAGGTCAATTTTCTTAATATTATGTTAAATGTAGTTTATGGCAGATTCAACCATGACACTTGACCACTTAGACGAAGTTAAAGAGGCGTGCGCGACAAAATGTTTAGAGAACATCTATTGTATATTAGATTATTTTTATTGCTCTCTTTTATAGTCTTTGTATAAGGATATACTTTTCGATGTGTTGTTGGTAAATATTAACACAATTGGTGTGTTGGATGATGAAGATGTTTCTATCATATTATTGTTGATTTATCGCAAACATTGTATTGTCATCTTTTGTATTAGGGTTGCATATAATTTATAGCTAGGTGCAACCAAAATGTACCTAACTAGATTTGTTTCATAGTGGCGGTTGTTAGCTGAGAAACGACACCGTAGATGACTTACAATGCGGTTTTCAGTTGAGAAACGTCACCATAGATGACCTATAGTGGCGGTTTTAAGTTGAGAGATGACACCTTAAATGACCTATAGTGGCGGTTTTTAGTTGAGATACAACACCATAGATGACCCACGGTGGCGGTTTTTAGTTGAGATACGACACCATAAATGACCTATAGAGGCGGTTTTTAGTTGAGATATGACACTATGGACGACCTACAGTGGTGGTATTCAGTTGAGATACGAAACCATAAAAGTTCTACAGTGGCGATTTTGAGTTGAGATATGATACCATAGATGACCTATGGTGGCGGTTTTTAGTTGAGATATGACACCATAGATGATCTACAATTGCGGATTTAAGGTGAGAAAAAACACCATAAATGACCTACAATATCGGTTTTTAGTTAAGAAATGACACTATAAATGACATACAGTGGCGGTTTTAGTTGAGAAAGAACATTATAGATGACCTATAGCGGCGGTTCTGTGTTGATAAACGACACCATAGCTGACCTATGGTGACGGTTTGTAAGTTGAGAACCGCCACTTTTAGATAAGTTATGGTGGCGGTTTTACAACCGCCATTTACCTATAATGTCTCCACCAATCATGTCGCTCTAAAACCGTCACAGTCGGGTTATTTCAACCGTCACCGCAGGGGGTTTTTCTACTAGTGATTTATACCAAAAAGTAGGTATCATCTATGCTATTTGGTCATGGTAAAATGATTATAGGAATCTATAATCCCCTAGAAAATCTAATGCAATACAGTGACAGAAACACTGTAGAGTTGGGATTAAAACACACTGACAAACTATATCTTATTAAAAGAAACGTTAAGTCAATAAAAAGGCTACTTTTTACAAAAGGGCTAAATAGAATATTCTCCAAACGGGTTATACAAATCCATAAATTACATGAATAGAGAAAGAGTAGGATTCATGCTACTTGCTAGCTCACACCCAAAACTCAGCAGCTAACACCTGTCATGTTATAAACATAACAGCCACGTCAGTGGGGAGTAACTCGGACGTTCTCCCAGCCATATTATATTATATGGAAAAATAATAACATTATTATATCAAACTTTTTAAAAAGAGAAAACATTAAAGCGATATAATAAAAATAAGTTTTCGGAGACAACTTAAAAATATTTGCCAACCTGCAAATCAAAACAAATCGATAATAAGAAAAATAATAAAAAATGACATCATGGATAAGATAAATGTAGAATCTAGACTTTCACTAGAATAATACTAGAAACTAGTTTCTAGAACTGCAGACTTAACTCATAACAGAATCCAGTCTCTAACTAGGCAACTCAACTATAAAAGGACTGCGTGCAGCGAGGTCCTGGTTTAAGTAGTGCATACCCCTCCTAGACAACAAATATGTCTAGTTCAGCTGACGGCGACTAACACGATGCGGTATCTAGCTTAAGGTCAAAACATACACTCTCTTGAACACAAACCATGCTTAGTTCAACAACCAATGTGCCCCATAAAGACACACCAGCCTTACAGTTGATGGCAAAAATGTACATCCCAGACTATATTACTCTAAACCCACACTTGTCCTTATTCCATAATTCCAAAACAGCCATTATCGATATTGAGAATAAATAATCATTATAATAATATGAAGATAAAGGGAATAAACATTTTATATTAAAATGGAAAACTTTCTATAAATAGAAACTTACTAATTTTAGAAACTCACTTAAAATAGAAATTTCGTTATAGAAATACGTAAGTTGTTAAAATAAGTGAAATGTATGAAAATAGCATTTCCAACGAAATTAACATTTTATTATTATCGTCGTTATCGTAACTTTAATATATTTCTAAATTCGTTACTCAAAATATAAATAAAATATAATACGTCAATATATAGTATTTTAAAAATAATAAATAAATCGAGTTTAAACTATAAATTTTCAAAAAGAATATATTTTAAGAAAAACGATATCAAAATTGATTGAATCAACGAGTTTTATAAATGAAATGAGAGTTACAAAGATTTAATTAAGAAATTCGACAATACTTTGTTTTAAGACCAAACAAAAATTTGAGAAATCAAGTTTTGTAGTTAGTAAATAAGAATCGAATTAGTCGACAAACATTTTCGATAAGAGATTTAAAGTCTATCGACAATAAGATAAAAACTTAGACATACAATGTTTTTTTTCGAGAAGGTTAAACCGTTTTACATAATAATCTTATAGAAATCAAAATTTTAGCGATCATGAAAGTTTTCGAAAAATTCAAACGCTTGAAAATAGAAACTTGAAACAATTTCGAAATACTTTAAAATACATTATTAAGGTATTTTGAAACAGAGCTAAATATAGGTTATCAACCAAAAATAACGCAAAAACAAAGCACAATGTTTTGAAATTCATAACTCAAAATTTTAAAATTTCATAGGTTCGGGAAAAAGGTAATTGGATAAATAGAGTCTTAGTCAACGACAAATCAAACCAAAAGTTTTCAAACCCGATAAAGAAGTCGAAAGGGATTGGTTGAAGAAGAAGAAGCGGGATTCAAGAGAAGCTAAGGGAAGGACGAATTTGAGAGTCAAATAGAGCTCTCAAGGATTGAAGAATAAATTAACCATCTCGAGATTCCCGGTACGATTCCCACAACACGGGTTCCTAATTTCCATCAAATAATGTTAAGCCCAATATTAGGCACTAGGTGGTACTACTCGGTCACAATCTCCAAAAAAAATGTCTTACATGATTATCCAATCGTTCAATCGATACGATACTAATCCACAATTGATTTACAATCTAATCTCATCAATTAAAATTCCAACGGTCAACAAAACACACCCAAACTTGCCATCGATAAGGTTCCTAAATCCTAAGTTCCTAAAGTTTGAACACAAGGTATATTCCAAATTCTCGAGTAAGGAACACTAGACAAGATCCACCAATTTAACAATGTTCGGGTACAAAATCCTCAAAAATGATCACCAACATATTTATAATGCCACAAGTACAGAAGTTGAGAAAGTACAATAAATCCTCAAACACGCTCAAACCTATAGGTAATGGCGCAAACACTCACATCTTCAAACACCTCATTGGGTAAGGTTTCTGAAAATCCCATCAAATTTCATATCGACAGCGAAACCACTAAAATATTTATTAACTCAACGAATTCACAATCTCGTTGGTCTAAGGGTTCTGAACTAAAAATCCATTAAGATGATTGGCATTAAGTAATCGTCAAAAAAACGCGATAAATTCAACCTTTAATTGTGCAATATGATTCTCTTCTTCAAGGTTGATAAGTGTGTTTTGTAGTGCTTATTCCTTGTGTTTTGGTCCCGGTTTCTCTTGTGAAATCGCTCTTTGGAGCGGTTTCGAGGCTACTTATGCTTCTTCTAGTTTGTTTTAGGTTCCTAAGACCAATCATGGAGAATTGGAACGATTCCGACTCGTTTCCGACACATTTGGAGCCAACAAAGAGAAGCGACGATCACTCGGTGGCTTAGACTCGATCCCGAGACCTTGGGACCCATTCCCGAGCCCCTTGGACTCGATCCCGAGCACCGAGAATCGATGAGAATCCCATGAGAAGCAAGAAGGGACCCTTGAGATCATATTTGAGGCCTACAAGACCCATCCCGGTCGGGATGATGGCTATCTCGACCGGGATGAAGAAAGAAGTGAAGACAGGCTACTGCCCACCCTTCCCAACCGAGATGAGGGTCATCTCGGCCAAGATGGGTCCCTTCCCGACCGAGACCATCTCATATCGGCCGGGATGGGCCACCTGAAGCCCCGTATTGCTTCTTTTCCTCTCCTTTGCTCATGTAACCCTATATATACCCCCCTCTTGTAATCTTATGTTATGTTAGACATTACCCACAATACCCTAGACTACTTTAGGTTAGATTAGCTTAGATTAGTGTAGATTAGTCCTTAATTACTCCTTCATCTAGTGATTACTCTTGTATTATTGGATCTCTTGAAGAATCTACCAAGATTGACAACCTTGGTGGAATTGTTTGGGTTTTCTTCTATGCAAGTGTTTATCTTTTCCTCCTCTTAGTTTGGTATTATCTTTCTTCTCTCTTTTCTCTTAATCCTTCTTTGTTAGTAAAGTTTGAATCTTTTGTTTATTGTATTGTCCATTGTTCATCCTCCTTGTTCTTTATGAATGTTCCTTTTGTTCTTGTGATTGTTTCTCTTGTTAGTGTTAGTTTTAGTATAGATATGTTTGAGTAGTTATCCCCTAGGGTTAGTAGGGGGATTGGGTGTGATTAGGGATGATTAGGGTGAGATGGGTGGTACTAGATGTTGTTTTTGTTGATTCCCATTTACCTTGCACTCCACATGTTTGATGAAATGCTTGTGAGACTAGAGATGATCAATCCTTGTTTTTCTTGCCTCTTCTCTTGCATGTGTTTGTTTGGTTGGTTGGTTTGGTTCCCTCATTAGTAGCGAGAGCGTTGTAAGGATGACCCCTAGGCCGTTTAAGTAGCGAGAGCCCGATCGGAACCTAGGCTACGAAAGCAGGCTAGTAATCCTGTTTCCTTCTTTTTATCTCCTTGACATCCATGAACCCGACCTAGCCCTAGTTTCTTCTTATTGATTTATTTGCTTCCGTTAGTCACTACTTTCTTGTTTTGCCTAGTCATTAGTCCACCTTAGTTATCACCTAATTTAGTTAGCCTTGAACCTAGTCTAGGATCGTAGCACACCTTAGTCCGACACCCCGCCCATGTGGATTCGACACGACTTGCCTTATCTACCCAGTTAGGAATAGTTGGTTTTACTTGTTTGGTAGGATTGACGGCAAAATCCTACCATCAAAGGTTACCAACAATTTATCCAAGTTAGATCACTCAACTCCAAAGTTTATAGACTATAACCTTAAACAACAATCAACGATCTAATCCTTAAAAAACACGGAAGATCTATGTCCACCAAAATCTCAAACAACATTAATGAAAACCTTCAATGGTACCACAACACTCGGGCTAACACTTTAAACAATACTCTATGATCCCAAATGTTCGCGATGCATTCATCAAATAAGCATCAGACAAGAATCCCAAAGTAGTATTATCAGTTACACTTAGTTCGGTTCTAGGTTAGGTGCTAGGTATCCATCAAATATGACATACTCTTACCGCTCCAAAATATATTCAACTCTAAGTACTCCAAAATAATCAGAATAACCTATAACCCAAGGTTTAGTGCCTAAACTATCAACCTAATTTCATCAAGCAACAATTTACCATTCAAATAATTCCTCAAGAATTTCTTACATGCTAAAAAGGTAGGGTAGACTCACAATCCTCAAACCAGGTAACAAGGGGTTACTAAACCTCAAACATCAATAACTTTTCACGGGTTCACTGAGACGAATATCGGTTAAACCAAGAATCTCAAGAGGAAAGATGGTAAAGTAGGAGAATTAATCAGAGATTTATCACAAGAATGAAGACAAGGATTCATAAGAGAAGTATTTGAAGAAGTAGAGGCAGGAAGAAAAAAATCAACGATCCTAAATAAGTAAGATTTAAAAAGAGAGGAGAATCTTTGGACCTATAAGGTTCATAAAGGAATTCGCGGGGTATCTTCATCATCTCGTATGGAACGGGCACACAAGTCTTGGGTCGCTCCATCTGGATCTACTACAACATCATGGAACAGGAATCTACTCTTGATCATCTGGCCTGTAGCTGGAACAAACTAAATTTGAGCTGAAAGGTCACCATGTTGTAGCACAAAGTTGTCCACTCGAATCAACAGGCGTTGAGAGTTCAAAGCAGGTCTTGTCCCGATCTGAAGTAGCATCCTAACAACATCTTGTTCATTCATCTTCTTTCAGACAAAAGCAACAAATATTTAATGCTAATCATCGAGTTACAAGAACATATAATCCTAACAGGTAAGTCCTTATTTGTTTCTACCCATCTCTAATAATATTTTTATTTACTATTTAGTAATTTACTGGTATTTTTCCTAGAATCAGGTGTAAACGTCGGGAGCAACAATACTCTGATACCAACTGTAATCCCCTAGAAAATCTAATGTAATACAGTGGCGGAAACACTGTAGAGTTGGGATTAAAACACACTGACAAACTATATCTTATTAAAAGAAATGATAAGTCAATACAAAGGCCACTTTTTACAGAATGGCTAAATAGAATATTCTCCAAACGGGTTATACAAATCCATAAATTACATGAATAGAGAAAGAGTAGGATCGACGCTACTCGCTAGCTCACACCCAAAATCCAACAACTAATACCTGTCATGTTATAAACATAACAGCCACGTCAGTGGGGAGTAACTCGGACGTTCTCCCAGCCATATTATATCATATGGAAAAATAATAACATTATTATATCAAAATATTTAAAAAGAGAAAACATTAAAGCGATATAATAAAAATAAGTTTTCGGAGACAACTTAAAAATATTTGCCAACCTGCAAATCAAAACAAATCGATAATAATAAAAATAATAAAAAATGACGTCATGGATAAGATAAATGTAGAATCTAGACTTTTACTAGAATAATACAAGAAACTAGCTTCTAGAACTGTAGACTTAACTCATAACAGAATCCAGTCCCTAACTAGGCAACTCAACTATAACAGGACAGCGTGGAGCGAGGTCCTGGTTTAAGTAGTGCATACCCCTCCTAGACAACAAATATGTCTAGTTCAGCTGACGGCGACTAACACGATGCGGTATCTAGCTTAAGGTCAAAACATACACTCTCCTGAACACAAACCATGCTCAGTTCAACAACCAATGTGCCCCATAAAGACACACCAGCCATACAGTTGATGGCAAAAACGTACATCCCAGACTATATTACTTTAAACCCACACTTGTCCTTATTCCATAACTCCAAAACAGCCATTATCGATATTGAGAATAAATAATCATTATAATAATATGAAGACAAAAGGAATAAACATTTTATATTAAAATGGAAAACTTTCTATAAATAGAAACTTACTAATTTTAGAAACTCACTTAAAATAGAAATTTTGTTATAGAAATACGTAAGTTGTCAAAATAAGTGAAATGTATGAAAATAGCATTTCCGACGAAATTAACATGTTATTATTATCGTCTTTATCGTAACTTTAATATATTTCTAAATTCGTTACTCAAAATATAAATAAAATATAACACGTCAATATATAGTATTTTATAAATAATTAAGAAATCGAGTTATAACTATAAATTTTCAAAAAGGAGATATTTTAAGAAAAACGATATCAAAATTGATTGAGTCAACGAGTTTTATAAATGAAATGAGAGTTACAAAGATTTCAAATTATTTTTAACAAATAGCTTTTATTAATAAATAATACGGATTTTAATAAAAATAGTCAATCGGAAACAAATAGAAAATTATTGGTAAAAATAGTCTCGACTAAAAATATATTTAAAACTAAATCGACTATTTTATCATTTATTAGTATATATCGTAAAACGAAAATTAATTTATTAAACAAGTATACAAATCTCGATTATTGTATTAAAATACGATTTTAAGTTAAAAATTAGAAATTAACGAAGTATGACGAAAATATGAAATCAATATTATTTAGCTACTAGTGTCACGATAACCAACAAAATATTATAACGATCGTAAATAATTAAAATTACTAACGATTTAAAAAACAATATCGAAAATTATAAAAATTATTGATAAGGCATACGATTTAAAAGAATAATTTTATTAGCAAATAATAAATAGCTAAATATTAGAAAACCAAAGTTAAAATATTTACTAGATACTACTACTCAAACCTACGATATAAAATCGAGTAACGTCCTAAAGTTACCTTGAATCGATATCTTAGTCGATCATGTTCTTGACCTTGCCGAGTCAACACTAAATTCAGAAAATTGGAGAAGGACGGACGATGGAAATTGGGGAACGAAGAACACGGTCTCGAAATATTTCATCAAACGGCATCAGCCTATGAAGAGCAACAAAAGTCGACAGAAAAATAAGAAAAGAAGTAGAAAACGGAGAAGAACGGCAGCAGTAGTGCGGACATTGCAGTAGCAGAAGAAGCACAACAGCGCACAACATCGATAATGAATGACAACAACAATTGCCGCAACTACGAAATACGAAAACAGCAGTAGAAACGAGGGTAGCAGCGGTATATCCAAATACGAAGAAGAAGAAGGCAGAGATGAAGGAGAAGAAGGAGAATAAGAAGAGGAGCACGAACAGACATTGATAATACATAAAACAGCAACAACACGCAGACAGCAGTAGCACCAGAACAAAACAGGGTACAAATAAAGGACGTACAGCAACCGAGGGAGAAAGAATCGACAAAAATGCAGCAGAAGAAGGAGAAGAAAAAGAAGAAAAGAGCAGTAATAGATCGAAAACGAGAACAGATTAACAACAATAATAGGATCAAAATAGTAGCAGATGTCACGAACAAACAGCAATGAACGACAACAGCAACTAACGTGACAGACTGACAGCAGCAGAGGAATGAAGAGCAACACGAAGGAAGAAAAAAAGGAACAAGAATGAGGACAGCAGTAGTAAACAACGAACTAAAAACATTAACGACACGATCAGCAATAGCATCGAACAAAGGCAGAACGACGAAGAGGAAGAGATCGCTCACCGAGTTCCGATGACGAGGACCGCAGCAACGCAGAAGAAGAAGATGGAGTCGGAGAAGAGGAAACGGACAGCATCACAGCAACAGTAAACGCAACAAGAAGCATGAAAATGAGTATCACACAACAACCCGAAAGCGAAAACCGAAACTGAGAAAATAGGGAGAAGAAGGACGAGAAACAGGATAGAAGGCCTGATCGAACCTGGGTTGACAAAGGCGAGAATGTTGCAGAGAAATAAGGAAAATCGAGGAGCGAAACAGAGGACGGGCAAGGGAAAAACCAGGGCGAGACATGGGTGACGGAGTAGGAGTGCGATTAACAATACAAAAGGAAAAAGAAATGGAGGAAAGGAGGCTGATTGATGGGATTGGGATGCAGATTGAAAACAGAAAATGAAGGAACTGAAGAAGGGGAATGTAAGTTGTAAAAAAAAAGAAGGTGAAGGGAGGTGAATGTATGTGAAGCGGTGGGATGAGAACAAGGGGAGTGTACTATGTACGTAATGCAAGTGTAATGAATTCATTCCAGTAAAAAAAAGATAAGTACTACGTACAGATAGAATAGGTGTCACTACAACACGGTTCGAGATAATAAGTCGACTGACCCAAAAAAAATCGAGTTAAAACGAATAAATAAAAAAACTTAATTGGGTCAACCAACAAAATTAGTAACATAAAGGTTTCTCGAGATATAAATAATTATTCGAGACGAGAATAAAGTTTATAGAAATCAATAATTAGACGATGAAATAGTATTTCCCGATATATAATGAATTTTCGATAAAGTGAATTAAATTGAATTTTCGAGGAAAGGTAATAAATATTTTGACGAAACTTAATATAAATGAACTTCGAGCCGAAAATGGAAATTCGAGCTTAAATATAAATAAATAAATAAAATTTAGAATTTAAATCGTCGAAATAGATTTTCGATAAAAATTGAACTAAATGTATAAAATAAATCGAAACAGAAATAAAAATATGTTTTAAATATAAGAAGAGTTTTCGAGACAAATAGAATTTTAGGAGTTTGAAATGATTAAACGATAAATTCGTTTTATAATAATTTTAAGATTACGAGTTAAATCGTAAAAATACAAATACGAACATAATTTTAATTTAATTTAATTTTATAAAATCGGGGGTGTTACAAAATCTGTTCCTTGTGATCTTGTTGTGCATACACTAGTAGAAAAAACACCAACGACACCTACCATAAGACACCGGTTGTAAGAAAAACGATGCTAAAAATTTATAAGTGGTACATTCACACCGGTTGTACATAATAAACCGGTGTGAAAGGGTTGGGTAAAAGAATTATAACCCATTTAACACCAGTTGTAAAGTGAAACCGGTGTGAAAGGGTACCCAATGACATCGGTTTATATTAGAACCGGTGGGAAAGGTACCCAAATAATATTACCCCAGCAGTAACATTATATTCATACACAAACCCAATTATCTTCTCCTTACATCATATATCAGCAAATACACAAACCCACCCTTGTCTTCTTCTTCGCGAACCCAAACCGAACACCAGACCAAACCACCAGCGACCGACGACCTCCTCCGACGACCAAACCCTAACCACTGGCCGAAGTCTGGCAAACCGAGGACCTCCACCAAGTATGTTATTTAGGGTTTTTATTTTTTAATTCTTCAATTTGTTTTGGGGCAAATCGACGACCTCTTCTGATTTTGGGGCTGTTTTTTTTCAATTGTTGATGAGTTTACAGATTATATTGATGAGTTTACAGATTATATCAATTTTGAATTAGGGTTAATTTTTAGTACGTGTAGGGTTGTCGATTTTGATTAAGTTGTTTCAATTTTTCTTATTGTTTTGTTACAAACATGTTGCGGTCAAGTTGAATTCCTTCAACTTTATGTTATTATGCGATTTTTCTAGTGGATGATTGAATTAGTAGTAATAAAGAACAGAACCTTTTTACAGTATGCTGGTTTATTGATTGATTTCGTGTGTAAGACCGTCCCATAGTTGGCTAGTAGGTCTAATTGTGTTAGTCTAATTGTGCTAGGGTTGTTGCAGAATTGAGGGTTTTAGGTGAACACGTAACTCTATTGATTTATTCAATTGCATCTTGAATTTCCTTGTATCTTTTCTCATAGTTTTTCAATTCTTTTTTTGTTCTGTATAGATGAGTATTGCCTTCCTTTGGTTCATGTCGGTGGTCTTTTTGTAGCTGCAAAAGGTCACGATTCTCAAGTATTGACTCTGCTCGTGCATAAACTGCTCTGTATATGCATTTTCCTGTTAATATTCACTTTTTAGTTTGAGATATACTACTTGTTATACCAGGCAGTGATGCTTTAATAAGGGCAAAGTGTTTTATCAGTTATACATAACATAACTGAGGCTTTTAGTGGATAATATTACGTTGGAATGTTTGATAATATTTGGCACGACTTTCGTCTTTCTAATACTGAATAAAATAGAAGCGAAGTCTCTAATCACGGAGTATATTTTATCATCCCCACCCACGCACTCACTCGACTCACTCAAATACTCAAATCATTTCATATGTTATGTTTATATTCAATGATTTCAGATTGGAGCATTACAGTAGCGTTTGTAGCAGCAGATGGGGTTTGCTCCGCTCCTGCTCCGCAATCTGACTTCCCTCCTTCTCCTTTATATTGGAAACTCAACAGCTCTACACTTTCACCTTCTCATCTTCAAGGTTTCTTCTTCTTCTTCATCTTCTTCTTTTGTTGGTTGTGCCCGAGCCAGAATTATTTTTTTCTACTCTAATCTAAAGCCCACCTTTTTTTAGGGTAATCACTAATGTACTCGTAATTAGTTATTCAACCGTCTTACCCTATAATATAATATGTGTGGTAATGTAAGAGTAAACGGTTTTTGGGGATAGTCTATTGTGATTTCCAGTAGTGGTTGCGGCGCTAAATGACGGTTGTGTTATTGATCTTTGTGTGATAATTTTATGACCCGGATGGACAATTTGAACTCAATCCTTTCTTCTCCGTAGATTTGCCTGGGTTTACACAAAGTTTTTATGAAAGAAATCATGCTCTAATTACTCCCGAAAGCCATGTTTTGAGCCCTTGACCTTACTGCTAACTTTCTTGCAGCCATCTAGCGTACTCACTATCTGCACTATTAATTTTTGTGCTATTTTTTCTTGATTGTTAGCGCGTGTACTAGAATCTTGGGAGTAGAAGGTATACTTGATGGAGTAGACGATCAAGGAGACTTACCGGTGAGGTAAATAAAAGAACTATCCAAATTTTTAGCATATTTTTACCATGAATTAATACTATAAGAGTATAAGTTTATTTAGTATGGACCTAAATTCATTAGGAGTAACATTATGAGCTAGGAATTAGGATAATAATGTTAGTAAAAATTTATAGACGTTCGTATATAAGGGCCCAATTTTTTCGATCGTTTTGCTCGGGGCCTCCTATAGGTTTGAGACGGCCCTGCGTATGACATAAGTGTATCCTACTATTTGAGTAAAAAGAGGTTAGTGGAGGTACTTTCTTTGTATTTATAATTTTTGGTCGTTACCTATATTTGAAGACAATATCACTAATCCATTATTATTATAATTCTTTTTCACTTATGTAGTGTGTTTAGAAGTCAAGAACGACGGCTAAAGATATGGATGTAGTTCGCGAATTTCGGGCTCAAAAATGTTTCGACGTCATTTAGTCTACCTAAGAAAAGTGTTTGCCATCAAGAAGTTTAAATTGTGTAAGAATAGTAAGAATAGGGATGTTTTGACTTAACTTTATTGGATGATATTTGAGATTATATACTTGCTTTTGACGTTGTCCACAATTATTTAAGTGAGTTGGATATTGGCGAAGCTGTCCAAAATTTGGCGTTGATTTGTAGTCATGGATTTACGGTTTCATTTATTTTTTTAAATGGAATAAATTGGTTATTGAAAAAGATAACAATTTAGCACCGGTTGCAAACTAAAACTGATGGAAAAAGGTAATCCTTTAACACTGGTTGTAAGTTGTAACTGGTGCCAAAGGTCACCTTTTAGCACTGGTTTTAGCTCGTAACCGGTGTTAAAAGATAACCTTTTAGCACCGGTTACAATTCGCAACCGGTGTAAAATTAATCTTTAGCACCGGTTTCACAACCGGTGTTAAAGTATATTATCTATAACGCCAGTGCTAGGGGAACCTACAGAAAACGATGCTAAAGGGGGGTTTGCAACCGGTGCGAAAGGGTATTATTCTACTAGTGATATGAATGGGGAATTGACCATTGTTGCGGAAGGAATGGTTTTTCCATGGGTAGAAGGTAAAACATTACACAACATGTTATCATTGATAGCCTTCTTCGTCCCGATGCACCACTTCCAATCTCATGGAATGGATTCACAAAGATCATTGATGCGCAAGGAAGCTTTGCACAATGGCCTAAATCTTTAATTACAATAAAGACCAACAAGGTAAATATACTAAATTTTTACATTTTAGACATACTAACTTTGAAATTTTTTAATGTTATTTTATTTTATACTACCTCTATCAAATTTTAATCTTCCTATTTTTCGAATATCGCTCTAAGTGCCTCAGGTTGACTCTGTAGTCAAATGTCGCGCGTAAAAGAGCCATCAATGATCGAAGTGGTACGAAATCCTATGACGTCAATCCGAGAGTCGTACGGTTCACGCGACGCGATAACGACATCGAGATACGAAGGGCTCCGATATTCATATCAAGTCGATGTAATTGATAAGTGTAGTTTGTAGTGCCTTTTTCACTATGTTTTGGTCCCATTTCCTTGTGGAATCGCTCCTTGGGAGCGATTCATGGGCTTCTTATGCTTCCTTTAGTTCGTTTCAGGTTCCCGAGACCAATTTGGAAGAGTTGGAGCGATTCCGACTCGATACATACACATTTTGGAGCCAACGAGATAAAGGAACGATGACTCGAGGCCTTGGAATCGACCCTGAGACCTTGGGACCCAATCCCGAGCCTCCGAGACCCGATCCCGAGTCCCGAGAATTGAGGAGAAACCCATGAGAGGCAAGGAAGGACCAAAAAGCTCTTAAGGGAGGCCTACAAGACCCATCCCGGTCGGGAAGGCCTCATCCCGTCCGGGATGGGGTGCACAATTGAAGAGGCTACTGTGAGGAGCCCGTCCCGGCCGAGACCAGGCCGTCCCGGCCGAGACCAGGCCGTCCCGTCCGAGACCAGGCCGTCCCGGTCGAGACCACACCGTCCCGGGCGGGACCAAACCGTCCCGGGCGGGAAGGAGCAGGGGCTGCGCGAGACTCTTTTCTTTCTTCTCCTTCATTCTTGTACCCATATATATACTTCCCTCTTGTATTGTTAATATATCTTATCATACCCTAAACTCTTTTAAGCCTTCATTAAGCATATAAACCCTAGATTTAGTGTTCCTTCATGAGATTAATCTTCCTTTAATCTTTGTTAATCCTTAGTTTAATCAAGTTGTAATTAGTTCTTGTATTAAGTGGGTTCTTAAAGAATTCTCCAAGCTTGACATCCTTGGGGTTTATTTGGGTTCTTATTTATACAAGATTGCATCTTGTCATCATCTTAGTGTTGGTATAATCTTCTCTACTCTTGTTCTTTGTTATTTATTCAAGTTTCAACCTTTAATTAGTGTGATTGTTATTGTTTGTTTATAATGAATGTTTGGATGTTTGGTTTGTTTCTTCTTGATTTTGTTATTGTTAGTATCACAATGAGTGAGTAGTCTCCTTGTGGGGTTAGTAGGGGGATTAGGGGTAGATTATGGGTGATTAGGGTTGATTAGGGGTAAAGGTTACATCCTTGTTGTTAGACACATAATGGGCACTCTATGTGTTTGTTGATATGCTTGTGTGAGTTGTAGTGGCCATGCTTCCCATACTTGTGTTCATCTTCTCATTGCTTGTCTATTATGTGAACATGTTGAGAATAGTCGTAGTCACGAGAGTGCGGACTAGGGTCTACGTAGCGAGAGCCCGGACCCACCTTGACATCGGTCTACGTAGCGAGAGCCCGGACCGACTCTAGCAACTAGGAGACACCTATACCCTTGATCAACCAATTACCCATCTACTCTTATGAACCCGACCTACCCCACTTCCTTTCATATTTGAGTTCATCCTCTTAGTTAGTCATCTTTCCATTAGTTTCATTGTTTAGTTTGTCTCTAGTTACTTCTCTTAATCTTGTTTTAGCTAGTTCATCATTAGTCTAGTTCTTACTTCTCCTCCACCATAGTTTTCCGATTATCGCTTTCTTTGTGTTTGTTTGGTGATTTAGTCTCGTTTTTAGGCCGACATAGTCTAGACCTTACTTTACCGTCCCCGTGGATATCGACCATACTTGCCCTAGCTACCCACTAGGTCTAGTCGGTTTATTGTTGGTTAGGACACACGACAAATCCTTACCATCAATTTGGCGCCGTTGCCGGGGACGGTGCATTGTTTAGACTTAGTTTGCTTATTTCTAGACTTAGTTACCCTTCTTTGTGCTCTTTCCTCTTCTCTTGTGCATCTTTTCTAGTTTTTTCTTCTTTTCTGAGCTTTCTTTTCTTTTTGTCTCTAGTTGTGCTTGTTTATTGTCGTTGCCTAGTGCCCATAAAGCACTAGGTGGTCTCACGTTTGTTCTAGTGTGTAGTGTATGCCTAGGAGGGGAGGTGACTTCTATCTCTTTAATCCAGAGCCGGAGAGACTATTTCGAGCCTTTTGCCAACGGACGATTAACCGGGTTAGGATCTCTCAACCGAGTGCAAGCAATACTCATCAAGGGCAAGCTCAAGGAGCCGAGTTTAGCGAGTCACCTCGAGAGACGGCCAGAGGGACCTTCATCAATCCCTTCGGTAACTCTTCTTCTCCTAGTTCCCCCTCTTCATTTACATCAACACCGTCTACACCACCATCTTCTCCCTTATATCCAAGAATGCCGAAGTTTTCATCTCACTCCACTTTCACGAAAGATGTCTTGCCGGGACCGAGTGCATTACCGGAAGCCTATACCGGGAATTTTGTGGCAAAGACTCAGTTTATCCAACTTGTGGAGAGGGGCCCATTTAGTGGTTTGCCCACCGAAGACCCGCACCAACACATGGAGACCTTCTCGGATTATTGTGACGCTATATCTTAAACCGGGGTTACTCAAGATCAAATTCGTTGGGTACTTTTCCCGTTCTCTCTTATTGGAAAAGCGAAGCAATGGATCAAGAGTCTCGATAGGGCAACCATGGGTATCGACACTTGGAAAAAGCTTGCCTTGGCGTTCTACCAAAAGTTTTACCCTCCGGAAAAGACTAATTTGCTTAGGGCCTCCATCACCGGGTTCCAACAAAGGGATGAAGAGAGCCTTTATGAAGCTTGGGAGCGGTTTAAATCTTTGGTTAGGTCGTGCCCTCATCATGGACTCTCATAATGGTTCTTGGTGCAACAATTTTGGAATGGTCTTTATGAGGACTCGAGAGCTATACTTAATATGGGCTCCAATGGTAGGTTCACCGAGGTCGATGACGACCAAACTTGGGCGAGAATCGAAGAGATGGCGGTGCATAATTCGCAATACTCTAGGCCTAGGAAGGCACATCGAGGAGGCATGCATGAGGTTGATGCTATCACTAAGTTAAGCATTGACCTTGGAGCTCAATTGAAAACACACATGGAGACTATTGAGAAGAAGCTCCAAAGCCACCTCAACCAAGTCCAAGGCACTAATTCCTCCCACCATCAACCGATTCAAGAAGTGAATGCTTTGGGGTTTGCACCTCCTTTGCCTTATTTTGGGATGTGTGATACTTGTGGAATCGTTGGTCATGATCATATGAATTGTGGAGGAAGTATTGAGCAAGTGAACGCCTTTCAAGCGTTCAAGCAAGGTGCCTCCTACTCTAATCAATACCAAGCTTCCAATCAAGTCCCTCAACAACAAGCACTTCAACATCAACAACAACATCGTCCCTATGTTCCACCTCCCTTAAGGGACAACAATCAAGGTTATCAAGGTTATGTGGGTAATACAAGACCCTTCAACAACTTCAAGCAAAATAACCAAGGTACCTTCCACAACAACAATCAAGGGTTCCAACAAGGGAACTTCAATCAAGGCGGTTTCTAAGGAAACCAAAACTTTCAAAGACAACAAAACCACAACCATGGCAACAACCAAGGCCTTAATCAAGGCAATTCTCATGGGTTCCAAGGGAACCATCAACAACAAGCACAAGCTAACCGTCAAGAAAACAAGCCAAGGAGCCGGTCTCCTACTCATGATTATGGCATTCCTCTCGCCATCACCGATACTCCGCATAATCCATCATCTCCACCTCGGGAATTCGACATTCAAAAATCTATGATGGATATGCAAAAGAGTCAAATGGACATGTCAAGAAACCATCAAGAGCTCTTTGCTTATATTCAAGGGGAAAACGCGTCAAGAGATGCTCGTATGAAGATGCTTGAAACTCAAGTATCTCAACTTGCTTCGGGGAGCTCCTCAAGACAAAAGGGGCAACTACCTTCTCAAGGTGAAACACCGACATTTTAGCATGTAAATGCTATCACCACAAGGAGAGGTACATCTTATGACTCCCCTCCATTCCCTAGTGAGCAAGAGCCAATGCAAGAACCGACAAAGAAAATGACATCTCCAATTCAAGAAAGCTCAAGCTTTGATAATCCAATGGAGGAGCAAGTCCTTTGGGAGATCGAAAAACCCATTGAAGACAAGCCCTCCCCACTTCAAGCACAAGAAAAGGGTAAAGGGAAAGTGTCAAGTGAGGAGTCCACCCCTATTGAGCAAAACAAGTACCAAATCAAGTTGCCTTTCCCAACAAGGCAAATGAAGACTAAGGTGGATGTCCAATTTGAAAAGTTCCTTAACATTGTGAAGAAATTGGATGTTAATGTCCCATTCACCGAGTTACTTACCAAAGTCCCGGCATATGGGAAATTCATGCGGGATATCCTAGCTAGGAAGAGATCTATCGACAAGGAAGAGACGATAGCGTTCACGAGGGCGGTGAGCGAGCTTATTCAAGGTTCCACGCTTCCAAAGTTGAAGGATCCGGGCAGTTTCTCTATCCCATGCACCATAGGCAATTACAAGTGTAACACCCCAGATTTTATGAATAAAATTAATTTAAAATTATATTTTTATTTTTATTTTTGTTTACAATTTAACTCGTAAATCTTAAAATTATTATAAAACGAATTTGTCGTTTAATCGTTTCAAACTCCTAAAATTCTATTTGACTCGGAAACTCTTCTTATATTTAAAACATATTTTTATTTCCCTTTCGATTCATTTTATAAATTTCGTTTAATTTTTAACGAAAGTCTATTTCGACAATTTAAATTCTAAATTCTTTTTATTTATTATTTAAGTTCGAAAATTCTATTTCCGGGTCGAGGTTCATTTATTTTAAGTTTCGTCAAAATATTTATTTCATTTCCTCGAGAAATCAATTTAATTCACTTTATCGAAAATTTATTATTTATCGGGAAATATATTTTCATCGTCTAAATTATGTATCTATATCTACTTCGTTTTTGTCTCGAATACTTTATTTACTCGTTTTATTTGACGGTCCAATTATTTATTTATTTTATTAACTCGATTTTAATTCGATTGCATGGATCAGTCAACTTATTGTTACGGAATTCGTTTAATTCGTTTTTCTAACCGAGTATTTAATTAAACCGTATACTACGTATACTTATTGTCTCGGGATTGGTACACTTTTTCTTTGGTGAGTTGAATTCAACCCACATGAACTACGTTCTTTCCCCTCCACCTAGTATTTTCCACCGTTTCATTCATCCTAACATTCATTCCTTTTGCCTCCTTCTCTCACCGCTTCCCCTTACTCCTTTTCTTATTTTCCTCCGCTGCATCTACACTCCCTATCATCTCTTTTCTTCGTTCTCTTCGGCAACATCGGGCATTCAACATCATCGTTCCCCTTCTGTTTTTCCTCCATCCTCTTCGTCTCTTTTCTTCTTCTTACATTCGTTTCCTGCTGCTGCCACGAACTGCTGCTGCTGTGTTTTGTTTACTCCATCTGTGTCATTCTCTGTTCATTTTCGTGCTCTAATTCTTTTGTCGACTGATCTGCTATCTTCTTCGATCGTTGCTGCTGTTTTTAATGTAAGTTCCCTCTTCTTTTGTTCTTCCATTTCGGCATCTTTGTTGCTGCTGTTGCTATACTCCGCTGCTGTTTGTTTTCTGCTACTCCTCCGTTCGTCGATTTTTTCTCACGGTTGGTTATTGCTGTTGGTTATCAATTTCCGTGCTTCTTCATTTCTTTCCTTCGTCTTCCTTGTTTCGTTCTTGTACGATGTCTTGTTGCTGCGTGGTTGTTGCGTTGCTGCTCGCTGCTCTCTGTTTTCTTCTTCCTCCTCGTTATGCTTTGTTGTTTTGATGAGGTTGATGTTGCTGTTTCTGCTGTCAATCATTCCTAATGCTCATCTTCTACTTCATTTCTGTCGATGCGTCGATGCTATTTGTGGATCGTTTCTGCTGCTGTTATGTTGTTGTACTGCGTTTCGTTTTGTTTGCTTCGTAATTTCTAATGTGGGTCAGATTGTTGCTGGTTGTTGGTCCCTCTTTCTTGTCCTCCTTTTCTTCTTTTCATCCTGCCAGTTATCGTTGTTGGCTGCTACTGTCATCAATTCTGTACGTGTGTCTGCTGTACTGTGTCGTTGCTATTACTGCTACTGTTTGTCGTTTTCCTCCTCCTCTTCTTCTTCTTCTCCTTGTTGCTACTGCGCATCCGTCTTCCTTGGTTCGCGTTTCTCTATTTTCGATTGCTACTCTTGTAGTACCATCGCCATTGTTTGTTGTCGATATTCAATTTCATTTGTTTGTTGTTGATCGACCTTTGCTCTCTTCCGTTTCTTTTGCTTTCTGCTCCGTGTCTGATCTTGTTGTCTCGCTACTGTTGTCGTCGGGTATTGTTGTAGCTGATTCGTGAAGTTGTTGTTTGTGGGTTGCTCTTTGAAGACGCCGAGTCCGTATTCTTTGTCCCTCCAATTTTCTTATTCCATGCTCTCGATAAACCTCCATTCTCTGCCAATCTTCTAGCGTTTCGTGAGGCCTTCGTCAAGGACAAGAACAGGATTGATTCCATTATCGCCTTAAGGTAACTCTAGGACGTTACTCGATTTTATATCGTATGTTTGAGTAGTAGTATGTAGTAAATATTTTAACTTCGGTTTTCTAATTTTAGCTATATATTAGTGCTAATTATATTCTTTTAAATCGTATTTATAAATATTTTACAAGTTTTGGGTATCATTTTATAAATCGTTAGTAATTTAATTATTTTTGATCGTTATAATATTTTGTTGGTTATCGTGACATTAGTAACTAAATAATATCGATTTCTATTTTCTTCATATTTTGTTAATTTATAATTTTAACTCAAATCGTAGTTTTATATTATAATCGAGGTTTGTATACTTGTTTAATAAATTAATTCCGTTTTACGATATATACTAATAAATGAGAAAATAGTCGATTTTGTTTTAAATATATTTTTAGTCGAGACTATTTTCACTAGTAAATTCTTATTTACTTATAATTGACTATTTTTAGTAAAATCCGTATTATTTATTAATGAAAGCTATTTGTTAAAAATGATTTAAAATCCTTGTAAATTCATTTCATTTATAAAACTCGTTGACTCAATTAAATTTGATATCGTTTTCGTAAAACATGTCTTTTTTTAAAAGTTATAGTTTTAACTCGATTTCCTAATTATTTATAAAATACTGTATATTGAGATATTATATTTTGAGTAACGAATTTAGAAATATATTAAAGTTACGATAACGACGATAATAATAAAATATTAATTTCGTTAGAAATGCTATTTTTATACATTTCACTTATTTTAATAATTTACGTATTTCTCTAAGAATATTTCTATTTTAAGTAAGTTTCTAAAATTAGTAAGTTTCTATTTTTAGAAAGTTTCCCTTTTTATATATAATGTTTATTCCTTTTATTCTCATATTATTTATATCGATTATATTTATTTTTGAATATCGATAATGGCTGTTTTGGAGTTATGGAATAAAGAGAAGTGTGGGGTTAGAGTAATATAGTCTGGGATGTACGTTTTTGCCATCAGCTATAAAGCCGGTGTGTCTATTTGGGGCACATTTGGTCGTTGAACTGGGCGTAGTTTCGCCCAGGAGAGTGTATGTTTTGACCTTAAGCTAGATATCGCATCGTGTTAGTCGCCATCAGCTGAACTAGACATATTTGTTGTCTAGGAGGGGTATGCACTACTTAAACCAGGACCTCGCTGCACGCAGTCCTGTTATAGTTGAGTTGCCTAGTTAGAGACTGGATTCTGTTATGAGTTAAGTCTACAGTTCTCGAAGCTAGTTTCTAGTATTATCTTAGTGAAAGTCTAGCCTTGTGCACACTGATCGAATTTCCATAGCGCCATTTTTGAATATTTATATTATCGATTGATTTTCACTTGCAGGTTGTCAAGTATTTTAAGTTTCGTTGAAAACTTATTTTTATTATATCGTTTTAATGTTTTTTTTCTGTTTTTAAATATTTTGATATAATAATACTATTATTTTTCCATATGATATAATTTGGCTGGGAGAACGTCCGAGTTACTCCCCACTGACGTGGCTGTTATGTTTATAACATGACAGGTAATTGCTGCTGGGTTTTGGGTGTGAGCTAGCGAGTAGCGTGGATCCTACTCTTTCTTTATTCATGTAATTTATGGATTTGTATAACCCGTTTGGTGAATTTTCTCTTTAGCCCTTTTGTAAAAAGAGGCCTTTGTATTGACTTACCATTTTCTTTTAATAAGATATAGTTTGTTAGTGTGTTTTAATCCCAACTCTACAGTGTTTCCGCCACTGTATTGCGTTAGAATTTCTAGAGGATTACAACAAGATCGAAAGAGCTATGTGATATTTGGGCGCGAGTGTGAGCATCATTCCCTATACCATTTGTTGCCGACTCGGGATGAAGGAGTTGAAATGTACATCCATTACACTCCAAATGGCCGATAAATCATTCAATCGACCATTAGGGATGCTAGAGGATGTGCCGGTAAGAATTGGGAAGTTCTTCATTCCGGTCGACTTCATCGTGCTCGATATGCCGGAAGATGCCAACACTCCCATCATCCTTGGGCGCCCATTTCTACACACCGCCGGTGCTATGATCGACGTGAAGAACGGTAGGATCACTTTCGAGTTGGGGGAAGAAAGGTTAGTGTTTGACCTCCAAGGCAACACTTCGCCCACCAACGATGAGTCTTGCAATATGATCCAAGCCACGAAGGACGTTGTTCTAGGGGAAGAGTTGGGACAAAGCTTGAAGAAGTACTCTTATGTACTTGAGGATGATGACTTCGATTTGGAGGAAGATGAGTGCCCAAATCATGGGCTTGATGACAAGTTGAAAAGCAAGGAGAAGGATGAGCCTCCCTTAGAGCCGCATGAGGATAAGTGGACGTTCGGGTATATCCCGAAAGATCAAAAATACAAGTTCAAGCCATTGAGCTTGGAAGATCGGGATGCCCCGGGAACGTCGATGCAAGGTCATGAAGAGCCTTGGTTCGTGGACGGTTATATCTCGAGCTTGATTGAAGACTTTGCTAGAGCCTTCGACTTGTTCCTTCGTGCCCTAGATGGAGATGGAATCGGTTATTGTTGTTGAAAAATAATGAAGAATGCACCATCTTGGTTTGACGGAGTTCCACAAGAACCGTCTCTTTGTATATATCTCTTGCTTGTAGTTAGTTTGAATTTTGTGATATTCTTGTTATTTGGATTAATTGATGAGCGTTGTGAGGGAGAGAATTTGATGTGTATGTGAGCTTTGTTGGATAGGTGAAGTGAAGATGATTCCTAGAGAGGAATGGCTATGTTAGAGCTTGGATAGTAAGCATGAGGATCGGGTTTTTGAAGCTTGGAGTAAGCTTCTGGGATTGTGGATGGCCAAGAAGATCCATCCCGACCGGGAAGGGTGCGGCATCCCGACCGGGAAGGAGCCATCCCGATCGGGATAAAGGTGCACATTATCGAGCTTCCTGGAGTGCCATCCCGATCGGGATGAAGGCGTCCCGGCCGGGACGAGTGAGGCATCCCGACCGGGACCAACCATCCCAACCGGGATGGTCCCCTGCTCCCTTTTGTGCCTTTTCTTCGACGTTTGAGTCCACCCAACCGTTGTATACCCCCTCCCAACCTCCCTAACTATCCTTGCCTTACCATATGCCCCATATACTTAATTTTCATACCCTTACATCATTTCCTATCCATTTTACACCGACTCTCACATCAAATCTCACCCCCCCTCACACCATTACTACCCCAACCATGCGGTTTTATCAAGCTTGAAGAAGGATGACAACGAAGACAACAAGCAAGCGCCTATATTGATCATTGAGACGATGGAGCAAGTGAGTTGCTAACCGGTCGGTACAGCAACTATCCTTTCTTTTCCGTCTCTTATTGCTTGTTTTCCCCTTGTTTATCCCCTTCCCCTTGTACACTTATGTGTCTTGATGTCATGGTGGCCTTCGAGGCCTTAGTATGGTTGCTCCCGAATCCCGATGACGTGACTACGTCGAGAGTCAATCGAAAAATCCAAGTGTACAAGATTTTCACCTTTCTTTTTAGGATTTAGTCGGATTTAGGCGGAATCCGGGCTAGGTGACTTGATTACACCTAGCCCTCCCCTCCCATTTCCTTTTATTTCTTTCTTTTTATTTCTTCCCCCTTCCATATCTTTTCTTGTCTCGGTCCATGGTGACTTGATTACACCCCGGCCGGACATCTTCTACCCTTTTCTCCCCTTTTCTTTTTGATTTTTAGCTTTATTTTCGTAGTTTCTTTTCTTTTCTTTTGCCTCTCCGCATACTACGATCGAGCATGAGGACATTACTCGGTTTAAGTGTGGGATATTCTAGTATAGTTAGTTTTATTTTCTTAGTTTTTCGAAAAATCTTTGAAAAACCCCTAAAAATTTGAAATTTTTTCATAAAAATCAAAAAGATTTTTCTTTTGTGTATTTTTCCCTTTATGTCTTTGTGTCATGTTTTTGTTGTATTATGTGTGTTTTGCCTCCTTTTTCCTTATAGGTTGCTTAATCACCGTTGTTTGGAAGGCTTTGAAGACATCCGGTAACATCTTCTAACCCTCTTTCCCTCTTTATTCCTTGTGATGTTTGGAGAAGGTTGTGTTGAGGGGTGCTTGGGTGGAGCTTGTACATACTTGTGGTTGATTTGGTGATATGTTTGGAAGTTTGGGGTGGTGTTTGTTTGTTCATGTTTTGTTTTTGTTGCCTTTTGTTTCTTTTTCTTTCGTTTTCGTCATGTCTTTGTTTTGTGTGTAGTTGTGTCTTGTGCGTAAAAGGTTTTCGAAAACCCGGTTTAGAGGCTAGTGTGCGATTGCTTACTTTCCCTTCCTAGTAGTGTAAATCGATTCTTGGACTTTAGCCTAGTAGAATGACCCTAAATCAATGAATTCGTTGGTCCTTTACCTTGAGTCCACCTAGCTTACTAGGGATTTACTGCGGGATTTGCACTTTTGACCATTATGACCACCCACGGTGTGAAAAGGCCTTGGTTACCGAGTCTCGTCCCTTAGGTGACCGTGTTTAGGATTGTTTGATTAGTCCAAGTTCTCCACTTTTTGTGGGTTTGAAGAGGGATCGCGACCCCCGACTTACCCATTACCCTACCTCCTACACACATCCACACAATAAATTGCAGTTTGTTGAATTCCATCTTTCTTGTTGTCAAGAAGTGCCAAAAAGCCAAATCAAGCCAAAAGGGCAAGGAAAAGAAAAAGAAAGAAAATGAAAGAAAGAAAAGGCACAAAAGCCAAAAAGAAAATAGAAAAGAAGAAAAAGAATGGCATGGCAAAACAAGGCGAAAATGCGAAAGAAAAGAGAAAATGCCAAAAGAAAACCCGACTCACAAAAATAACCCCTACCTCTCAAAACAAGCCTTTTTCCGACTTTTGCCATGAAGAGCCTACCAAAGGACCGAGTCCCTAGGAAGGATGATAGCAGCATTAGTCGGTCTTCCCTCATTTTGCATTTATTTCCACCTTTTTACTTGGACTAGTTAGGCGGTTTTGGACATGGGACGACCCTCTTGGCTTGTGGCTAAAGGGGACGGGGTCTCACTTACCTACAGTGTCGACTAACACCGTGGTTCATCACTTTTCCACTCCGCCGATCGTCCCGTAGTGCGTTCTTAGAAAGTTAGGAGGACCTAGGTAAGTTACCAACGTTTTTGTTGCTTTATCGTCATACTATTAGGGTTTAGTTCACCTTGGTTTGTATTGCTAGCTTGGGAACGTTGTCACTTGCCTTGAGTCCTAAACCGGTGTTTCATTCACCGCTTTTAGAGGGAAGCGGTATTTGTTTTTTTTTCTTTGGGTGCAACCTTATGCTTGTTTGTTTGTGTGTTTGTTTGTTTTTGTGTTGTTGTGTCCGGTTGCATCCACGGTTTTGTCGCAAGACCCGACTTTCCTTGCGGAATGCACTTTTCCTCAAAGTGCACTCGCGTGAGTTGAAAGGGCGTAGGGTGCGCTAATATCCACTCGGCTAGTTTAGTATTTAGTATGTGCTTAGTCGAGGGCGAGTAAGGGTTAAGTGTGGGGGAGTTGATAAGTGTAGTTTGTAGTGCCTTTTTCACTATGTTTTGGTCCCATTTCCTTGTGGAATTTCTCCCTCGGAGCGATTCATGGGCTTCTTATGCTTCCTTTAGTTCGTTTCAGGTTCCCGAGACCGATTTGGAAGAGTTGGAGCGATTCCGACTCGATACATACACATTTTGGAGCCAACGAGATAAAGGAACGATGACTCGAGGCCTTGGAATCGACCCCGAGACCTTGGGACCCAATCCCGAGCCTCCGAGACCCGATCCCGAGTCCCGAGAATTGAGGAGAAACCCATGAGAGGCAAGGAAGGACCAAAAAGCTCTTAAGGGAGGCCTACAAGACCCATCCCGGTCGGGAAGGCCTCATCCCGTCCGGGATGGGGTGCACAATTGAAGAGGCTACTGTGAGGAGCCCGTCCCGGCCGAGACCAGGCCGTCCCGGTCGGGACCACACCGTCCCGGGCGGGACCAAACCGTCCCGGGCGGGAAGGAGCAGGGGCTGCGCGAGACTCTTTTCTTTCTTCTCCTTCATTCTTGTACCCATATATATATACTTCCCTCTTGTATTGTTAATATATCTTATCATATCCTAAACTCTTTTAAGCCTCCATTAAGCATATAAACCCTAGATTTAGTGTTTCTTCATGAGATTAATCTTCCTTTAATCTTTGTTAATCCTTAGTTTAATCAAGTTGTAATTAGTTCTTGTATTAAGTGGGTTCTTGAAGAATTCTCCAAGCTTGACATCCTTGGGGTTTATTTGGGTTCTTATTTATACAAGATTGCATCTTTTCATCATCATAGTGTTGGTATAATCTTCTCTACTCTTGTTCTTTGTTATTTATTCAAGTTTCAACCTTTAATTAGTGTGATTGTTATTGTTTGTTTATAATGAATGTTTGGATGTTTGGTTTGTTTCTTCTTGATTTTGTTATTGTTAGTATCACAATGAGTGAGTAGTCTCCTTGTGGGGTTAGTAGGGGGATTAGGGGTAGATTATGGGTGATTAGGGTTGATTAGGGGTAAAGGTTACATCCTTGTTGTTAGACACATAATGGGCACTCTATGTGTTTGTTGATATGCTTGTGTGAGTTGTAGTGGCCATGCTTCCCATACTTGTGTTCATCTTCTCATTGCTTGTCTATTATGTGAACATGTTGAGAATATTCGTAGTCACGAGAGTGCGGATTAGGGTCTACGTAGCGAGAGCCCGGACCCACCTTGACATTGGTCTACGTAGCGAGAGCCCGGACCGACTCTAGCAACTAGGAGACACCTATGCCCTTGATCACCCAATTACCCATCTACTCTTATGAACCCGACCTACCCCACTTCCTTTCATATTTGAGTTCATCCTCTTAGTTAGTCATCTTTCCATTAGTTTCATTGTTTAGTTTGTCTCTAGTTACTTCTCTTAATCTTGTTTTAGCTAGTTCATCATTAGTCTAGTTCTTACTTCTCCTCCACCATAGTTTTCCAATTATCGCTTTCTTTGTGTTTGTTTGGTGATTTAGTCTCGTTTTTAGGCCGACATAGTCTAGACCTTACTTTACCGTCCCCGTGGATATCGACCCTACTTGCCCTAGCTACCCACTAGGTCTAGTCGGTTTATTGTTGGTTAGGACACACGACAAATCCTTACCATCAGTAATCGATTTACCATAAATTCGGATCGGTTAAGAACAAGTACCCAATTATAGCGAATTGAGATATCATAGACATCTGACGAAGTCCACAACGATATACATTTCGCCTACGGAACAATACTTGCGACATTAAGTTGACGCGCGTTAATCGATCACGCGTTTCCTTATTAAATCTACATTTCGCATTTATTTTGCTCTTTCTTTCTACGACTTCGAGCGAATATCTCATTACATATATTTTCTAGTCGAATTCGGTATATGACGTATCGGGACAACCGGCCTTCGCCATGAGAAGTTGGGACGAGACATCGAGGCTTCGGGATCAAGCTAGCATCACGCTTTGGTCCCCAACCCAGCCTGTCCAGACGCTAGAGGTCGGGCGCCTGAATACCGGACCGCTTGTCCCTAAGCACCTGAACTCTAGGCCACCTCACTCCAGGCGCCTGAGTTCTGGGCTGCAGTCTTTTACACGTTCCAGCCTTTGTCTTCTAGTTAATACGTAATTCATTAGGGTCTATCCAGCTATCCAGTTTACGGTTTTCAATTTACGATTCATTTACGAGTTCATTTATTATTTGCGTCATCGTTTCTAAGTCGCTAATTTTATATCTTTGGCTCGTTGTATTGTGAATTCTGGGTTGTATTCCGTCCGTGTAATTTGTAATTTATTTTGGAGTTTATTTATTTTGATGTTTGCCATTTATAGCTTTTAAATGAACATCGCATGGTAAACAACTTCGACATAAACCGAGATGCATTGAATGACGTAGCAACCCATTCTATATTTACATATCGTAAAACGTTCCTTGCATAACATTTTACCGAATTACTAGCGCGCGTATTAAAAAAATCGATCGGTATCTTAGTAGAGGCCGCTATGTCCGGGCGGGGTTGGTTGTCCTTTGTGGGCTTCCCAACACGTACCCTCACCCCTTACTCAGAACCTCAGTTTCTGGATGCCCGAAACCGTTGGCGCAAGAGAGTCATTCGATATATGATGCCCGATAACTCGGAATCGATATTGTAATGCAAAAGGACAAACCCCACAAGCTCTAGTATTAAAGTAGGTCGTGCTTTGTGCATGGTCTGCCCAAGTAAAGAGTAGGTTCGAACGGGCCCGAACTCCCACAAAGTTCGGTGGTGACTCCAACTTCGATTTAAATATCGACCCGAGAACTATCTCACATGGGAAACATTTCGCCGCCCAAACTCGCGCGTAGCCGCGTCGGGGTAGACCTGTGTCATGTCCACACTTGGCGGTCATTGTAAGCTCGAATTTTACTCGGGACGAGTAAAGTCCAAGTGCTGGGAAGTTGATGAAAGTGAGTTTAACCATAATAATTAGGCTCATATTGTGCTTCTTTTGGTGTTAATTGGCTCGTTTTTACATTGTATTGATGTACTTGCTCGGGTTTGGTCATTTGTATGTTATTCTTGCATTTTACGTCTTTTTGGTCAATAATGTAACAACTTGTGTGGGAGTTTGGATGTAAATGCATATAGTTCGGCTCGAGAAGACCTCTGAGGACTAAGAAGCAAGGGAAATTACTGAGGATTAAAGTTCGTGTCTCGAGTACAAGTTAAAAGTCAAGAAGCACGTATTTAGTAGAACAATAAGAAGCTCGGAATCAAAGGCAAGCTTGGAAGAAAAGGAAGCGAAGAACCGAACTACAGCTAGTGCGACCGAAACTTTTAGCTAGTTCGATTCTTCGTGAGTTTAGTCTCTACTGTAATGGCAAATGTCGGCAGAAATTTAGCACAAAAGATGAAATTTTCATATCTAGCCTTATGAGGCATTTCTTGTAAATGATGTAATCATTTTATCATTTATAATATACTTACCTTTTACCCAAAAAAAAGGAAGCGAAGAAGGCAACCAGTCCCGGGACACAATCTGCGGTCCCATGGCGCATCCTTCGTACCCTACCCTCGCCGTAGCCTGTGGACTTCAGGCGCAGCTTGCAGTCCCCTGTGATGCAGTATTTCTCCGATTTAATTCCATGTTTTGGATTAAGCTCATTGGTTTTATTTCGCTTAATGTGGGCCAAGGTATAAATAACCTAGTGTTTTCTGTATTAAAGGGCATCTAGAGAGAGAACTAAGAGGAGATTAGTTTTTGTGTTAAGAAAAACCCTTGTTTTTAATTTTCTCTTTAGATTTTCAATTAATTTATAGATATTTTTTGGGTAAGACTTAAAAAGGATTAAGGTTAAAAATCTTGTCTATGAGATTCTAATCTTGTTCATCTTGGTGAAATTTCCATATTAATGTCATTCAAGCTTTTGTGAGAATTCCCTAATCTTTCCATTTCATTATCTTGTTATTAATGTTAATGAATTGTCTATGATTTTGCAGAATGGCCAACATATCTTGTTGTTTACAACTCTAGTACATTGTTTAAATTAGTGAGGGTTCACACTACTAGAAACGTGCAACTTAGCAACCGGAAACTACCGACAGTTTAAAATTTAGTCGGTAAGGCAAGTTACGGACCACATATAGTCGGTAAACAAAAAATCAGTCGGTAATTTACCAACCGAAGTTTAACCGTCAGGAATCTCTTGTATTGGACGGTGATTCATTAATTTACCGACCGATATATAAGATTTACCGACTGATTTTCGACGAGTATAAGAAATTAAGGTATTTTAATACACTAGGCAGGCTTTCCATTCATTCCTGGCAAACAAAAAAAAATTAAAACCCCAACCCCAACCCGTTCACGCCTGAGCCTAAGCCAACCGCCGACCGCCGGCACCGACCACTGTTCCGCTCGACTGAGCCGCCACCACCA
Source organism: Agrostemma githago (assembly GCA_958450325.1). Taxonomy (NCBI): domain Eukaryota; kingdom Viridiplantae; phylum Streptophyta; class Magnoliopsida; order Caryophyllales; family Caryophyllaceae; genus Agrostemma; species Agrostemma githago. Next base: position 28,671,172 of record OY288250.1, on the reverse strand, counting down.
TTTCCCTCTTTTGATTTCTTTGGTAAAAATCCCCAAATAATTAGGGTATGCTTTTTAACTGAGTTTGTTGTTTTTTTTATTAGATTTCCGTTATTATTGTTGTATCAATTCCTGTTTAGTTTCATTTACTTACATTGTTGGTTTTAGATTAAATTTGTTTAAGTTAGGGTTAAATTAGATTTATTGTTAATTGTTGATTAATTATTGGCAAAGGGTTTAATTTACTAATTGTTCAAGTTGGTAAATTGATTTAATTAGATGTTATGTTAGCTTAGTTAGCTTAAATTAAGGATGGGTTGTTGGTGGTTTAGAGAAAGAATAGTTTGAATATTACTATACTAATTAGTAATAGTTTGAATCTTACTATTACAAGAAGAAAGAATAGTTTGAATATTGTTAATTAGCTTAATTGTGATTTTGATGGTTAGAGTTGAATGTAGTATAATATTGATATTACCTATACTAATTAGTATAGTTTAAATAAACTGATGAACTTAGGTGTTAGTTTAGGTATAGGTTAATATAGTTTAATGTAGTTTGGAACATGTATAATAAATAATTAGTGTCGTTTGCTAGCTTAGAATGTGTCGATTTGGTAGTCTTATTGAAGCTTAGTCATTTTTTAGTATTGGAGTATACAATAGTCATTTGTAAAGTATGAAACCGAAGCTTAAGGAAAACCAAGAAAGGGCTAATGGATGAATACCAAGGTAAATGCTGGAATTAGTATAGTTTGAAGTGTGATTTTGATGTTTAGGTTAGAGTTAAATGTAGTACAATTAGTATAGTTTGAATAAACTGTCTCAAATGCTCTATTTTGTATCCTTGCATTGCCCTCTGCCTCCTTTGTCCCTATAGCTTAATGTCTCAAATTTATATATTTTCAAATTTAAATAAGTTTTTTTTTATTGAAAATTTGCGTATGACGAATATGGAAAGAAAATGAATGTATGAAAGGGTAGACGATAGAAATAAAGTTAAGTATACGTTTATACTTGGGGTGGATGATTTTATTCTATATGCTAAGGAACAAGAAGAATACAAGAAACATCATATTCTTAGATGTCCATGTGTGAAGTGTCAAAATTTGAAGTACTTGAATGAGTTTACGGTGAAAGACTATTTTATTAGCAAAGGCTTTACGCCTAGTTATACTAATTGGTTGTGCCATGGAGAACCCTTTTGTTTTATTAATAATCCTACTACTTCAACAAACATTAATGCTTTCATCAACCAACCTTATTGAGAGATGGTAGTAGATGGATTTGGTGACACAGTGTTCGGTCGTGTTGAGGATTTTCCTATTAGTGAAGAAGAAAGCACACACCCTGATTAGGGGCGGCCGATAAACCTTTGTATCATGGATGTGAGGCATCATTGCTAGAAGTAGCTTCCAGGATAATTAACATTAAATGTGAGGACAACTTACTGCAAAGAAGTGTAGATAAGTTTGCTGCTTTGATTGAGGACATCATTCCACGAGATAATGTAATGACTCGCTCATTTTATGACACTAAAAAATTGCTCAGGGGCCTTCAAATGCCCCATAATAGGATTCATTCATGTTAGGACGGATGTATGTTATTTTGGAAACAAGACTCTATGCTTGATAAATGTAAAAAGTGTGGAAAAGATAGGTAGGTACAAGAAGAAAACTTTTAGTGGGGTAGACATACCTTTCAAAGTCCTAACCTATCTCCTTATAGCACCAAGGTTGCAACGTTTATATGCAACCAAGAACATTGCAAAAGAAATGAGATGGCATATAGAAAATCCACGTGTACCAGGGACCGTGGCTCATCCAAGTGACAGTGAGGCTTGGAAGCATCTAGATTATATGCTTCTGGAGTTTTCTAGCGAGCCTCATAATGTCAGACTTGGACTTTGCGTAGATGGTTTTTCACCATATGATCAATTTGGTAAGTTTTATTCATGTTGGCCGGTGATTCTCACTTCTTATAATCTACCCCTGGGTTATGCATGGAAAAAAAATTATGCTTCTATTCTTGATCGTTCCTTGGACTAAAAATCCTAAGAAAAACTTGGACATATATATGCAACCTCTTATTGATGAATTGAAACAGTTGTGGGACACGGGAGTGCTCACCTATGATGTGTCCAAGAAACAAAATTTTCGTCTTAAAGCATGTATTCTATGGACTATCAACGATTTTTCGGCATATGGGATGCTTTCTGGGTGGGCTACTGCTGGCAAACTTGCATGTCCATATTGTAAGGAAGACACCAAGGCGTTTTGGCTTCCACATGAAGGTAAAATGTGTTGGTTCGATTGTCATAGACAATTCTTATCAATACACCATGCATTCCGTTACAACAAAACCGTCTTTAGTAATGGTAAGTATGAGAATGACAAACCACCTCCAACATTGTTAGGTTTTGAAATTTGGGAGACGATTTCTTACTATCAAACCATTAGTAGAAAAACGTGGAATTGCTGCTCCGCGTTTGCTGTATCTTTAACAAAACGCAGCACCATATGTATTCCACTTATTTATTTTTATTTAATAAATGATATTAAAACAAAACCTAACCCATACAAACGCAGCTCCCAACACATCTATTCCCACATCATTAGATCAATCAAAACCTCACCAACTCTTCTACTTCCTCATCATGAGATCATCCATCTCGATCAATCTCTGTCGTTGCCGCCGCGTGGCCGTAGTGGCCACCTGCCGTCGACTATCAAATCATCATCCCGTCAGTATCGCGTCTCTCTGCTTACTGGTATTTTTTCCCCAAATCAATTGAAACTTATTTACTGGTATTTTTTTTATCTTGTTTAGATCTGCGACTATTACTGAACCATGATAATTTCTAGCTAAGTATTTCTTCTCTTATTTTTTTTTGTTAATTTAGTCTTCACAGTATTAATTTTGGTTACCAAGATCGCTCTATCTGAACTTTTGTAGTATTGGGGTTAACAATTTATAGACCCTTGAAAATAAAGCACGTAATCAGCTTTCCCTCACTCCAAATCATTTCCTCTAACACCGTTTAATTGAGCTTTTGTGTTCACACTCTCTTCCATTTCCTCATCTACACTCTAATACTATAAACAACCCCATATTATACCACCTCAATACACACAGTCAAATTCTATATAATCGTGTATGTTTTTTGGGTAAAAAAAGGAGGTGATTATAATGGAGCGTTATGGGATGGTAAGAGATATTGGTTCTGGTAATTTGGGGACTGAAAAACTTGCAAGACATACGTGTACCAGTGAACTGTTTGCTGTCAAATTGATTGAAAGAGGTGAAAAGGTCTGATTTTGATCAATATCCTTTACATTTCAATCCATTTTTTATTATGTTGATTTGATTTTATGCTTAAAGTTTGAATCTTTATGCTTAATTTGATGTGGGTTACTGAGAATTTGTTGTATTGGGTACTTGGTTTTTTTTCTGGCGTATGACTACGTACTAATTGATGTTGTTTTGATGATGTAATTGTTTAATTGTTAAGGGTTACGGCCACCTTTAAGCCCCATGAACTTGACGGCGTTGACTGGCTCATTCGTCGTTTCCGTCTCGGTTCAACGTCATTCTTGGTACTCCCACTCCTTACGGAGTACTTCTTACAACTCCATTTATCTATCTATCTATCTAGGATCGGAGGGAGCTACTAGCTAGTTACTCCATTACACTAGTATTTCTTTAGTTTTCAATTACAGATTATTACTCTATGTATGTATGTATGTATGTTCATATATACTCTATTGGTCTTTCGTCTTAAAATTAAAAGGGTTTCGCACACGCACACAAATTGACAATCCGAATGTGAATAGAATCCCATGTGAGTACAAGTTTATAAAATATTACTGAAGTTGAGATTGTCTTACAAGTTCATTTCGATTATCTATGTGATGCATTTAGTGATAGCTAATTTGCTGCTATAATGCCTACCTTGTGAGCTTAACCTTTTACACAAGGCCTCATAATGCAACAATTAAACTTTTGACATCATCAAAACAACATCAACTAGTACGTAGTCAAAACAACATCATCAAATTGGGGTTACCAAGCTCAATTTCTGGTTGTGTTGTTCCCACTTGAGTAACAATAGTTGTTGAAATTGACAGCGATTTCTCACAATTTAAAGATATGGAGAAGTTTAACTTTTTAAAAATGATAGTTCCTATATAAATTCTGGGGAAATAAATGATCAAAGTTATCATGGGGGTCTACTTTTTATTTTATCCTTCATTCTATACCTTGATCTTTCTAATCATCTATAGAATCAGTACCACCATATAGTTATATCTTGTAAATAATGTCTTGACAGTTGTTTTTTTTTTGAAAACTGACTGGTAAATCGGCTATATGTATTAAAAAAATCACCTGCTACTTTATTGATATTTCATAATACTAGTGTACATGTGATCCGAATGCATACCAGCTAGTATGAAGAGTTTAGCAATTAGCATTCCTTGAGACCGATATGTCTGCTTTATTCCTAAAACTGAATAAAACATACAGATTCAAATATTACGTCATGATGATAGTTGGGACCAATGAATTTTAGTTGCCAGACAATATATTATCAAACGGTATCTATTTGACCAGCTTTAGTGATTAAACTGATACTCTATTCAGCTAATCCCGTTTTAACAAGAATTTAGGAGGGTTAAGAGGAACATATATTGTCAGATAAGAACATTATATTTAAATGTCCCGACAATATTTTGATTTCCTTTACACAGGTCGTTGGATCTCAAGAATGGCCAGAAGTAACGAAATATGTTGGCATGGTATCTGTTGAGGCACATAGTTAAAAAATTATACAGGAACTATTAAAAACTTATCATGACCCTCAACAAGGAACCATCCGTGGAGGAATGATCGGCTTTACGTCAAATCATGGTCAATCTTTGATTCTGATTTCAGGTCAGTTTTTGCTTCTTTATTTTTCTCATTCATTCCTTGTGTCTTTCTTCAATTTTTTTATCTGCTCGTACTCTTGTTCTTTGATCTGCTCATGAAATTTGTATTTATGCTCCACTAAGATGATTTTTGCATTGGAAATGCATAATTACCTAACTTCTAGTTTATCTTATGTTGACCTTTGAATGTGTTAAAGGTGTATTCTAGCATATTTGTTGATCAATCCTTTTCTCTAAGTAGTTGAGTCATCCCCGAGTTCCTGAAGAGAAGCGGTCAGATTCTTGTCGACCTGTAGACACGTATGATAAGGGTTACTCGGGTATTTAGTCGGCTCCTATCGATTTGTTTCCTCATAGCAAGGGTATAGAAGAAGCTAGTAATGTGGATTCAATCCTTGACGCACCAAGTTTCTGATTGAAGTATTTGCTTCTAGTTACCAGGTTTTTTTCTAGAGATTTTGATAATAATGTTATGGTTCTATTAATGTTATGGTTCCATTAACGCATAAGCGTGAACAAGTCCTTAAAAAACTGAGTTAAGTACAATTCCGTGGCCTTATTACCGGGATCGGGACTGATACCGTGATTTTAAGCCCAGCCTTCACTTTGGATTTTGCTGCATTTAGTGTCTGATTGCATACAATCAAATCTGCATTGGAGTTCATCGTCTTGCCTTGATATATTATGACATACAGATGCTAAAACTCAAAATGGTTTATAGATGAAGCCGTGTAACATGAAAGGTCAAGAAAACGGTCCGTTATCAGGTAACTTTGTCTCTAAATCTACATAAATTATGTTACTTTAAATCTACAATGCAATATTCACACTATGGTCAGGACATAATCTGATAACCAGAATAGTTGCGTGCTTTTTCTTAGATAGTTCTCCAAAGGGTTTCTTTTTTATGTAAGAAATGTCACAATACAAGGCCCACACAATGCAACGGGAAAGAGGATTTGGGAGCCTACAACGTTACTTGAACCTTCCATCTCAAGTTCCAACCAATAGACTAAGACCGCTTGAGTTCCAAATTTAGAAATGAGTTGAAGTTAATGCAGAAATATATAGCTGAAATTTTTTTACAGCTAGATATTTTCAGTTTGATTCCTCCAAGTGTAGTCTGTCATGGTTTAGAGTGCATTCAATTTTCAAATGAATTGTTTTATGGTTTGTACTTTTATCCTTTACTTGAAAACGATATTCTAATAGTAAATATTACATTACAGATCAAAGAGGAAGTTATATATATATACTCCCTCCATCCAAATTTAAACTTCATGGGGGGAGTGGCACAAAAATTAAGGGTGGGGTGGATTATGTGGTGGAAAATGAAAGTTGAGAGAAAATGTGGGGTCAGAAATGATATGGACCACAAAAATCAACCAAAAGAGGAAATATTGTAAGTAGGAAGTTTAAAGATGGACAATCCAAAAAGGAAAATAGGAAGATTAAAAATGGATAGAGGGAGTATATATATATATATAGAGAGGTAGGTTCAAATAAGGGCAACAAATATTTTAAGGGCATAAGGTCAAGTGTTAAAGTTACACAAAAAGTGCTTAAAGTTACACGAGATGAGTGATAAAGTTGCACTTTATCACTTAAAGTGATAAAAGAGCTGAGTGTTATAGTTACATATCAATTTTAAACAAATACAACTTTATCGTATGTCATCTGTAACTTTAATAGAGACTTACTGAAACATGGTGACCTTATTTGAACCTACCTCTATATATATATATATATATATATATATATATAATGGGTATATGACTTCACGCCCAAGGTGTCATGTCGGATATGTAGTTATACATGTAGGAGTTTGATCATGCCCTCTGCTCGTGAGTATTGTGATATAGCTGCCTTTAACAGTTAAACTACTTAATTGGGTCTTTGTTTTGGAATCTTCTATAATAACATTTCACTAATTTTATGTCATTCATCACTATCTCCTTCACACTAGATATGGATTGGTCTCCACTCATCGAGTCTACGATAGTAGGAGCATTGGAGGAAGATTTGATCACGGACACTATTGGACTTGTTTTTGTTGACAATGTTGGACACATTGCTTCTGAAGCTTCTAGTGCCGGTATTGCGATGAAGGTACGTCCCAAATTGGGTTGGTAATCTAATTCTCTACATAATAGAACAAAAAATCGAGTAGAGTTGCTCCCACATAATTCTATTTTCAGCATGAGATCACTACTATGAATTAGACTATGTAAATTCACACGCTATGAACTACTAATTATTTGTTACCATTTTTTTGATGAGATTTCTGTATCACCTAAGTCAAGATTATTAATGTATTATTATCCTTGTTTTCAGTAGGTCGGTCAGGAGGCGAGTATGATTAGCGGGCACATGTGGCTCGGGTTGTTGGGCGGCGTCCTCAAAAGCTCCCTTTGATTAGAGCTCCTTTAATTGAAGGTTATTGCACTACTAGAGATGGAGAATATATGATGAAAGCATTTGCTTTGGTTTATTAAGTTTATGAGTATTTGTAAATGTATCCATGTTTCTTTTTTCGACTTCACTAAATGTCAATTGGAATAGATAATGAAACATTTGGTTTGGCTTCAATGAAATTGAAATTCGTAAAAAATGCTCCCAATTTTTTTTATTATTAAAAATTAATTCTATTTGCGGCGTCCTTTAAGGAAGACGCCTCAAATAAGACTTCATTTGCGGCGTTTTTTTCTAAAAAACGCCTCAAATAGTATCTCTATTTGCGGTGTTTTTCCAAAAAAGGCCGCAAACAATGCCCTATTTGCTGCTTTTTTTTGATGCCGCACAATATTTCTGTATCTGCGGCCCCGCCATATGAGGCATCAAGAAAAACGCCTCACATGAGGGATTTTTTGGAGCCGCAAATCAACTTTTTTCTACTAGTGAACAATCCTTGATGGTACTGATCGTGAACTCAAAGAACTTGAATGGTTGAAAATAGGATGGTTCAAAAAAAGCTTATTATGGGAGCTACCTTATTGGAAGCATTTGTTGGTGGGTTGTTTGCTTGTTGATTTATCAATTTTGAGGTTTTTGTGTCTTTGTTGACTTAGAGTGTACGGCTAGGTCAACCTCGACTCACTCTTATCAATATGGGGAAACTCGGGGTAGGAGTTACCTTGACTTGAGACTTACCCTTTCGCCCCGAAAGCGGGTATAGGTGGGTTGGGTGAAGAAACCGAAAGGTGGCATTCTCCCTTATCAACGTTGTGACTAAAAATCGATTCCGAGATTCTTAGACCCCATTTCCGAATCTCGACTCTCCCCAACACCTTTCCCATTATAGTTTCTAGCTTAGCCGTCTAACTCGCTCACATTAGTTCAACTCTTCTCGTCCCAAAACCTCCACTCTTCTCGTCCAAAACCTCCATCTCAACCCCAATCACAGTCAACACTAGACTTGACCGATAGTACTTAACCGCTTCCCTGTGGTTCGACCTCGACTTGCGGCTACTACATAGTAGTGAGTTGGGACTAAAAATATTGTTTGCATGCGTGTCAGCGACAGCGCGCATCAAAATGGCGCCGTTCCCGGGGAGGCGGCGATTAGTTAAATTGATTAAGTCTTTGTTTGATTGTGTTTGGTTAATTGTTTTTTCTTCCTCCTACCCTATTGCCATTAGGTGCTAGGAGGCTCGTCGTTTGTTAAGTTTTTGCTAGGTATACTTTTGATTTAGGTTGTTTGATCCCCATTCGGAGAAGAAGTCGCTTGGAAATATTGTGGACCGAAGCAACAACTTGATATTGTTATCTTCCACCAACTTCTGCATTCCTCATCACCCCATTTTTGAACAACATCCAAGGATTCAAGTATGGCTACACTTGGGTCCCATTCTCAACAATCCATTGAAGAAATTTTGGTTGTAAATCAATTCAACCAAAGTTATTCTTATTCTCAAAGACCACCTCAAACTAGCTATGGTCCTTCTTTTGGAATCTATCTTCTACATAATCAAGGTCATCCAAGGCATTCTCAAGGACTCTTTCAACCGCTTTATTACATTCAACAAACGATCAAATATTTATTGGAAGAAAATGCATCAAATTGAGCTAGACTTGAAGCTTTAGAGGCACATGCCGCCTCGCAAGCTCGATTCTCTTATGAACCGACCAATTCTTCCAATCAAGCATCCGTGAATGTTATTAAGGTATTGAGCATAAAAGGGCCGGTGGAACCCTTTGATCCACAAACTTTTACATCTCATCCCTCAATAAATGAATTTGGTGAGAATGTGGTCAAGGGTGTAACCGAAAGATGGATAAGAGATCCATTCAAATACCTTGTAGGAGACCTTACCTACATCATTGAAAAGATTCCAATAGAAGACATGAACTTAGTCTTCAAAATGGAAGTACCACCCTTGAATGATAAGCCTCAAAACCTTTCAAATGGTCAAGCTATGGAGCAAATAACCTTCACCGAATTGCTCGAGAATTTAGAAACTAGTCCCTCCATGCCAACTCCGACCGAGTATTTGAGGGACATGATCTTAAATTCTACCATGAAGAAGGAAATTCCGACACTACCTAGGGTCACCCCGAAAATTACCATTCCTACTAAACTTGGTGACCCCGGTAGCTTCTGCATACCTTGTTCGATCAACAATGGCATCTTCCTTATACTTGGTCAAGCTCCCGAAGAAGAAGTTATTAATGAGTGGGGGATGCTACCGGAGGTAGCTCGCCTTATGGGTTTGCCATGCTCGAGGAAAGAGTGTATGATTGGTGGCGTTATCTTCAAGAGTAAGAAACATGGTACTCCAGGTTGCTTCTCAAGCAACCCCGACTAAGCTCAAACATTTTGATGCGCGTCGAATTGTCGCCTATCCAACGCGGTCAAACAATATTTATAAACTCCGAAATACTACTACGTAGTAGCGATAAGTCGGGATCGATCCACAGGGACGATCGAGGGATAGTCGGTCAAGTCAAAGTCTAGGAGTGATTGGGTCGAGAAGGGGGGTTTTGGACGAGTTGAACTAGGCTAACTAAACGAGCTATGGAACTAAGGCGAGAAACTATTAATGGGAAAGGCGTTAGGGAGAGTCGGGGAGTTGGAGATTAAGGTAATGATGTGGATTGCAAGAATTATCACAAGATGTATAAGGAAGATGCCACCTTTCGGTTTCCCTACCAACCAAGCCTAAGCCCGCTTTCGCGACGAATAAACTAAGGTCTCAAGACGGAATTACCCAAACCCCGAGTTTCCCCATATTGGTCCGGGTGAATCCAGTCAACCTAGGTGATCAAGCTAAGTCAAACATAACATAACAATCCCATCAAGACAATATCACCCTCAAATGCAATAATCTCACAAATTGAAATCTTTTCCTAGAATTCCTCCTCCCCTAGCCCCCTAACAAGAAATCTACTCACTTCTCGTAATAGAAAACAACAAAACATTAACAAAGGAGAAAACAACTAAAACATGCATGTTAACTAAATCTAAAGAAAACAACAACGAAACGACAAGGAAATTACGATCTAACAATATAAACTAGAGAATAATCTAGAACGACATAAATAAAATCTAGAGATTAGAGAGTGGAAGAAAAATATACCAACTATGAAGATCTAGAATAAATAAGAAGATTGCATAAATAAAGATTGAATCTTTGATAAAGAGAATGAAGAACTTGTCACTAATCCATCAATAATCCCCACAAATCTTCAAATAAAACCCAAGTCTTCAACAAAGATGATAACTTGATTACAAATTATAGAGTAATTTAATCTAATACTAATAATATCTACTACGTTTTTGGATATTTTTATACTAAGGATGCTTACTACAACTACTACTAGTACTAGAGATCTTCTACAATACTCCTACTCCTAAGAGGCAAACTTAAGGCACAAATTGAAATGTAACCCTAGGTTATCTATATATACTAATCCTTAATGGGTCACACAATCATCATGCCCATAATCCAATCCTTCTTCTTTTAGTCTAGTCCTTCACCCTTTGCATCTTCATGGGGCAAAACTTCACCCTGCGGTCGACGACATTAGCACCACCGGGTGAAATTTCACACGGTGAGATTTTCTTCTCGAATCGCTATTTTTGGCGTTTTTCTCCATCGGGCGAAATTTCGCCCGGTCGTTTCGCCCGGTCAACTCATAGGGTGAAACTTCACCCTATGAACGTTTTGTCCAAAATGGCAATCTAGGGAGGAACACCATCGGGCGAAATTTCGCCCTGTCAAATTCTCATCGGGTGAAATTTCGTCCCGTGACTTCAGAGGGCCATAACTCTCTCGTTTGATCTCCGATTGGGGCGTGTGATATGTCGTTGGAAAGCTAAGAAGATAAGCTTTCACCTCCAACTAAAATAGCTTCGATCCGAGGTCTAGAACTCTATATATATCCATTTGAATTTAGACCTCTCCGGTGAAGATGCCCAACGAACTATACTTTTTCCTTTTTGCTCAAGGTTTCACCTCTTTGGTTTGGACTTTGGATTTAAAGTTGTGTGCTTTGCTTTTCGGATGATTTCCCTCTCTCTCTTATGCTCATAGGAGCTTAGACACATTTTGGTCGAAAATCCTATCAAAATAGACAAAAAACTACCAAAAACACGTAAAATGCAAAACAGAGACGCTAATGCGAGAAATACTCAAAATACGGCGATGTACAAAATACGGCCCGTTCGAACCCACTCTATGTCTTGGTGGGCCATGTACAAAATACGGCCCATTTTCGATGTCAGAGTTTATCGGGTTCGTCCCTTTGCATTTGATACCGATACCGACTTGATCGGATATCGTGTATTGAATGACTCTCGTTGCCAAGGGTTTCGGACATCCGGAAACCGAGGTTCTGAGTAAGGGGTGAGGGTACGTGTTGGGAAGTTCACAAAGAACACCCAACCCCGCCCGCACATTAGCGGCCTCTACTAAGATATCGTTTGATTTTTGAATACGCGCGTTAGTAATACGATGAATGATATGCAAACATTGTTTTTCTAAGCATGCGAGGAATTGAATGGGTTGCTAAGTCGGTTTAATGCATGAAAATTAACGTCAAAGTTGAATTTAGCATGTGAGATTCGTTTTAGTATAATAAAACAAACGATAAAAGGAAATTGCTAAAAAGATGAACAAACGTGTTAGTAACGATTGAATAAAAACTATGAATACGATAATATGCATGATTTTTAAAAGTTGTATGACACGTGATGGATTAACACGTGTTGACCGAGGTCAAGGAAAAAATATCGAGATCTGAAATATGCCTAAAACCCGCTGTTTTGTCTAAAAAACGATGTTCGAAGAATAATAAAAAATAGAGCGAAATCGATTTTTGTGTCGCGTTTTCAGGGAAACGCGCGGCTCGCCCGGGACGCACGCGACTCGCGTCCCGGGATGTTTTCGAAATTGATTTTTGGAAAATTTTAGCTTTATTAAATCACGTATAAATATTGCATAATTTATACTCGACTTAATTTTGCGATATTCGTTATATTCAATATTCGACTATGAAATCGATATTAAATACTCGGAATGATTTTTAGAAAAAGTTTTGTAAAATTATTTTGAAAAGAATTTGAACGAAAAAGAGAAAAAAAAAATGTTAATTCTCTCCGCGTTAAAATCGTTGTATTTCGTAAAAAGATGTAACGATTTTTTAGCATCGACGAGATTTAATTTAATTCTTTTAATACGATATTCGACTATGGAGTATCGATATCGTATTTTTAAGAACGTTTGTTTTATAAAAATATTTTTGTACTATCGATATTAGAAATAATAAAAAATACGATGATGACCCGTAAAAAGAAATCGACCGACGACAAAAAAAAAAAGGGAAAAGACGAGAGGAAGAGGAAGAGAAAGGAGAGAAACGGGTTTGATTTTACACCCTCAACCTACATGCTTTGTGTACTCGGAACGGGGCTCGTCGGAATGTGGCTTAGGCACGGGAGCGTCGAGTTAATGTCGGTGAGTTATGGTGGTTTTTTGGTTTGGACGTGTAAAGGGTAAGAGGTGGCCGGTTTCGTCGGATCTCGGATATACCATCGGTTTCTCGATGCTAAGTGTATATTTCTGAATCGTAGATGTGTGATAAAAAGTTGATGATGGATGATTGATTGGTGATCTTAGATGTGTTGTGCAAGGGGCCTATTTATAGGAATATTCCCGACCTTGGCTAGGAGAAGTGTTTGAGTTAGAACTACCACTTAGGATAGGAAACGTGAGAAGCTGAGAAGAACGAGAATTCCGTTTACTTGGCAAAGAAGAGAGGGAATCTCGGCTGGTATGGGCTGCTCGGCCGAGTGTCCTAGCTTGGTCGAGTGTTTGATTCGGTTTTCGGATAGAATTCCTACTTGAGATCGAATTCTATCCTTAAACGGAACTGTTTAATATTTTGTGTGGCTGATTTTTTGTAGTATTGGAGCTCGAGTCAGCCACGTGAGGTGTCATGCCTGACTCGCGTGTCCCGAGAATATTTTTGACCGGGTTTTGACTCGGTCACTAAAAGACGGTTTTGCCCCTGGTGCCGGTTTCGACCCAAATTTGTCTTATTTGACTCGAAACGACCCACTGGGCCTGATTTTGAGGTTGGTTTTGTGAGATATATACTCCGTAAAAAGCCCAAGCCAAATGCCAATGATTTTGAGCCCGTTTCTGAATATATTAAAGCACGTTTGCGTCCGATCATCATCGGGTGTTTGTCGGAAACTGCTATAGACACCTGGCAGTCAAAATGTGGGTGTCTACAGATCCCCCACTCTAACTGAGGCTTGGACAGGGCGAAAGTCAGAGTAGCCACCGGGTCAATCAAAGATTAAAACCTGGCAGCTTCCGGTCGGGTCGTTTAAAGTCCATTAGACTCGCGTAAAAGGGCTCGCCAGCCATAAGTTGGAAATAATACCTGAGCTGATGATGATAACTCCGTGGGGAATTGGACTTGTCGTATAAGTCTTAGGTGTGCCCATATACGGGCTCATCCCGTTAAATGCCGCTGGGGAGTTGGTTGCACGGTTTTTGCTTGAGACGTCCTGTACATGATTTATGCAGAGTTCGCATGTAACACATTTTTAGGAGAAATGACTCGCGCTGGGGAATAAAATTTTGAGGAGATTTTTTGAAAATTTTTTGGATGGAAGAGTTTTGAAAGATTAAAGTATTTTGACTCCGAAAAGGAATAGGAATGCTCAGGATGACTTAGCTAGATCCTAGGACAAGGCCTGTATGCTAAATCCTCTGGGATTAGGAATCCTTAGATGAGGAGGAGAATCCGATTTCATGCTATAAATAACCTCTCCATGCTCATAATTTGTTCATAATTCCCACAATTCCCTTCTTCCTTCAAAGAAAAAAAACAAGCCCTGAGAAACCTGTTTCCTCCTTTTAGAAATTCATTATGAGTATCGACCGATTAGTTGGAATGTTGCAGGATTGGTCCCGCCTTTTCAAAGATGCAGATAAAGTTATCCTGAACTAGAACGGCGTCACCCAGTTACTCACGATCCGTCAAATGCAAGTGAGCCGTCACTTTTTGGATGCTTGCCTGTCCTACTGGGACGATACTTATCATGTCCTTAGTTTTCCTCGAGGTGAAATTTGCCCTATTCCTGAGGAAATCGCTACTGTAGGAGGATGAAATCCCATGCTTCGCCCTGCCGTCCCGTTTTCCGTTCATGACACGAGGAGAAAATTACGAGAATTTTTAGGGCTTTCTAACATGGAGGTATCTCGTATGACAGAAGATGATACCGTTTCCTTGATCGACTTTGCTGAAAAATTTATGAATCCAAATGATGTCCGGGTCATGCCGGTATATAGCCGTAGGGCCTTTACTTTTTGCATGCTCCATGTTTACGCCTTCGAGGGTCATATGGATTTGTTATCTTGCATGGGCCATGTTCGACTCCTCACTGTAGCGGATCTAATGGAGACAGAGCACAGCCCAGCTTGGCTGATTACAGGGGAGATTATCTAGGGTTTGGATAATCGTAAAAGGGATCCGTCGATTCGGCTGACTTGGAGTACCCGTCTTCTACAGGTAGGCTGATTTTCCCTCGTTTTTCGCAATTTTTTGATTTTTGCAATTCCCGATTTTTCCGAAATTTCTGTTTTTTCCGGTTTTTTTTTTTTTTTGATTTTTCTCGGTTTTTTCCGATTTTTGCGTTTTTTTTTTCTTTTTTTTTTTTTTTTTTACTTTTCACGATTTAAACTTTTCGTGACTTTGACTTTTCAGCTTTGGTTATTCGAGAGGTTATCCATCCCGGATCCTCCTCTTGACGTAAGCCGATATCGTCCGAATCAAGTAATGACAAGAAGACGGACTGTTGACTTTTCTCGTCTCTCTACCCAAAAATTCTGGGACGAGCTGCTATCTTTTCATGGAGGCCCATTGATCCGTTGGACCGTACCTTGGTGGCCCATTTACGCCTGGACTGGTTTAGAATCGAGGGATAGGGCCCGTTATCAATTGATCCTATCTTTTAGGCAGACAATCCATCTTTACCCCGATCGCATACTTAGGCAATATGGTCGGGCCCAAAGAATCCCGGAAATCGAGGCGGTCGTGAGTGAATCCACTCAGCTGACGGATGTGATGAGCGATACCTGGATGCAAAGGTGGTATACTCGGGTTACTTGGCCCATTTCGAAGACCTCTCATTCGATCTGGGTGTCTGATTCTTATGTAAAATGGACAAAGGCGGACTCTGCTAAAGCCCGTGTTGCTTTGAAGACTGACGAAGCCTTCGACTTGCTGCGCCGAGAACAAGCTAAAGATAATCGAGGCTTCTTTGATGATGGAGATACCCCGGCTACCATGGTTCGCCTGATGTCAGGCCAGAAGGGGAAGACTAGGACTCAGACTGAAGGGTCCAGTGCTAAAGGTGTACGGGGGAAGGTGAGCCCCCAGACGGACTTAGAAAGGAGACTCAACCCAAGACTGGCGGCTAAGGACCGACTTGGTCCACGTGACAGACTACCCGAGCACGTACAGGCTCGGCTCGGACTGGTGCAAGTGACAGAAAATCCGCTGTCGAAGAAACGGGTTCAAGCTAAAGAGGTTCCACTCGTGAGCCGGGAACGTTCGCCCCCGCCCCGTCGACCTCGGGATTCGCGCGACTCAAAAGATAAAGGGAAGCGGAAGATGTATGAGCAGTAGTCTCCTAGATTTTATTATTTAAGTACTACTATTATTTTTGTGTGATTTGTTTTTTGCGTGAGGCATTTTTTTTTGAAATAATAAAAGATATATTAGTGAAAACCGTTCCTGTCTTTTCGTTATTGCAGTGGTTGTACCCTTTTGAGGGGTTGCCTACGTATCCACGATTAGTGGAACCAAACCAACCGTACTTCAGACGTAGATTTTTTGCAATTTTCGAAATACATCAAGACTATTAGTTCGAGATGTGCGACAGTAGGATAAGTAATCCTAACTTATTGACTTGCTTAATTCTTGAAATTTTTTATAAAAAGACAAAGTTTTTATAAACTTTTAGCAAATGACATTGAGATAAGGTTAGGGGTAGTAGCGCTTCAACTGGTCCAAATTGGTTGGGTTGACGAATTCGTTCCTGTCCAAGTCTGTCAGCATTACTGCTCCTCCTGATAAAACCTTCTTTACTAGATACGGTCCGGCCCAATTGGGTTTCAATTTTCCCCTTGGGTCGACTGGTAGCAAAGCCCGGACAGATTTTAGGACTAGATCGCCCTCTTTGATATTTCTGGGCCTAACCTGTTTGTTGAAAGCTCGTTGTATCCTTTTTTGGTATATCTGGATATTGTTAAGGGCTCGGGATCGTCGTTCGTCCAAAAGAATCAACGAATCATACCGGGCTTGGACCCAATCTACTTCAGGCACTTGACTTTCGAGTAGAATCCTTAGAGATGGTACCTCAAGCTCGACCGGCTGGACTGCCTCCATCCCATATGTCAGATAGTATGGAGTTGCTCCGGTTGCGGTGCGAATTGAGGTTCGGTACCCCCATAAGGCGAAAGTGATTTTATCGGGCCAATCCCGGTAATTATCAACCATCTCTTTAAGTATCGTGACAATTGTTTTATTTGCTGCCTCTACCGCTCCGTTGGTTTGGGGACGGTAAGGCGAAGATGTATGCCTTTTACTCTTATATTTTGCTAGCAAAGCAGCGGTTTCGGCTTGAAAATGGGTCCCGTGATCACTAATGAATTCGTGCGGGATCCCGTATCGGCATATAATTTTATCTTGGATAAATTTTGCTACGTGCTTGGCGTTTAAGACACGATATGACTCGGCTTCAACCCATTTAGTAAAATAGTCAATAGCCACTAGAATGAAGCAGTGACCTCCCGTCCCGGAAGAGTTCACCTTCCCGATTATATCTATTCCCCATGTCGAAAATGGCCATGGTGAAGTCATAGTATACAACAGGGATGACGGCATATGCTGGACGTGATTCTTTTTGCTACGTGCTTGGCCTTAAATTGTGCTAATTTACCGATTTTGAGTCTCATTTGATTGGTTAAAAAGAGTAAAAAAAGACCGTTTGGGTGGATTGGTTTTTAACTTTTAATTCACATTAATGGGCGATGGTGATGTAAATTAAAATTGCTTAAAATCAGCAAATGCCTTGGTTTTTTTTGTTGAGATTTTGGAAAATTGATATACGGTTGTCATGTTGGGGTGACTTCGAGGCTTTCCATGTTTTAATTACGTGAGAGATCTCTAATAATTAACGTTAACGAGAGTCTCTCTCTATTTAGTTTGTGTATCTAGTACTCCCTCCGTTCCGTTTATTTGTTTGCCTTTTATATTCATTGTGAGAATTATTTTAATTGTCGACTTATTTTCTAGCAAAAAAACTACTGTAATAAAAAAGTGTATCTTAATTAACATAATTGGATGAATAATCATATATATTCCGCACATTGTAGTTTTAAGAAGAGTGCGTAGCGTAGAATCGCTATATACACTGTATAATATGTATATGCATACACAAAAAGAATCTCTTGTGTACATACAGTGCAACCATGTTGGGAAGTTCACAAAGAACACCCAACCCCGCCCGCACTTAGCGGCCTCTACTAAGATATCGTTTGATTTTGAAATACGCGCGTTAGTAATTCGGCTGAACGATATGCAAACAGTATTTTCGACTAAACATGTGAATTATGTTTGATCTACGTCGTTTAATGCATCTTTGAATTTATGTCGAAGTTGTATTTAGCATGCGAGGTCCGTTTTAGTTTATAAAACAAACAACGAATAATAAGATACAAAGACAAAGAACAAACGAGTTAGTAACGATTTGCAAATTGGATAAATGATGTAAACACGATACGATGCATGATTTTGAAAAGATAATTCACATGATAGATTTGACACGTGTTGACCGAAGTCATAAAAGTATTTATCGAGACTCCAAATATGCTAAAAAGCTCGCTGTTTTGCTAGATCAAGAGCCACTCGGTCGAGTCATTGAGGGACTGATCGAGTGGTCTCGAAAAAAAGTTTATGTCTCGGTTTTTGGGGTGCCACTCGATCGAGTGGGCTAGGCACTCAATCGAGTGCCCCCTGTACGGACTGATGTCCGGTTTGTTTTTGCTCTCGAAATTGTTTTTTGAAAAATCGACAATTTTGTTAAGCCGCGTAAAAATATAATACGATTTTTTACTCGATTTAAACTTGCGACTCTCATCATATTCGACACTTGATTATGAAATCAATGTCGAATACTCGGAGCGATTCTTTTAGAAAAGATATTTTGTAAATTGTTTGAAAATCAAACTAAAAAAAACAATGTAGATTCTCTTCGCGTCGAAATCGTCATATTTAGTTTTTAGGACTATGTGACGATTGTCTTAGCATCAACGAGATTAATTTAATTCTTATAGATACGATATTCGACTATAGAGTCGGTATCACATTTTAAGAATGACCGTTTTTGTATAAAAAAATTAGATAGTTGCGATAATATCGGTATTAGAAACGATGAAAAGAAATAAAAAAAGACGCGACGACGACCTGTATAAAAGACGGACGGACGAGAAAAAGAGAAGAAAAGGGAGAAGTCGGGATTTGTAACACCCTCAACCTACATGCTTAATTATCTCGAAAACGGACTCGTAATAGCGGCCTAGGCGCGGGAGCGTTAAGATGTATATAGGTGAGTTATGGTGTGTATGGTTAGGGAGGGGATTTGACGAGTTTTGCTCTCGGGTCTTTGATGAGTTTTGATCTCGGGTTTGCTACGGGATTTCTAGAGGAAAATCAGGACGGTATTTGTGTATAGTTTTCCTAAAATTGCCTAGAATTTCGGGTTGTGAATTGATGTTGTGAATTGTCGGGAATTGTGTGTGTCGTGAATTGCTGACGTGTAGATGTATTGTATCGATGTGTATGAATGTATTGTGTGTGCAAGGGTGGGCTATTTATAGGATGAAATACCGACTTGGATAGGAGATTGATATCTTGCAAAGGAAGAAAACAACCGGTTGGGATGAAGTGGGATTCCGTCTTTGGATAGGAAAAGGTTACTTGCTTGTAGGGCAAGAAACACCCGGTTTTCGGTTGAAAAGGAGGTCACTCGATCGAGTAGTGCACAGCACTCGATCGAGAGCCTAATCTAACGCTGGATTTGGCGTGTTTTATGGGCTCACTCGACCGAGTGGCCGGTCCACTCGATCAAGTGGGTCTGAGCCGGGTAGAAGTCTCCTTTTGGAGATCGATTTTTATCTTTTAGGAAGAGTTTTGGTTGCTTAATCCCTCTTTATTGCTGATTTTTGTGAGGAATCTGACCTCGAGTTGGATTTTCGAATTAGTGCCAGATATTTACGACTCGGAAATGCCTTTGACCGGGTTTGACCCGGACGCTAAAAGATGGTTTTGCCCTTGGTGTCGGTTTTGACCCAAATTAGTCTCATTTGATTGGAAACGACCCACTGGGCCTGAATTTAAGGTTGGTTTGGTGAGATTTTTACTCCGCTAAAAGCTCGTGCCAACTACTATTGATCCCGAGTCCGAAAATCGAGTGTATTAAGTCATGTTTACGTCCGATCATCATCAGGTGTTTTTCGGAAACTGCTATAGACACCTGGCGGTCAAAATGTGGGTGTCTACACATTAGTATTCTCATTATTGGCTGTTACTTCTTTCTCATGGGAGCCTTCTTCATAACCAGGTGTATCGATGAAGGAAGGTGGTATTTGTGCTAGAGGAAGTATTGAATTGTCATAACTTCTTGATTGCAAAGCAGGCACATGTTGAGCAAATTTTCTGATCTTGCAAGGGAATATTTCTGTAGACACCCAGATTTGGACCTGGTGGCTGCAGAAGTGCCCAACAAACACCCGATGACGATAGGATTGCAACGCGACGCGAGTTCACGATGTTTTAGATAGTTTTTCTATAGAACGGATCAAATAATTACCCGAAAATATTAAATTAACATCAAGGCAGGCTTAGTCGTGTCATTACGGTCGCGTCGACACTAATTAGAGTCAATTCCGACACCGGGGCCCCGAATAGGTCTAGAAATATGAAAAGTCAAACCCGAGTCAACGCGTCGGGCCGAGCGCACCCTCGTACCCTCGCCCCTTACTCAGAATCAATGGTTTCCGGATGTCTTAAACCATTGGCAATGAGAGTCATTCTAGGCATGAAGTGCTTAAGGGTACAAGTCTTTATCTTTAGGTCTCGTGTCGCTCAACTTTGAGCCGGCAAGGGATCAAAGTTGACTTGAACGGTTTCCGAGTCCCCATAATTGACTCGGCGGCGACTCCACAAATCGGCAACAACTTCAGTTCACTAAAAAGGTCGCCTTACCAAAAAAAACGGCCTTTAAACATTTACAACCACGACTCGATCGATTCCCAAACGGAAACACGGGTGCCCCCACCGGTCTAGTACAAGTCCGGATCGTCATCCAAATCGAGGTCCGACATGTCGCCCCGTACGCGAGATCGGACCGGCCCCCGGCAGGGAGGGGGCCGCGTGGGTGGCCGCCGCCGCACGTTGAAAAACCGGGTCGGTCCCGCGCGGAGCGCCGGGTGGTGCGGACGGACGTCCACAGTTTGGCGACTCCGCTGGGGAGTTGGAAACAAGTTTCCAGCGGTGGTGTAACTTGAACGAGGTCGGTGAAGCTCATCTCTTAGTTCCTAGTTCTGGTCACTACAGGTTTTGGCCCTAAAAAGCCCACCCTAACCGATATTAGGACCAGTCGACCTCTTCGCGGTAATATCTCTAGGGACACGCGGAGAGATCCTCGATTGACGCTCTGACCACCTAACGCGTACCCCGCGGTAATAATAAGCGGGTATTTCCGAACGGACGGTATGACACTCGTCTCCTCGGACCATTGTCAATACCTAAGTAAAGACTATTCGTGGGCGGTAGCCTACCCTAAACCTACCCGAGTCTGCATCCTTCATGAGTGTATGCATTCCTAGTTATGTGTAGCGTGTTTGAGCAATCCAACCCAAATAAAACACTAAAATCCAGATTCAACCACGCCAAGATATTCAACCACACCCAATTCCATTTTCGAAAAATATCTCATCTTTCCAAAACGATTTCTGAATCACCGATACTCCGGTCAAGTCATGATTTGCAAAAGAGAAAAAAAAAACATTTTGAGACGCCGTTGTCATGACAAATTTTACACTCAACGTTTTCAAAGAGAAAAGAAATACATTTTCAAACGCCATCACGTGGCTAAAATAAAACCCGTCAAAACAACAAACACCGTTATTACTACCAAAACTCCCAATTAATGGGATCAAGGCACACCAAACGGTTACATTTTAGAAGTTTTTTTTTCACACACATACCGTTAACGCAACCAAAGCTTCAATTAATGAAGTCAAGGAATCCAAAACAGTTACATTCTCAAGACACTTTTCACAACAGACCACCATCCATTGTCGAATGTTATTACAACAGACAAACGTGGATCACCCGCTTCAAAGAAAAAAAAAACTACCTTTCTAAAAAAAAAACTATTCACTACCTAAACCCTTGACAAGGATTTAGTCACACCTTTAAAGCACCACACACATCCACTATCGAACTAGCTAATTAATAGTAGTCTCGATAAAAAAGTCACTTCCTCGTCATTTTTAAAAACCGGTCCACCTACGGACCGTGTTCCTTTCAAAAAAAAAAAAAGAAAACGTTTACACTTTGGCTATCGTCGGATTCCCGACACACACATAGCAACGCACATTTCCCATCATTAACGATGTCGCTACCCCATCGTCTCCCTAATTTTACAAAATCATCTTTGTCAAAACTCTCCTCTGCGAGTATCGGTCGTTTTCGAAAAAAAAATTATTTGATCCTAAGTAGGGATCGTGATCAACTTCTTACGTCGTACAACCGTGTGATTAACTGTCTGTGTTAGTTACTAGGATCACTTCTACTCGAGATCTTACGTTTTGGTTCGTCTCCTTTTGAGAAGTCCTCTTTAAACCTCACCTCCGAGATTTGTGTTAAATTGTCTCATTACAGAGATTTAAAATTCGTTACGCGTTTCGTCGAATACACCAAGAGTCTAAAACACATGAGCCCCTAAATCAATGACCGCACGCACCCGCGGGTCAAGGGTCTCATTTCCGTGTCGCTCTACTAGGAGCGTTCCTCGAGTCTCTAAGTCATCCGGTGGATCCGATCTGACCTTTTAATCCCTTCCCACTAGAACCATTTCGCAATATGGCGGTAGATTCAAGCACCATCGAAAGCATCCGCAACGATGTCAGTACCCTAACCAAGTTGGTTCTCAACATCCATACTTCGGTAGCTCGTTTGACTTTCTCCGTCCGCTACATCGATAGCAGCCTCGATTTCCTCGAGAGTAGAGACACCGAAAGCGGGACAAACGCTAACCCGAGTGATTACCATGCCCAAAAGCCTACCCAGGATAGATTATCCCAATGCTTCGCCCGATCAAAGCTTCCTAAAGTCAATACGGAAAGAACACCAAGACCTTATAAAACCACATCCAACAAAGTAGAAAGAACACCGAGAGAGTTTACCCCAATCAGTTCTTTCTACACCAAAGCTCTTGAGCATCTGATCGATCAAGGGAAGCTCGAGCCCATTGGTCCTACTGCGGACCCACCCGTAGACAAAAGGGCAAAGTCATGGGATGCTAATAAATATTGCCATTTCCATCGTGGCAATGGCCATAATACTGAATCTTGTTTTCGGCTCAAGGATACCATACAAGATATGATAGAAAACATGACGATTCCTCTCCCTCCATCCAAGAAACCAAACAACATCACAAACCCTTTTAGCATTCATGCAGCTTTCGGCGACGCCATTGATTGCTCCCACCTTGACCCTATAGAGGAGAATGTTAGGAATATTAAGGAAGATCCTGACAACTCAAGGGCATCCGCCGAGACGAATAAATTTGTGTCCGAGTCAGAGTCTAGTTCGTCTTAGGGCCTAGACCTAATAGTATAACAAATATCTTTTGTTTTTACATCGAGTCAGGAGGTGCGCGGGGACCTGTCCTCCACCTCCCCAAAAACAATGTCTCGGGCATGTAGCCCGCTTATTACTATCAATAGAAAGAAACAAGCTTTTCTTCCTTTATAATGCGCCTCGACAATCGCTTGATTTAATAACGCACTTTCCCGCTTAGGAGTCGATACTATGCCATTTATCGATAACAATCAAACAAACCTCAAAACAACGAGGAATTACAAGAACCGAGATCCTGTGTTCTCTTTTTACCTATCCCATGTCCGGTGTAGAAAGCCACATAACCATCCCTTAGAACGAGAACTCCCGAATCCTATGACGAATCTAGATAGTCCCTTAGCTAGTAATCAAGGACGGAAGGCAAGCCCATTTCCCACAATGAACATCCCTCCAACAATGACCGACCAATTCATCATAGGCGCTAGCAAAACCGAAACTCTGAAATGGCCAAAAGGGGCCAAAGAAAAAATAATAAGTGAAATCGAGGCCAAGCCAAGCCGGCCCAATTCAATGATCAAGACCGAAATCAATGGTCAAAATCAAATCCCAATCATCCAATTCGATTTAAAATACAAGTCCAAATAAGGAGTAAAATGATCAGACCGGTCAGTTAGCACCAAATATTAGCCTCTCTACGTTACAACCCGTTAAGACCTTCCTGAGACACTTGTTAGGAGTCAGTCCGGAATTTTGAAGATTCAAGCTCAATAGGATATTCCCAACCGTTAGGGCCGGACATGGAAATCAGATCCCACATAATTTACAACCCACCCGATTGAAGTCTGAGTCATTTTTACTCAGCTTCCCTTCTCTTACCACATTACGAAACCTTAGCCCATAGCCCTAACTCCACAAAAATCAAGCTCCAGATTTTGATCTATCGAAACCACTAATTACTGCCTAGCTCCACATTCCAAAATCATCCAAGTCAGTCACCCTAACCCAAACACAGTATCTCGGTAATTGTCATTTCCAAGGGTTCACACCCCAATCGCTCCACCTTAGTTCTTTAACTAAGATGAATACACTCTAAACATCTCATATCGATAATTGGCATAACGAGTCTAAAGCAAAATCACTCACATCTGTAAAGAACTACGAACATGGTTTGATTCCGTCTAAACGCGGATACGTAGGCAACCCTTCCTCGGGTACAACCAACCAAAATAACGGAATCGATTACTCGATTCACATGCAAGTCGGAACCACCCCTTTGTTCCGATTAACAAGTGATTTCAATGACGAAGCACAAACGACGAGCCGAGGACAGGGTGAAAACCCGGAAGGGCACCCCGGGCAAAATGAAGAAACGAGTTGCGAGCCGTCGTTGAAAAAAGAAAAAACAAAAAAAGAGAGAAAAAAAGACAAAACAAAAGGTCAGCCGAGGATGAAGTGAAAACCCGAAAAGGCGCTCCGGGCAAAATGAAGAATTGAGTTGCGAGCCACCAAAAAAAATATAATAAAAAAAATGTGCTTCTCATTAATAAAGAAAAAAATCAGTTAAATCAAGTCTTTGTCGAGGTCCTTTACATCGAGCATCCAAAATCCGGCTACCCCGGAAAAGGACGACGTGTCAAGCAAAACCCTAAAAAAATCTGTACTAATACGCGCCACATAATATCAATTAATACAACATAGTACTAAACGGCTGGGCTCTACGGGTCCAACTTTTCTTTTCCCTTGCCATTCGGGTGTGCTTGCTTGAGTCTCTCACCATTGACCCTCCTAACGCAAGCTTCCACCTCCCTAGCCAAAAGCGAGCCCAGCCAATCTCACTTCCCCTCCTCACTCACATTTTCAATACGGGTCTTGTCGGTCTCGACCCGTGTAGATGAACTGACGAGCACTAGGATCGGTAACGTCGTCTTCGGTCGGGCACTTAGCGACATTTTCCCGCATAGCTTCCTTATTTTGTAGTACGGTCATCTCCACAATCCTTAACCTTTCTATCACACCCGACAACCCCAAACGTCAGGAAAGACCTTTTGAAGTCGCTAAACCCCTTTCCAACAGCCGAAATGCCCACGCAAGAGTGACAGGTTCACACGGACGGTACGTTTCGTCCATCGGATCCACCAGATTTAGATGTCTTTTCATTTTTTCTTTTAGGGGGATAAGCTACCCCACCTAGGCGTGTTGTAGCCTTTAACGGCTGTTGTCAAGTCGCGTCTGTAAGCCCAGTACGACATTGTCTTGGATATACAAAAAAGTGGTCTAACTTTTTTCAAAGGTAGCGGTCTAACTTTTTTTAAAAGGTAGCCTAGATTTTGGCTTCGGCCTCACTATGAATGTCGAAACAACTACATTTTCATTCTAGTGCTCTTGGTCATAGCACGTTGACCTCTTACATTTCGTCCGTCTCGAGTCAAAATGTTTTAATCGACGTACTATCTGATCCAACTCCCGACTCAAACTAACACACTTCAAAGATCCAAAAAACTACTTTCGTACTCGCATGCAGCCCCAACGCATTTTAAAACGTCCTAAACTACAATGAGATCACGAATAAAACAACCATGAAGTGATTACTTGTTAATTTAGGTCAGCATTTCACAAAACAAAAACGCAAAGACTAAACTAAAACAACTCAAACACTAAAAAGTTAAATCGAGTTCACAAACCAGGGAGGACCCCTAGAAGCTGCACCTATGGCTATCACAAGCCCACCAATGTTTTCGTCAAAATCTAGATCCTCTAAATCCAGGAGAGGAGACCCACTACCGTACATTCCCGACAACATATCTAGGGTAACTGTCTTGGAAACTTTTCCAACCTCCTCAGTAGCACCCGTAGCACGACCCGTACCCTCAGCCTCAGCCTCTCTCCCTCTCAACCCGATGCCTAGCCTCACCCAGAGACCGAGCCAGCCGCTCCTTAAGTTGAGCAATCTTGTCGGCCCGAGATTGCAGGAGCTGTCGCGCCTCAGCCGCTTCTGCCTCAAGCTCGGTCACCCGAGTCTCCAGCTATCCCACTATATCGGGACTGTCCTACAAACATAACTCGTACTTGAGGAAAACACACAAACAATCTAAGAGCCAACCCTAGGTACACGCACTTACCGATCGAGGTCCCGAAGTATCACGGGAGACCTTCAAGACATAGACCCTGAAGCAGTTGGCAGCCTGCCACAACTGCTGATGGCAAACCGACGAAACCTGAAAGGTGAAACCACGCAAGTTAGCCAAACAAAACCTAACCCTTAGGATCCAAAACAGAAACTGAAACTTACCCGGTATACCTGGTCACGCCACTCCATCCCAACCTCCATCTCCTCAGCAGAACACGGCGAAAGAGGCTGTGTAGAGGATACCCCAGCCACATCGACCCTGAGCAGTGTCAAGGGGAAGTTTAGGGGCTGAACAGCATCAGCCGAATCGGCCAGCTAAAATAAAAGCAAACACTAGACATAGGACAAAACAAGCGATAAAACCAAAACTGACACTTCAATAATCCTAAACCTAGGGGGCTACTAAAACAAACTATAAGAAAGACACTTACATCTGCAAGGCAAAGCTAGTTCACCAGCATATTCTCCGGCGAGTAGTGACTCATCGTGCTCTTAGCCCGAGTCAACCTCCATTCAATCCCCGTCGGAAACCTAACCGGATAAGCATGCACCGTCTTAGATGTTAATCAAGGGAGTTAGGAGTAAATTCCATCTCATAAAGCAAGCCTTAAAACCTCCTCTAGTCAAAATTGACCCCCAGCAATAAACGAACATGAGAACCACGATTAACAAGAATGCTCGCGCTTGACCGCGTGATAAAACGAACAAAACAAATCTACAATACGATTAATAAGAATGCTCGCGCTTGACCGCGTGATAAGGCAAACAAAACAAGTCGATCTACAACCTCAAAGCACTCGAAGCAATTTGTTATCCTAACAAGTCCCTAAGCACACTCAATTCACATCCCAGGGGAATTATTATTCCCAGAATAATTCACTAAGCAAATAAATGCAAGCCCAAGAACTAATGCAAAGAGCTTACACATCAACAATAGTATTTTAAAGGCAAAACAATCACTAAAAGTAACGTATCCACCCGAGAGGGATGAATCCAACGCAGCCACCCGAGAGGGATGAATCCAACGCAGCCACCCGAGAGGGATGAATCCAACGCCACCACCCGAGAGGGATAAATCCAACGCGACCACCCGGGAGGGATAAATCCAACGTAGCCACCCGAGAGGATAAACTTAACGCAGCCACCCGGGAGGGATAAATCTAACTTAATGCAACCACCCACGAGGGATCAAATCAAAACTAAGACACCAATAAACACTTAAGGAAAAGGTTCGAAACTACTAAAACATCAAGAACAAACCCGAAAAAAATAAGACAAATCCACAAAACAAATGAACAACAACAATATTGCCCGAGGGTCAGAGTTGTCCCGGAGGCACAGCAATTTTGCCCGAGGGATCTAAGATTCCGGAAGCACAACAACATCAATATTGCCCGCGGGTCAGAGATATCCCGAAGGCACAACAATTTTTCCCGAGGGATCTAAGATCCCGGAGGCACAGCAACAACAATTTGCCCGAGGGATCTAAGATCCCGGAGGCACAACAATTTTTCCCGAGGGTCAGAGTCATCCCGGAGGCGCAGCATTTGTTTTGTCCTAGGGGTCAGAGGCATCCTGAAAGACAGCTATTCGAGTGGAGTCTGACGCCCTCGAATAGTTTTATATCATGTCTTAGGGGTCAGAAGCATCCCAGAAGACAGCTATCCGAGTGGAGACCGACGCCCTCAGGTAGTTTCTTTTTATCATTTTACCTTGTCCTAGGGGTCATAAGCATCTCGAATGACAATCGCTCGAGTGGAGACTAACGCCCTCGAACGTTTTATTGGTTCATAAGCATCCCAAGTAAAAGCAAATACATTTACACCTACACATAAAAGCGCTTAAAACTAAACAAAAACCTTAAATAAATCGAAGAAAACAAAGCCCGCGCGCACAATGAATCAAGAACGAGATAACAAGCAACGGCCCGGGCCCAAGAAAACAACCCCAAGCGAAGACGTCAGGTATGACTCCTAAATCTTGGCTGGCGAACCTCAACGCACAGTCCAACGGACATAAAACGACCCGACCGGACAGCCACCAGGTCGTAATCTTCGATTGACCTGGGTTGCTATACTTTGACTTTCACCTTGTTCAAGCCTCAGTCAAAGTGGGGGCTTCTGTAAACACCCAGATTTGGACCTGGTGGCTGCAGAAGTGCCCAACAAACACCCGATGACGATAGGACTGCAACGCGACGCGAGTTCACGATGTTTTAGATAGTTTTTCTATAGAACGAATCAAATAATTACTCGGAAAGATTAAATTAACATAAGGGCAGGCTTAGTCGTGTCATTACGGTCGCATCGACACTAATTAGAGTCAATTCCGACAACGGGGCCCCGAATCGGTCCCAAAATATGAAAAGTCAAACCCAAGTCAACGCGTCGGGCCGAGCGAACATCGGGACGCGCGCCCAAAGCCCACCCGACAGTCGACATGCTAGGGTTATAGAAACTATTTTTTACTTTAAAAAAAAAAAAAAAAAAAAGAAGCCTTAACCTCTAAGCTAACCTAGGATATGCACCTTCTCCGTTATGGAAATTTTGATATCGGATCTTCAAAACTTCGATAGCTCCAGCTCACGCTCCTGATGACTGAACTGCTTCACACCGGGTGCCTGAAGACCACGCCGCATGACCCCGGGCGTCCATATAGGTGACGAGCACCGAAAACACCTATAAATACCCCCTACCTCATTCATTTGACACACAATCACGAGTTCGTGCCTACTTCTAAACAACTCGTTCTTCCCTCTCTTTTTTCTCGCTAAGGGCTCGCACTCCGACACCCGAGGCAAATGATCCACTCGATCGTAGTTCCGATAATAAAGCGACCTCGACGCTACTCCTCATCTTCGAGCACTCCACTCGATACCGAGGTGCCTGTGATCGACTAGCTCAAAACTAGTACCCAGGTTCTGTCGGATTAGCCGCAGAACTAGTCAAATAGTAATGAAGCTCTGCCGGAGTAGCCGTGGGAAGGTCAAACGGTAACGGAACTCTGCCGGAATAATTGGTCAAGCTAGGAGGATCCGCCTGTCGAAGTCGTATCGTCACTAGGTTGCCATCTAAACAAAACTTTTCATATTCGCACTTTCTATTATTATGCACTACGACAACGCTAGATGTGGGCACTAGGCCCACAAACATCTACTAAAATACGTAACGTCCCAATTTCAACCGCAAACACTAAAACACACTAAATAGACCCGAGTAATTCCGAGATCCGTTCTCAAACTATCTATGCATCGTGTCCCGTTTAGTGTATACTCCGAGGGTGCAACTCCTCACTATGTGATTTACTTACATTCGCATTTACAGTTTTTCGTATGGTTTATCGCTTTTATGACCTTATAATCGCATGCTAAATCACCTAACACGGAATTGAAAACGTAAAACAACTAAAATTGAACAAAGTGATGGTCAGGTTCCGTATTAGTCTCGGTGCTCGTCTTATTAGATTCGACGCATCTCTATTAATACCGAACCGACGCATCTTAGGCAGAATACCAGGTAAGGTATACCACGAGAATGACTACTATCCGTATTATCGCGTTAAAACTGATTTGCTAATACCTATAATACTAGTACTCTCTACTCTCTTACGTGCATCTTTTCGTGGCATTCTTGTCACGTGAAATCGCATGCAAAGAATGTAAACTCAACTACTTCGACGATAAAACTTACTTGTCCTTAAACAACCGACATAGCAAAAGGTTTAGGGTTAAAACAACGGATGTTACAGTATTTCCACCACAACAAAAGAACTAGGATATCGGCCCACCGATTGATTAGTAGAGGCCGCTATAGTGCGGGCGGGATTGGGTGTTGACATCTATCGGAGGTTGGCTTCCCAATACGTACCCTCACCCCTTAATCAGAATCGACGGTTTACGGATGTCCGAAACCATTGGCAATGAGAGTCATTCTAGGCATGGAGTTCTTAAGGGAACAAGTCTTTATCTTTAGGTCCCGTGTCGCTCAACTTTGAGCCGGCAAGGGATCAAAGTTGACTTGAACGGTTACCGAGTCCCCATAATTGACTCGGTGGCGACTCCACAAATCGGCAACAACTTCAGTTCACTAAAAAGGTCGCCTTACCAAACAAAATGACCTTTAAACATTTACAACCACGACTCGATCGATTCCCAAACGGAAACACGGATGCCCCCACCCGTCTAGTACAAGTCCGGATCGTCATCCAAATCGAGGTCCGACACATCGCCCCTTACGCGAGATCGGACCGGCCCTCGGCAGGGTGGGGCCGCGTGGGTGGCCGCCGCCACACGTTGAAAAACCGGATCGGTCCTGAGGGGGCGCGCGGGGGGCACCGGGCTTTGCGGACGGACGTCCACAATTTCTTCAAAGAATTTTACATCCCTGGATACGAATGTAGTCTTCCTCAGAATGTCATACACTTTGTATCCCTTTTGGGACAGTGGGTACCCTATGAAAATGCAAGGAATTCCCTTTAGTTGAAATTTATCTTTGTCTCTGCTAGGGTTGTACACCATAGTCAAACATCCAAACACTTTCATCTTTTCATATTTGGGAGTTTTCTTGAACAACATTTCATATGGTGTCTTATTGTTTATCAAGGGGGTTGGCAATCTATTGATGATATATGCTGCAGTGAGCACACAGTCTCCCCAAAAAGACAACGGCAAGACTGAACTTAACCGTATAGCTCTACTTATCTCAAGGAGATGCCTATGTTTCCTTTCAACCACCCCATTTTGTTGTGGTCTGTCAACACAACTGGTTTGGTGCCAAATTCCCTTGGATTGAAGGTAATTCTTGCTCTCCCCTTCTGTCAATTCCAAAGCATTATCAGATCTAAGGATCTTGATTGTTGTGTTCAATTGGTTTTTAAAGAACTTATAGAAGGTCATTAGCAGCTTAGCAACCTCTGACTTGTGCCCCATAAGGTACACCCAGGTAGCTCTACTGTAATCATCAACCAATGTGAGGAAAAACCTATGCTTATTCCTTGTTTCTTTTCGGTAAGGCCCCCACATCTACGTGTACCAGCTCAAACAAAGACTTAGCTGATTTTGTTCTCTTTGGAAAGGGAAATTTCGTTTGTTTTGCCATATCACAGGTGATGCACATTCTCTTTAGTTTCGACTGAACATGCTTGGTAGTAACAGGTATATGCATTAATTTCCCATCTGAAGCATGTCCTAGTCTTAAATGCCACAAATCAGAACTCTTGTCATTGAATACTGATATTTCAATACATGTTGGAGTAGGAGCATCTTCAGACTTAGGATCGACATTATCTCCTGACTCTTTCATTAAATTAACTAAGCTGCTTGATACTGCAGCATTACATTCATTAGGTTTCACCATTATAGCTGATACAGATCCTAAGTTAGACTTAAACTGACTGTCATCATAATATAAATAGAAAACACCCTTGTGTTCTCTTCCAATACCCCTAGTAATCTTAGTGCAAGAGTCCTGTATAACACACATTTCAGCATAAAATATCACATGACATTGCTCGTCTCTCGTTAGTTTCTGAACGGACAACAAGTTGTGTCTGAATGTGGGAACAAATAATACATTATTCAATGCCAGTCCATTTTTGAATGTATAAGTCCCTTCATGGGAAACAACGAATGTTTCTTCATTTGGTAGGTTTATTTTTCGTTTTGATTTCAGTTCCCTTGTATTTTTCAAGATTGACAGGTCGTATACCATGTGGTTAGAAGCCCCGGAGTCTATGATCCATTCTTGTATTTTGTTAGAAGCATAACAACAAGTTAAATATGCCATACCTGCAAAGTTAATCTTCAACTCATCCTCCATTTCAGAGTGTGGACATGACGAAGGTCCACCCCGACGCGGCCACGCGCGGGTTTGGGGAGGCGAATGAATCTCCATATGAGATGGTCAAATTGAAATTTAAATCGAAGTTGGAGTCGCCACCGAACTTTGTGAGAGTTCGGGCCCGTTCGAACCCACTCTATGTCGTAGTGGGTCATCTACAAAATACGGCCCATTTCCGATGTCAGAGTTTATCAGGTTCGTCCCTTTGCATTTGATACCGATACCGACTTGATCGGATATCGTGTATTGAATGACTCTCATTGCCAATGGTTTCGGACTTCCGGAAACCGAGGTTCTGAGTAAGGGGTGAGGGTACGTGTTGGGAAGTTCACAAAGAACACCCAACCCCGCCCGCACATTAGCGGCCTCTACTAAGATATCGTTTGATTTTTGAATACGCGCGTTAGTAATACGATGAATGATATGCAAACATTGTTTTCCTAAGCATGCGTGGAATTGAATGGGTTGCTAAGTCGGTTTAATGCATGAAAATTAACGTCAAAGTTGAATTTAGCATGTGAGATTCGTTTTAGTATGATAAAACAAACGATAAAAGGAAATTGCTAAAAAGATGAACAAACGTGTTAGTAACGATTGAATAAAAACTATGAATACGATAATATGCATGATTTTTAAAATTTGTATGACACGTGATGGATTAACACGTGTTGACCGAGGTCAAGGAAAAATATCGAGATCTGAAATATGCCTAAAACCCGCTGTTTTGTCTAAAAAACGATGTTCGAAGAATATTAAAAAATAGAGCGAAATCGATTTTTGTGTCGCGTTTTCAGGGAACCGCGCGCCTCGCCCGGGACGCACGCGACTCGCGTCCCGGGCTGTTTTCGAAATTGATTTTTGGAAAATTTTAGCTTTATTAAATCACGTATAAATATTGCATAATTTATACTCGACTTAATTTTGCGATATTCGTTATATTCAATATTCGACTATGAAATCGATATTAAATACTCGGAATGATTTTTAGAAAAAGTTTTGTAAAATTGTTTTGAAAAGAATTTGAACGAAAAAGAGAAAAAAAAAATGTTAATTCTCTCCGCGTTAAAATCGTTGTATTTCGTAAAAAGATGTAACGATTTTTTAGCATCGACGAGATTTAATTTAATTCTTTTAATACGATATTCGACTATGGAGTATCGATATCGTATTTTTAAGAACGTTTGTTTTATAAAAATAGTTTTGTAGTATCGATATTAGAAATAATAAAAAATACGATGATGACCCGTAAAAAGAAATCGACCGACGACGCAAAAAAAAGGGAAAAGACGAGAGGAAGAGGAAGAGAAAGGAGAGAAACGGGTTTGATTTTACACCCTCAACCTACATGCTTTGTGTACTCGGAACGGGGCTCGTCGGAATGTGGCTTAGGCACAGGAGCGTCGAGTTATGTCGGTGAGTTATGGTGGTTTTTGGGTTTGGACGTGTAAAGAGTAAGAGGTGGCCGGTTTCGTCGGATCTCGGATATACTATCGGTTTCTCGATGTTAAGTGTATATTTCTGAATCGTAGATGTGTGATAAAAAGTTGATGATGGATGATTGATTGGTGATCTTAGATGTGTTGTGCAAGGGGTCTATTTATAGGAATATTCCCGACCTTGGCTAGGAGAAGTGTTTGAGTTAGAACTACCGCTTAGGATAGGAAACATGAGAAGCTGAGAAGAACAAGAATTCCGTTTACTTGGCAAAGAAGAAAGGGAATCTCGGCTGGTATGGGCTGCTCGGCCGAGTGTCCTAGCTTGGTCGAGTGTTTGATTCGGTTTTCGGATAGAATTCCTACTTGAGATCGAATTCTATCCTTAAACGGAATTGTTTAATATTTTGTGTGGCTGATTTTTTGTAGTATTGGAGCTCGAATCAGCCACGTGAGGTGTCATGGCTGACTCGCGTGTCCCGAGAATATTTTTGACCGGGTTTTGACTCGGTCACTAAAAGACGGTTTTACCCCTGGTGCCGGTTTCGACCCAAATTAGTCTTATTTGACTCGAAACGACCCACTGGGCCTGATTTTGAGGTTGGTTTTGTGAGATATGTACTCCGTAAAAAGCCCAAGCCAAATGCCAATGATTTTGAGACCGTTTCTGAATATATTAAAGCACGTTTGCGTCCGATCATCATCGGGTGTTTGCCGGAAACTGCTATAGACACATGGCAGTCAAAATGTGGGTGTCTACAGATCCCCCACTCTGAGTGAGGCTTGGACAGGGCGAAAGTCAGAGTAGCCACCGGGTCAATCAAAGATTAAAACCTGGCAGCTTCCGGTCGGGTCGTTTAAAGTCCATTAGACTCGCGTAAAAGGGCTCGCCAGCCATAAGTTGGAAATAATACCTGAGCTTATGATGATAACTCCGTGGGGAATTGGACTTGTCGTATAAGTCTTAGGTGTGCCCATATACGGGCTCATTCCGTTAAATGCCGCTGGGGAGTTGGTTGCACGGTTTTTGCTTGAGTCGTCCTGTACATGATTTATGCAGAGTTCGCATGTAACACATTTTTAGGAGAAATGACTCGCGCTGGGGAATAAAATTTTGAGGAGATTTTTTGAAAATTTTTTGGATGGAAGAGTTTTGAAAGATTAAAGTATTTTGACTCCGAAAAGGAATAGGATTGCTCAGGATGACTTAGCTAGATCCTAGGACAAGGCCTGTATGCTAAATCCTCTGGGATTAGGAATCCTTAGATGAGGAGGAGAATCCGATTTCATGCTATAAATACCCTCTCCATGCTCATAATTTGTTCATAATTCCCACAATTCCCTTCTTCCTTCAAAGAAAAAAAACAAGCCCTGAGAAACCTGTTTCCTCCTTTCAGAAATTCATTATGAGTATCGACCGATTAGTTGGAATGTTGCAGGATTGGTCCCGCCTTTTCAAAGATGCAGATAAAGTTATCCTGAACCAGAACGGCGTCACCCAGTTACTCTGTCAAATGCAAGTGAGCCGTCACTTTTTGGATGCTTGCCTGTCCTACTGGGACGATACTTATCATGTCTTTAGTTTTCCTCGAGGTAAAATTTGCCCTATTCCTGAGGAAATCGCTGCTGTAGGAGGATGGAATCCCATGCTTCGCCCTGCCGTCCCGTTTTCCGTTCATGACACGAGGAGAAAATTACGAGAATTTTTAGGGCTTTCTCACATGCAGGTATCTCGTATGACAGAAGATGATACCGTTTCCTTGATCGACTTTGCTGAAAAATTTATGAATCCAGATGATGTCCGGGTCAGGCCGGTATATAGCCGTAGGGCCTTTACTTTTTGCATGCTCCATGTTTACGCCTTCGAGGGTCATATGGACTTGTTATCTTGCATGGGCCATGTTCGACTCCTCACTGTAGCGGATCTAATGGAGACAGAGCACAGCCCAGCTTGGCTGATTACAGGGGAGATTATCCAGGGTTTGGATAATTGTAAAAGGGATCCGTCGATTCGGCTGACTTGGAGTACCCGTCTTCTACAGGTAGGCTGATTTTCCCTCGTTTTTCGCAATTTTTTGATTTTTGCAATTCCCGATTTTTCCGAAATTTCTGATTTTTCCGTTTTTTTTTTTTTTTTGATTTTTCTCGGTTTTTTTTTTCTGATTTTTACGTTTTTTTTTTCTTTT
Source organism: Agrostemma githago (assembly GCA_958450325.1). Classification (NCBI taxonomy): domain Eukaryota; kingdom Viridiplantae; phylum Streptophyta; class Magnoliopsida; order Caryophyllales; family Caryophyllaceae; genus Agrostemma; species Agrostemma githago. The sequence goes on along the minus strand of OY288250.1, from coordinate 28,635,296 downwards.
TTTTTTACTTTTCACGATTTAGACTTTTCGTGACTTTGACTTTTCAGCTTTGGTTATTCGAGAGGTTATCCATCCCGGATCCTCCTCTTGACGTAAGCCGATATCGTCCGAATCAAGTAATGACAAGAAGACGGACTGTTGACTTTTCTCGTCTCTCTACCCAAAAATTCTGGGACGAGCTGCTATCTTTTCATGGAGGCCCATTGATCCGTTGGACCGTACCTTGGTGGCCCATTTACGCCTGGACTGGTTTAGAATCGAGGGATAGGGCCCGTTATCAATTGATCCTATCTTTTAGGCAGACAATCCATCTTTACCCCGATCGCATACTTAGGCAATATGGTAGGGCCCAAAGAATCCCGGAAATCGAGGCGGTCGTGAGTGAATCCACTCAGCTGACGGATGTGATGAGCGATACTTGGATGCAAAGGTGGTATACTCGGGCTACTTGGCCTATTCCGAAGACCTCTCATTCGATCTGGGTGTCTGATTCTTATGTAAAATGGACAAAGGCGGACTCTGCTAAAGCCCGTGCTGCTTTGAAGACTGACGAAGCCTTCGACTTGCTGCGCCGAGAACAAGCTAAAGATAATCGAGGCTTCTTTGATGATGGAGATACCCCGGCTACCATGGTTCGCCTGATGTCAGGCCAGAAGGGGAAGACTAGGACTCAGACTGAAGGGTCCAGTGCTAAAGGTGTACGGGGGAAAGTGAGCCCCCAAACGGACTTAGAAAGGAGACTCGACCCAAGACTGGCGGCTAAGGACCGACTTGGTCCACGTGACAGACTACCCGAGCACGTACGGGCTCGGCTCGGACCGGTGCAAGTGACAGAAAATCCGCTGTCGAAGAAACAGGTTCGAGCTAAAGAGGTTCCACTCGTGATCCGGGAACGTTCGCCCCCGCCCCGTCGACCTCGGGATTCGCGCAACTCAAAAGATAAAGGGAAGCGGAAGATGTATGAGCAGTAGTCTCCTAGATTTTATTATTTAAGTACTACTATTATTTTTGTGTGATTTTTTTTTGCGTGAGGCATTTTTTTTTGAAATAATAAAAGATATATTAGTGAAAACCGTTCCTGTCTTTTCGTTATTGTAGTGGTTGTACCCTTTTGAGGGGTTGCCTACGTATCCACGATTAGTGGAACCAAACCAACCGTAGTTCATACGTAGATTTTTTGCAATTTTCGAAATACATCAAGACTATTAGTTCGAGATGTGCGACAGTAGGATAAGTAATCCTAACTTATTGACTTGCTTAATTCTTGAAAATTTTTATAAAAAGACAAAGTTTTTATAAACTTTTAGCAAATGACATTGAGATAAGGTTAGGGGTAGTAGCGCTTCAAGTGGTCCAAATTGGTTGGGTTGACGAATTCGTTCCTATCCAAGTCTGTCAGCATTACTGCTCCTCCTGATAAAACCTTCTTTACTAGATACGGTCCGGCCCAATTGGGTTTCAATTTTCCCCTTGGGTCGACTGGTAGCAAAGCCCGGATAGATTTTAGGACTAGATCGCCCTCTTTGATATTTCTGGGCCTAACCCGTTTGTTGAAAGCTCGTTGTATCCTTTTTTGGTATATCTGGATATTGTTAAGGGCTCGGGATCGTCGTTCGTCCAAAAGAATCAACGAATCATACCGGGCTTGGACCCAATCTACTTCAGGCACTTGACTTTCGAGTAGAATCCTTAGAGATGGTACCTCAAGCTCGGCTGGACTGCCTCCATCCCATATGTCAGATAGTATGGAGTTGCTCCGGTTGCGGTGCGGATTGAGGTTCGGTACCCCCATAAGGCGAAAGGAATTTTATCGGGCCAATCCCGGTAATTATCAACCATCTTTTTAAGTATGGTGACAATTGTTTTATTTGCTGCCTCTACCGCTCCGTTGGTTTGGGGACGGTAAGGCGAAGATGTATGCCTTTGACTCTTATATTTTGCTAGCAAAGCAGCGGTTTCGGCTTGAAAATGGGTCCCGTGATATGAATTCGTGCGGGATCCCGTATCGGCATATAATTTTATCTTGGATAAATTTTGCTACATGCTTGGCGTTCAAGACACGATATGACTCGGCTTCAACCCATTTAGTAAAATAGTCAATAGCCACTAGAATGAAGCAGTGACCTCCCGTCCCGGAAGGGTTCACCTTCCCGATTATATCCATTCCCTATGTCGAAAATTGCCATGGTGAAGTCATAGTATACAACAGGGATGACGGCATATGCTGGACGTTGCCGAAAATCTGACAGTTATGACAGTGTTTGACATATAACTGGCAGTCGGTTTCCATGCTATTCCAGTAGTACCCGAGTCTTGCGATTTTTCGAGCTAGCATATGGGCATTCATATGCGGGCCGTTTTCGCCATCGTGTACCTCGACCATGACCTTTTCGGCCTGTGTTTTGTCGATGCATAAGATTAGAGCCCCCTGCGCCGTCTTTTTGTACAATTGCCCATCGTCCGTGCGGACGAACTGGGTGGCCCACCTCTGTAGGGCTTTCTTGGCCCGGTTTTCAGATCCCGGAGGATATTCTCCCGACGTTAAGTAGGTTAGAACAGCCTGGTACCAAGGTTCTGGATCAGTTATTTCAATATCTTGAATAGCATTGATGTATGCCGGCTCGGACCGTCTTTCGATGCAAATCGGCATGCTGGTCATGTGTTCCGGGATATTCAGTAAAGATGCTAATTTGGATAGCGCATCTGCAAACTGGTTTTCTTCCCGAGGTAGATAGACGTATTCCACCTTTTGAAACTGCTTTTCGAGAACCCTTACTCGCGCTTGGTAAGCTACGAGATTTGCGTTCCGAGTTCTCCATTTCTGGAGTGCTTGATTGATGACTAAAGATGAGTCACCGTGGACCCGGAGGTTTGTTACTCCTAAATCCGCGGCGGTTTGCAATCCGTGAATGCATGCTTCATACTCGGCTGCGTTGTTAGTTACGTCGAAATCTAGCTTAATGGACAACGTGGTGTGTTCTCCTTGCGGTGAGATTAGCAAAATTCCGACACCAAATCCTCGAAAGTTGGATGCCCCGTCAAAGTATAGATCCCATGTCTCCGTGTCAGTATGGAATATATCTTCATCCGGAAAAGCCCAGGTATCGGTATGTCCCTCTTCAGATACCGGACTATCGGCAAGGAACTCGGCTACTACCCGACCTTTGATGGCTTTTAATGGCACGAATTTGAGGTCGAACTCAGCTAGCATTAATGTCCATCTAGATATCCTGCCATTGAGGATGGGCTTCTCGAATAGATACTTGATTGGATCCATTCTAGATAGTACATGTACTTCGTGGCTAAGCATACAATGTCGGAGCTTTTTAGTGGCCCAAACTAGAGCTAGACACGTCTTTTCGAGCATCGTATATTTACACTCGTACTCTAAGAACTTTTTACTGATGTAGTAAATAGCCCGTCCTTCCGAATCGACTGTCTGGGCCAACATAGCCCCCATGGCTGTCTCGGTCGTTGTCAAATATAACGACAAAGGTAGACCGTGTTGAGGAGGCATTAACATATGCGGAGATGACAGAATCTCTTTGATCTTATCGAAAGCTGCTTGACATTTGTCGTCCCACAGTATCCGTTCTCGTATCTTCAGTTTCTTGAAAATGGGTTCACATACCATGGTTAGCTTCGCAGTAAACCGGCTGATATATTGGACTTTGCCGAGAAACCCCCTTATCTCCTTTTCGGTTTTAGGTGGTTGCATCTCGGTAATAGCTTTGATTTTGGCTGGGTCAACCTCGATGCCGCGTTGGCTAACGATATGGCCCAGTAATTTGCCCGATGTTACCCCGAAACTGCATTTTTGAGGGTTTAGCCTCATGTTGTACTTGCGTAGTCGGGTGAAGAACTTTCTAACAGCCGGAATATGCCCGTTTCATTCTTTGGACTTAACGATCATGTCGTCCACGTAGACTTCCACTTCCTTGTGCATCATGTCATGTAGTAAGGTAGTGGCGGTCCCTTGGTAAGTGGCACCGGCGTTGATAAGCCCAAATGGCATAACGGTGTAACAGTAAGTCCCCCAAGGCGTAGTGAAGGTGGTCTTACTCATGTCTTCTTTCGCCATTTTGATCTGATTGTACCCGGCATACCCATCCATAAAGGATAGAAGGGCATGATCGGCCGTGTTGTCCACCAGTATGTTGATGTGTGGCAACGGGAAATCGTCTTTCGGGCTGGCCTTATTAAGGTCCCGGAAATCTACACAAACTCGTACCTTTCCGTCTTTCTTGGGTACTGGTACGATATTTGCTACCCAGTCTGGATATTCAGACACTTGAATAAAGCCTGCTTTGAATTGCTTGTCGACTTCTTCTTTGACTTTGAGAAACCATTCGGGCCTCATTCTTCGGAGTTTTTGCTTTACCGGCTTACACCCGTCTTTGATGGGTATACGGTGTTCGGCTATCTCCCGATCTATTCCCGGCATGTCCTTGTAGGACCATGCGAAGACGTCTTTGAATTCATGGAGGAGGTCCGTGAATTGTTCTTTCTCTAAAGGGGTTCCTACATTGATGGAGTCCGTTTCCTCAATGACCGAATCTCGGGATTCCCTTTGTTCGAGTTGCTCGACTAGATGCGGAGGCAATGGTACCTGTTCGTCGGGTTTCTCAATGTCATTACGAATAAAGTTTTTGAAAATGTTTTGAAAATAAGACAAGTTGTAAGCAGAACGGTTATCGTTATTATTGATAGAGAATTTTGAAAATAGCTCAAAGAGAGCTGCTATCTGATCGTTGGTCAGAGGCGGGATGGGGAGTGCTCTCGGTACAGACTCCGAGACTCCCACAGGTGTGACCAAAGGAAAAGTGGTTACAGACTCGACCCTAGTACTGGACCCTCTAGACTTAGACCCAGACTCCGACTCTGACTCTGACACAGACTCGGATTCGGACTCGTCGCCTTGCATGTCCCCTACGCCAGTAGTGAGCTTATAGACTCGACCCTCGTTGTCGGTCCACTTGATCGTCTTCCTCCAAGCCCTCTTTCCGGTGTTGGTACCGACTTCAGAGATCAGCCTGGTCGGATCGAACTTGCTGCTATGGAGGATCAGGTTCACCAACTCCTCCTTAGGGGTCGGGATTATCTTGCTTTCCCCGAATAAGAGCCCAAGCATGGGCTCGGTATGGTTTGGATCCTCTTTCGATTCAGCCTGGATGAGGGTAAAGATGTCATCTAGGATGAAATTGACCTCAGGATAGGTTATAGAGGGCTGATAGAGACCCGTCTGGACAGCTCCGAATACTGGGGAGACAAAGTAATCGGTCAGTTTTGGGCTGTAGGGGTCCAAGTAGGTACCCTTGAGAATGTTGCAGGCCTTTTGGATGCCGGCCCGGACCACGTTTTCTGGGGTTAAGGCATACCCTAAGCCGAATTTTGACTCCTCATTGCTTAAGACATCGATGATCTTGCCAGCTGAGAGATTGGGCCTTGAAGTAGCCCCCGGTAGGTAACCCAAGTTCTGCAGCATTATGTCGATGCTGGTAGTGAAATAGGGCCTAAAGAGATACTCTTCCTCGATCATTCCCACAAAATTGAAGCCTCGTGGGTCGGTTGAGCCAGCCGTGTTGCAGCTTGACACGGCGAGGGGAGTAGCTTCGAGGGTGATGACTCCGTCTTGTAAAGGTAGCTTGACCTTCCTGTGGAGAGTGGAGGACACGACTTTGACCGCGTGGATCCAGGGTCTTCCAAGTAGCAGGTTGAACGATGAGGTGACATCGATCACTTGGAATTCGAGCTCCTTCTCGATCGGGCCGGTTATGATGGTTAGTTTAACGGCCCCAGCAACGGATTTTGGGCTCCCGTCGAAAGCCTGGATAGTTTGCGCGGTAGGAAGGTAGTCAGCCTCGGTAATGCTGAGAGCCTTTGCAGTCCTTAAAGGAAGGACATTCACAGCTGACCCGTCATCAATTAGGGTCATAGGTAGATACTTGCCCCGGCAGATCACCGTGATATACAGGGCCAGGTTATGGGTGGCCCCAAATGGTGGTAGATCGGACTCGGAGAAGGTGATAAGTGGGCCTTCTCCTTTGGATTTGCCTTTGAGATGAGGTAAAATGGTGGCTACCATCTCAGCGGGGGTAACTAGCGAGTCTACCTTGATCTCATCGAGAGCCTTAGTAAGTGCTGCCAGATGCTCTTGAGAACTGACCAGAAGCAGCCATATAGTGAGATCAGTTCGGACCCTCTTCAGTTGTTTGACTAGGGCCGTGTCGGTATTTGATTCTTCAAGTGTGGAGTCCGTCTTGGCGGGTTCAGTGACGGATCCTGGGGCCGAAGGTCCGGCCGTGATGACATGCGTGCCGGCCAGGGCTTTGGTTTTGGCCTTCCGGATTTCTTCGATAGTAATGGGGACAGTTTCCCCCTTAGCCAAGTAAACATCATCCTCGTCATCATTCCATATCCCGTTGACTTGAGGAATGAAAGGGGAAATGAGATGAGTACAGTCGATTATTTCTTCAGTAAAAATGGCGTGAGTAGCAAGAGGGTTGTTTTTGTTACTGGGCTTATCACTGGGTAACGGTATCTTCCCACTCTCGATCAGATCTTGAATGAGATGCTTTAACTTCCAGCATTTTTCAGTGTCGTGCCCGTTGCCTCGGTGATAGTGGCAATAGGCCTGTGCGTTGTAGCTTTTTGACCGTTTTTCGACAGGAACCTCCGGCATTGGGCCTATCGGCTGGATCAGGCCCTTAGAGGATAGCTTTTGTAAGGCGTTGGCATAAGTAGTCCCTATGTCAGTGAATACTCGGGCTGGAGTATTCTTTTTGGTCGAGGTGTCTAGCAGGTTGACCTCGTCGAAGATGCTTCGGGCTGCACTCGTAGTTGCGGGCTTACCAGAAGACGAGCTGGCTCCTTGATACCCCTTAGTAGAGGCCTTAGTAAGGCTCTCTAACCTCAAATCGTCTTCGATTCTTGTACCCATTTCGGTTGAGGTGGCGAAATTGGGTATGATGGCGTACCGGAGGTGGATCCGGTAAGACGGGAGGAGATTTTTCACAAAGGCCTCCACTAGCACCTTTTCGCTGGGCTTGTCGACCAGCTTGAAACTTTCAGCCCTCCACCTTTGGAGGTATTTGGTGAAACCCTCCTTAGGCTCTTGGGCCATGATCTCCAGAGTACGCATGGTCGTCTGGATCCCAATATTGTCCGCATAGTTTCGGGCGAACTCTGTTGCGACATCGTCCCAAGTTTTGTATTTCTTGGAATCGAGCCTGTAGTACCAGGCTCTTGGGTGCTTGTCCAAGGATGAAGCAAAGAGATGCTTGAACATGGTCGATTTGACCCCCTTAACTGCCATGAACTCCTTAAAAGCCCGGATATGGAGTACCGGGTCTTCAGTCCCATCGAACATGGGTAGGCCCGTCAAGTTGAGATTAGCGGGCAATTCATCAGTTAGGGGCGAATAAGCCCGAGCATTTTCCGTGTGGATGGTGTTGCTAGTGGTCGTGTGGACCTGTTCTTGCAGCTTGTGGACCGCGCTGGCCAGTTCAGCTAACGACCCATCGTCTTCAACCCCAGCGCTAGGAGTTCCTTGTTCGACTGCGCTTACCCGGGTGAGGATGGCGATCTGATCCTCCCTCATTTTTGTCAATTGGTCTTGAAGCTTAGCCAACGAAACGGTCAACTCGTCAATGGCTTGTTGCGTCATTGTTCGGGTGAAAGGTGGCCTGTCTGTAAGAACACCGCGTAATCAGCAACTAGCCCAAATTCTAGAACTAAAGTACATCCCGAGCAAGGGAAGAAAGGAAGCTAGGAAGGAAATGACTCGGAAAAGGACACTTAGACGGGTGACCTGTGAAAGGTGGGCCTCCTTTAGGATCCAGCTGTGTGGGCTGGGCCTTGTTTGAAAGGAGGTTCACGTGAGACATTCCCCAGACTTTTAGACTCGATTGTGTAGACGGGCCAACCCTTGTAGGAGTATGTCCTACGTAGGTGGGCCTTGCCTTAGTATAATAAGGCGGACTGGGATAGGGAGGAAATCCGTGATATAAGATCGACGGAGTTTCGACGCTAGAAGATTTGACAACCTACGACACTACCCGACACTGCTAAATACGGGAGGTCCTAAGAAGAGGAAGGTTTTGAAATATGATTTTTTGAAAAGCCCGAAGAAATTCAGGGAGAGAGGAATCCGGCCTTTTTCGAAAAAAAAAACGGAAAAGGTGGGCCGGATGACGGGTTTGAAAAGTTTGAAAAATATTTTCGAGTTTTGAAATGGGCATAATACCGTCTAAAAATAGGCTATTTTGAGTAAAATCGTGGATCCTAAATTCGGTATATGTCCCGGGTTTTGAAAATTGGATATTTTGAAAAGGATGCAATTTTGAAAAAGACGGTTTTTGAAAAAGACTTGTAAATCAGGTAGCACGTAGTCATGGAAACAGTATAACGACGCCATGTATGCTCTAATTCTAAGTCTCGGTCAGTCTGTAAGGGTCTATACCAGTGTACACAGCCTATCGAGAATCGGGGCGGACTTCCTAAGTCGAGTTGAGCTTAGAACATGCCGTAAAACCCATACGAATCGGCTAATGGACACCTTCAACATATCCAATTTGGACTACATCGATAGTATAGTGGGACGTCGGTCACCAGTACCGGCCCGGGAAAATATGGGGTTATGCATGAACCGTAAAACTAAAATGCGTATTGTACTAGTCAAACGATTTCTATTCGAGTCTCACCCTGAGGATGCCGATGGTAAGTCACACATCAGTTAATCCCCAGCGGAGTCGCCAAATTGTGGACATGACATAGGTCCACCCCGACGCAGCCACGCGCGGGTTTGGGGAGGCGAATGAATCTCCATATGAGATGGTCAAATTGAAATTTAAATCGAAGTTGGATTCGCCACCGAACTTTGTGGGAGTTCGGGCCCGTTCGAACCCACTCTATGTCGTAGTGGGCCGTGTACAAAATACGGCCCATTTCCGATGTCAGAGTTTATCGGGTTCGTCCCTTTGCATTTGATACCGATACCGACTTGATCGGATATCGTCTATTGAATGACTCTCGTTGCCAATTGTTTCGGACATCCGGAAACCGAGGTTCTGAGTAAGGGGTGAGGGTACGTGTTGGGAAGTTCACAAAGAACACCCAACCCCGCCCGCACATTAGCGGCCTCTACTAAGATATCGTTTGATTTTTGAATACGCGCGTTAGTAATACGATGAATGATATGCAAACATTGTTTTCCTAAGCGTGCGAGGAATTGAATGGGTTGCTAAGTCGGTTTAATGCATGAAAAATAACGTCAAAGTTGAATTTAGCATGTGAGATTCGTTTTAGCATAATAAAACAAACGATAAAAGGAAATTGCTAAAAAGATGAACAGACGTGTTAGTAACGATTGAATAAAAACTATGAATACGATAATATGCATGATTTTGAAAAGTTGTATGACACATGATGGATTAACACGTGTTGACCGAGGTCAAGAAAAAAATATCGAGATCTGAAATATGCCTAAAACCCGCTGTTTTGTCTAAAAAACGATGTTCGAAGAATAATAAAAAATAGAGCGAAATCGATTTTTGTGTCGCGTTTTCAGGGAACCGCACGCCTCACCCGGGACGCACGCGACTCGCGTCCCGGGCTGTTTTCGAAATTGATTTTCGGAAAATTTTAGCTTTATTAAATCGCGTATAAATATTGCATAATTTATACTCGACTTAATTTTGCGATATTCGTTATATTCAATATTCGACTATGAAATCGATATTAAATACTCGGAATGATTTTTAGAAATTTTTTTGTAAAATTGTTTTGAAAAGAATTTGAACGAAAAAGAGAAAAAAAAAGATGTTAATTCTCTCCGCGTTAAAATCGTTGTATTTTGTAAAAAGATGTAACGATTTTTTAGCATCGACGAGATTTAATTTAATTCTTTTCATACGATATTCGACTATGGAGTATCGATATCGTATTTTTAAGAACGTTTGTTTTATAAAAATAGTTTTGTAGTATCGATATTAGAAATAATAAAAAATACGATGATTTCCCGTAAAAAGAAATCGACCGACGACGCAAAAAAAGAGAAAAGACGAGAGGAAGAGGAAGAGAAAGGAGAGAAACGGGTTTGATTTTACACCCTCAACCTACATGCTTTGTGTACTCGGAACGGGGCTCGTCGGAATGTGGCTTAGGCACGGAAGCGTCGAGTTAATGTCAGTGAGTTATGGTGGTTTTTTTGATTTGGACGTGTAAAGGGTAAGAGGTGGCCGGTTTCGTCGGATCTCGGATATACTATCGGTTTCTCGATGCTAAGTGTATATTTCTGAGTCGTAGATGTGTGATAAAAAGTTGATGATAGATGATTGATTGGTGATCTTAGATGTGTTGTGCAAGGGGCCTATTTATAGGAATATTCCCGACCTTGGCTAGGAGAAGTGTTTGAGTTAGAACTACCGCTTAGGATAGGAAACGTGAGAAGCTGAGAAGAACAATAATTCCGTTTACTTGGAAAAGAAGAAAGGGAATCTCGGCTGGTATGGGCTGCTCGGCCGAGTGTCCTAGCTCGGTCGAGTGTTTGATTCGGTTTTCGGATAGAATTCCTACTTGAGATCGAATTCTATCCTTAAACGGAATTGTTTAATATTTTGTGTGGCTGATTTTTTGTAGTATTGGAGCTCGAATCAGCCACGTGAGGTGTCACGGCTGACTCGCGTGTCCCGAGAATATTTTTGACCGGGTTTTGACTCGGTTTCTAAAAGACGGTTTTGTCCCTGGTACCGGTTTCGACCCAAATTAGTCTTATTTGACTCGAAACGACCCACTGGGCCAGATTTTGAGGTTGGTTTTGTGAGATATGTACTCCGTAAAAATCCCAAGCCAAATGCCAATGATTTTGAGCCCGTTTCTGAATATATTAAAGCACGTTTGCGTCCGATCATCATCGGGTGTTTGTCGGAAACTGCTATAGACACCTGGCAGTCAAAATGTGGGTGTCTACACAGAGTAACTGACTCCCTTTCCTTTTTGGTTGCTCATGAGTTGGGCAAATTGTTGAGTGGTGAGAGTTATGGCTCCACCCACCTCAGATTGCTCTTCCCCAATTATGGCATTTGCAGCAAGTTTGCCTTTGTTGAAGCCTGGGTTTCCTCTTCCTCTGCCCATTCCAGGTTTGGATCCTCTGTATGGTGAGACTTGATATCCACCCTTTGCCTTATTCTCTTTGGACTTTTCTGGATACTTCTTGGATACAGGATGTTCAGCATGGTATCCAATGACTCTCCAGCACTTATCCTTGGAGTGTCCCTTCTTGGTGCAGACATGGCAGAAAGGTGCATTGTCACCATCTCTTTGTCCTGCATAAAAGGCTGCATTTTCAGGTTCTTCCTTGACATTGCCCTTGTAGTTCCTTCTCTGGGCTTCTTCTTCTTGAAAGAGGGCAGCAACTTCTTCTACTGACGGCAAGGAAGTCATCATTAGCAAGTTGGTTCTCATGGTTGCATAAGATGGGTTCAGTCCATTTAGGAACTGAAATAGCTTCCTTTCCTCCTGCTTCCTTAGGTAGGTGTTCATCCAGGCATTTGTCTCTGATGTAACTTGGGTAATTGGAGGCCAGTCTGACATCATCTCCAGATTTTGCCATACAATCCTCAACTCTGTGAAGTATTCACAGACGGACTTGTCTTCTTGCTCCAGCCCTTCCAATTCCTTATTCAACCTGAACTTTCTTGCACCATGATAAGTATGGTTTGTAGTGCTTATTCCTTGTGTTTGGTCCCGGTTTCTCTTGTGGAATCGCTCTTTGGAACGGTTTTCGAGGCTACTTACACTTCTTCTAGTTTGTTTTAGGTTCCTAAGACCAATCTTGGAGAAATGGAACGATTACGACTCGTTTCCGACACATTTGGAGCCAACGAAGAGAAGCGACGATCACTCGGTAGCTTAGACTCGATCCAGAGCCCTTAGGACCCATTCCCGAGAATCGATGAGAAGCCTAGGGAGAGCAATTGGGGACCTATGAGACCATATTTGAAGCCTACAAGACCCATCCTGGTCGGGAACACATCCATCCCGACCGGGGTGAAGAAGCAAAGGAAGACGAGCTACTGGAGGTCCATCTCGGCTGTGACCAGGTCCATCCCGAACGGGATCACCTCCTTCCTGGCCGGCATGGGCCCAGATCGGGGCTGTTTCGCTTTTTCGCCTCCCTTATTCATTGTAACCCTATATATAACCCACCCCCCCCCCTCTTGTATTTTTTAAGGACTTTTTCATCCTTGACATTACCCACTAAACCCTAGACTACTTTAGGTTAGATTAACTTAGATTAGTGTAGATTAGTCCTTAATTAGTCCTTAATCTAGTTAGTTACTCTTGTATTAAGGGATGTCTTGAGGAATCCCTTCAATCTTGACAACATTGGTGGAGGTTTTGGGTGTTCTTTCTATACAAGTTTTCATCTTTTCATCTCATTATTAGTTTGGTTAATCTTTCTCTACTCTTTTCCTTTAATCTTTCTTTATCATTCAAGTTTCAATCTTTATCATTTTATTTGTTGCTCTTGCTAGTTTCATCTTCATAATGAATGTTGTAGTTCTCATATGGATGTTTTCTCTTGTTTGTGTTAGTTTAAGTTTAGTTATGTGTGAGTAGTTACCCCCTAAGGTTAGTAGGGGGATTGGGTTTAATTAGGGATGATTAGGGTGAGATGGGTGGTACTAGTTGTTGTTTTTGTTGTTTCCTATTTGCCTTGCACTCTACATGTTTGATGAAATGCTTGTGAGACTTGAGATGATCAATCCTTGTTTTTCATGCCTCTTCTCTTGTATGTGTTTGTTTGTTTGGTTGGTTTGGTTCCCTCATTAGTAGCGAGAGCATGGTGAGGATGACCCCTAGGCCGTTTAAGTAGCGAGAGCCCGATCGGAACCTAGGCTACGAAAGCATGCTAGTAACCCCGTTTCCTTCTTTTGGTCTCCTTGGCATCCACGAACCCGTCCTAGCCCTAGTTTCCTCTTGTTGATTTATTTGCTTCCTTTTTGTCATTAGTTACTTGCTTAGCTTAGTCGATCTTAGCCGTCACCTTAGTTTACCTAGTTTAGTTTCTCTCGAACCTAGTCTTGGACCGTAGCACGCCTTAGTCCGACACCATGTTCCTGAGGATCTCGACCCGACTTACCCTAGCCACCTAGCTTAGGTTAGTTGGTTTATTTTGATCGGCGGGATTCACGACAAATCCCTTCCGTCAAAGTGGCGTCGTTTCCGGGGACGACGTAGTTTAGACTCTTGTGTGCTTAGTTTCAGACTTTATTCTTGATTTTTGTGTTTTCTTCTCTTTGTGTATCTCCGTTCTTTCTTCTTGGGTGATTATTTCTCTCTTCCTAGTGCCTCAAAAGCACTAGGATTCTAACGTTTGCTCAAGTGTTTCTAGTTCATTAAATGTATCAAGGCAATGTTATGCATCCAAGCTACCATCAATCGTCATGGGACAATCATGGGGCAAATTACCAAGACTCACAATTTTACCAACCATATCAATCTCATCAACAATCTTATGAACCCCCTTCATATGGTTACCATGAAAGTTGTCAAGGATCATTCCAACATCCTAACAACTACCAAATACCCTCACATAACCCACAACCCAAAATCCCCAACTTTGAGCTTTGTCAAATGATGATTCAAATGCAAAAGAGTCAACAAGAGATGATGATTCAAATGCAAAGGGACAAAGAGGAGTTCAAGGGCCAAAAAGAGGTGCAAGATGCTCGAATCAATGCACTCATGGCTCGTTAAAAGATGTTGGCCACTCGAGCTCCACAGCTTGTTGAGGAAGGATCATTTGAGCAAGAAGATCGGTTGTCTCCACATGGAAATCAACCTGATTATGAAGCCACGAATGAAGAAGGGAAGGTCAACTAAGAAATCATTGTTGAGAGTGGCTTGGATGGTGAAGTTATGGGAATAATGGAGGAAGTTGAAGCTTCAAGGGTGAGTCTTGAAGAGGAAATTGAAATGACTCTCAAAGTAACTCTTGGGTAGCCAGTGTATTGGCTATTAAATTGGATTTGTATGATTTTCTTCGTGATGAACCGGATCTTGACAATCCAAAGCCAAGCCAAGAGAAGACTCCTATAGACCAAATTGACAAGGTGAGTGAAAAGGAAGGTAATACTTGGGAGAAAGAGGTAGATGCCTTAGAACTTGCCTTGAGTGGGAAATTGGAGAAACCAATTAGGGGATTTGGAGATGCAATGCTAGACCAAACCGTCAAAGAAATTGAGGCCGCCATCAAAGGCCTTGAGTTTCTTCATGGTGAGAATTCTAGTAAGAATGACGATGAAATCTCCCCTAAAGCCCCCAATGAAGAAAACTTGATGCCTTCACCTCCTTTATCGCACTCGATTTCAAGTCCCTTGTCTTGTGAGACGGTTGATGAAGTGGATCCTTGTCGGGCGGCGGAAAAGAGTGCTACTCTTGACCCCATAGAAGAAGCAACACCCTTAGGGTGTGATCTCCAAAATCATAACGCCGAGCATGACTTTAGACCACTATACCTACCGGATGGTCATAAGAGTCGTTGCTATGTTGGTTGGAAAGACCACGAAGATCACAAGAACCCTGAACATAATGAAGATGATCGCTTCTTACCTCCGACTTGGAAGCTCTTGAAATTTGCTTGGCTCGGCCACATGAGCCTTATCGAAGATGTTGTTAAAGCATTTGACTTACTCCTCCGAGCTCTTGATGGCTATGGAGGCGTAGATGGTGAGAGTGCCAAGTTGTAAATACCTTTTTCCTTGTCTTTTGTATTTGTATGATTGGATAGTTTGATTTCTAGGATTTCTAGGTTTGTGTGGAGTTCTTGTACTTTGGACTTTTTCTTGAGTGATGTGAGGGAGGGATTCTTGATTGTGGTTATTGAGCTTACTTGATAGGTTTGAAGTGAAGATGAAGAATTAGAAAGGGTTATGGATGATAGAAGCTTCAAAGGCTTGGTGGAGAAAGTCGGTTTTTGAGCTTTATACAAGCTTTTGGGGACGGGATTTTAGATCCCGAGGTATTATTTGTCTTTCGGGTGGAACTAGTATTGAATGAACGCTTCAAGGCTCGGAAAAGGTGATGTTCCGACCGGGATGAGTTGAGCATGAAAACAGGAGCTTCTGATGTGTCATCCCGACCAGGATCAAGGTCTTCCCGACCGGGATGGACTCCTCCCGACCGTGATGAAGTCTGTCACGGCCGGGAAGGGTGCCAGCTTCCTCTTTCGCCTTCTTTTCTTCATTTAAACTCCACCCCACCACTTTATACCCCCACCCAACCTCCCTACTCACCTTAGCCTCTATCATTTGACCCTTACACTTCAATTATACACCTTCATCTCATCTTCTCATCACTATACACCGAGTTTAACCTCAAATCCCAACCTCATTACACACATGCAAGCCCGATACTTGAGACTACATCGAGGAAGAAGAGGAATAAAAATGATGAAGACAAGAAAGGTGCCGATAACGATCAGTGAGACGATGCAGTTGATTGAGTTGCTAACCGTTTGGTAAGGCGACTCTCCTTATTTTTCCGTCTTTTGTTTGCTTTGTCTCTCTCCGTTTATTCCCTTTATCCTTTTGGTGTCATGGTGGCCCTCGGGGCCTTCGGTAGTTATTGCTCCCGATTCTCGATGACGTGATTACATCAAGAATCATTTGAAAAATCCAAATTGACAAGTTCTTTTACTTTTTGCTTGTTTTTATTTTTCTTTTGGTTGAATTTAATCGGATTTAGGCGGGATCCGGGCTAGGTGACTTGATTACACCTAGCCCTCCCCTCCTCTTTCCTTTTATTTTCTTCTTTTTATTTCTTCCCCCATTCATATCTTTTCTTGTTTCGGCTCTTGGTGACTTGACTACACCCCGGCCGGACACATTCTACCCTTTCTTCACTTTCATTTTTGATTTTTATCTTTATTTTCATTATTTTCTCTTTTTTTCTTGTGTCTCCACACACTACCGATCGAGCATGACAACATTGCTCGGTTTAAGTGTGGGGGAGCGATATCTTAGTCTAGTTTAGTTTTATTTTCGTAGTTTTTTCGAAAAAATTAAAAAATTCCTAAAAATTTGAAAATTTCATAAAAAACCAAAAAGATTTTCTTTTGTGTCTTTTTCTTTTGTGTCTTTGTGTCGTGTTTTTGTGTTTTGCGTGTGTATTTTGCCCCCTTTTTCCTTATAGGTCACTTGATCACCGTTAACTTTGGAGAGCTTTCAAGACATCCGGTAACATCATTTTATCCCTTTTTTCTCTTTGTCTCTTGTGGAGTTTGGAGGAGATTTTGTGATGAAGTGTGCTCGGGTGGAGCTTTTTGGAATTCATGGTCGATTGGTGGCTTGTTTGGATGTTTCGGGGTGGTGATTATTTATTTTGTATGTTTGTTTTGTTTTGTTTTGTTTTGTTTGTTTGTCTCTTTTTCTTTCGTTTTTGTTGCGTCTTTGTTTTGTCTTGTTTAGTTTGTGTCTAGTGTAGAAAAGGTTTTCGAAAACCCGGTTTTGAGGCTAGTGCGCAAGTGTTTACTTTCCCTTTCTAGTGATATGAATCGAGTCTTGGACTTTAGTCTAGTAGAATGACGTTAAATCAATAGTTTCGTTGGTTCTTTACCTTGTGTCCACCTAGTCTACTAGGGATTTACTACGGGATTTGCATTTTGACCACTACGAAAACCCATGGAGTGAAAAGGCCTTGGTTGCCGAGTCCCGTCCCTAAGGTGACCGTGTTTAGAATTGCTTTGATTAGTCCAAGTTTTCCACCTTTTTGTGGGTTTGAAGGGAAATCGCGACCCCCGACTTACCCATTTCCCTACCTCCTACACATTTCCATAAATAAGTTGCAAATTGTCTAAGTTCTTACTTGGTGGCAAGAAATGCCTACAAAACAAAATTTATCCAAAAGGCAAGCCAAGTCAAAAGAAGAAAAAGAAAAAGAAAGAAAGAAAAGAAAAAGAAGAAAAAGAAAAAGGCATAACAAATCAAAAACAAAATACAAAAGAAAAAAAAGAAATGGGATAGCAAATCAAAAGCAAAATGCAAAAGAAGAAAAAAAATGTCAAAGAAAATCATCTCACAAAAAGAATTCTCAGGCCTCAAAAATAAGCCTTTTACCGACTATTACCGTGAAGAGCCTACCAAAGGACCGAGTCCCTAGGAAGGATGATAGCGGTAAATAGTCGGTCTTCCCTCATTTTGCAACCATATCCACCTTTTTACTTGGACTAGTTGGGCGATTTTTGAGCATGGGACGACCCTCTTGACTCATCGCTAAAGGGGGCGGGGTTTCACTTACCTACAGTGTCGACTAACTCCGTGGTTCATCCTTTTTTCATCCCGCCTATCGTCCCGTAGTACGTTCTTAGAAGGTTAGGAGGACCTAGGTAAGTTACCAACGTTTTTATTGCTTTGTTGTCATACTATTAGGGTTTTGTTCATATCGATTTGTGTTATTAGCTTGGGAACTTTGTCACTTGCCTTAAGTCCCTAACCGATGCTTCTTTACCGCTTTGTTGAGGGAAGTGGTATTTGTTTCATTTTGGATGCAACCGATTGTTTGTTTGTTTGTGTGTTTTCGTGTTCGGTTGTATCCACAGTTTTATCGCAAGACCTCACTTGCCTTGCGGAGAGCACTTTTCCTCTAAGTGTTCTCGCGTGATTTGAAAGGGAGTTGGGTGCGCTAATACCCGCTCGGCTAGTATTTTTGTTTTTATTAGTTTAGTAGTTAGTTTGTGCTTACTCGAGGGCGAGTAAGGGTTAAGTGTGGGGGAGTTAATAAGTATGGTTTGTAGTGCTTATTCCTTGTGTTTGGTCCCGGTTTCTCTTGTGGAATCGCTCTTTGGAGCGATTTTCGAGGCTACTTAAGATTCTTCTAGTTTGTTTTAGGTTCCTAAGACCAATCTTGGAGAAATGGAACGATTCCGACTTGTTTCCGACACATTTGGAGCCAACGAAGAGAAGCGACGATCACTCGGTAGCTTAGACTCAATCCCGAGCCCTTGGGACCCATTCCCGAGCACCGAGAATCGATGAGAAGCCTAGGGAGAGCAAGCGGGGACCTATGAGACCATATTTGAAGCCTACAAGACCCATCCCGGTCGGGAACACATCCATCACGACCGGGATGAAGAAGCAAAGGAAGACGAGCTACTGGAGGTCCATCCCGGACGTGACCAGGTCCATCCCGACCGGGACCACCTCATCCCGACCGGGATCACCTCCTTTCCGGCCGGGATGCGCCCAGATTGGGGCTGTTTCACTTTTGCGCCTCCCTTATTCATTGTAACCCTATATATACCCCCCCCTCTTGTATTGTTTAAGGACTTTTTCATCCTTGAGATTACCCACTAAACCCTAGACTACTTTAGGTTAGATTAGCTTAGATTAGTGTACATTAGTCCTTAATTAGTCCTTAATCTAGTTAGTTACTCTTGTATTAAGGGATCTCTTGAAGAATCCATTCAATCTTGACAACATTGGTGGAGGTTTTGGGTGTTCTTTCTATACAAGTTTTCATCTTTTCATCTCATTATTAGTTTGGTATAATCTTTCTCTAGTCTTTTCCTTTAATCTTTGTTTATCATTCAAGTTTCAATCTTTATCATTTGTTTGTTGCTCTTGCTAGTTTCATCTTCATAATGAATGTTGTAGTTCTCATATGGTTGTTTTCTCTTGTTTGTGTTAGTTTTTTTTTTTTGGAAAAATGTAAGTTGTATATATAATGAATTAATCAAATATACATTAAGTAGCCATTAATCTAGAGATAAAGGAGATATCCCTAGATCTAAGTGTCCGTTTCTGAATACTCTTATAATACATTTGAAGTTCCTTCTTTATATTCTTACTGACTATTTGGGGCCGTAATAGTACTCCTTCCATCATACTCTTGTTCCTTTGCTCCCAGATACTATATATAACAGCATTTATCACGCTATTTGCGATATCACGCTGCATTTTGCTCCCTCTCAATCTATACCTCCATTCATTAGCTATCCTGAAGTGATACTCCTGTTCAGTCCATTCTGCCAGTTCCAAAATAATCAACCTGCTATATCTGCATTCACAAAACAGATGTTCGAGATCTTCCACCAGCAGGCCACAAATGCAGCATAAATTATCAACTGTCAGGCTCAATTCATGAAGTTTAGCCTTAGTATTCATCGCTCTATGTTGATATAACCAAGCAATAACTCTGTGTTTAGGAATTGACCATTTATTCCACACGATTATGTGCCAATTCACTTCCTCCTCTCTTTCTCTAAGCCATTGATAACCTTTTGATGTAGAGTACGGATTTGCTGTTGTCCATTCACCGGCCTCCATAGCATCTCTCAATCTCTCCTTCACTTTACATACTCGTTTCCAGCCCCATGTCAGATCAGCCGGAGGTAAGTAATGCATCCATTGTTGCCCCTTGAGGTATACGAACTGAACCCACGAGACCCACAACTTGGTTGGATGCTTCGCCACCCACCACACTAATTTACCTATTGCTGCTTTATTCCAGTTTGCGCATTGCATCAGGTTAAGGCCTCCTTCTCTGTACGACACACACACCTTCTTCCAAGAGACGAGCGGGGATCTAGATACGTAGTACCCCCCTCCCAAAGGTATGTCCTGCATATCCCCTCAATCTGTTTAATGATTCCCGAAGGGAGTAGAAAAATACTTGCCCAATAATTATGCAAAGTTGAAAGAACTGACTTGACCAACGTTAATCGACCAGCATACGATAACTTCCGGGCACCCATCCTCCTGATACGATCAGTCACATTCTGAACCAAAGGTTGACAGCCCAGTAAATTAAGCCTAAAGGATTTAATAGGGATCCCCAAGTATTTGAACATAATCAACCACTGCCAATATGTCTTGCTGAGTTTCGGTATTAACCCCATTGAAGTACATGTGAGATTTCCCTTGGCTTAGCTGCAGTCCAGACGCATTAGAGAAGGTCTAGAAGGTACTCAACAGGACCATCATCGAAGGAATATCTCCTTTGCTGAATAGTAATAAATCATCCGCAAACATAAGGTTCGCCAGTTTCAATTTTTTGCAAAGCGGATGGTACCTGAAATCCTTGGTCTCCGTGGTATGTTTTAGAAGCCGAGTGAGGTACTCCATGCATATTGTGAAGAGCAACGGGGAGAGAGGATCCCCCTGTCTCAAACCTCTCTTACCCTGGAAAAAACCAAAGAAATCGCCATTAAGATTGAGAGAAAAAGATGTCGTTGAGACACATTGCATCACCATATTTCTGAAGGCATCTGGCAAATTCAGGTGCATTATCATTTAGTCCAAAAAATCTCATTCAACTGTATCGTAAGCCTTTTGCATATCCATTTTGATCAGACATCTAGGAGATACAGCTTTGCTCGAGTATAATCTCACCAGGTCTTGACATATGAGGATGTTTTCCACAATACTTCTACCTCGAATAAATCCCCCTTGGACCGGAGAGATGATATCCGGTAAAATCCGAGCTAATCTATTGCACAGTAATTTTGAAATGCATTTGTAGACCGTATTACAACAATCAATAGGTCTAAATTGAAGCACTGTACTGGGTCTCTCAATTTTGGGAATTAGGGTAATGGTCGTAGTATTAAGCTGCTTTAATATACGCCCTGTCCTAAAGAAATCCAGAATTGCAGTGCATACATCTTCCCCTACAATGTGCCATGCATCTTTGAAGAATTTACTTGAAAACCCATCCGGCCCCGGGGCCTTATCATTCGGAATGCTAAACATAGTTTCCCGAATCTCGTCTCTAGTAACAGGTGCGCTTAATATTTCCCCATGTTCAGCTGTGCACACAGGCCCTAGGCTAACTATATTTGATGCCACCCTGCTGGTGTTCTTCCTCGTTGTTGTGTGCTAAATTTAGACCGTTTTTCCTCCCATTTAGACCCATTTTTCCCTCGTTTTGCGAGTCTTGAGTGCGATTATCGCCATATTTTGCGTATTTCTTGCATTAGCGTCCCTCTTGTGCGTTTTACGTGTTTTTGGTAGTTTTTCTATCCTTTTGATAGGATTTGGCACCAAAATCGCGATCGAGCTTCTACGAGCACAAGAGAAGGGAATACCGTCCAAAGAGCAAAGCACACAACTTAAAGTTTGAAGCCATCCAATCATACGACGAAGAATGAGACAAGAAAGAGGCCACGAAAATGACCGGGCGAAATTTCACCCGGTGAGACACCACCGGGCAAAATTTCACCCGACGGTAAAAATGCATCCCGAAGATTTTCCGAGTTTCCCCATCGGGCGAAACTGACCGGGCCAAATTTCGCTCACCGGGTGAAATTTCGCCCGATGGAGAGAAGAGCCGGAAACCGCGAAAAAAGAAGAAAATCTCACCGGGCGAAATTTTCACCCGGTGGGATTTATCGTCAAGTCTGCAGGGCGAAGTTTCACCCTATGAAAATGCTAAGGGTGATTGTCTCACTAATGGAGCAAAAAGTTGGATTTGGGCTTTAGGTTAAATACCCATTAAGGCTTTACTATATATATGTTACCCTAGTTTGTTGCCCAAGGCATCCCACCATTAGTGTAGTATTATCATCCACCCTTAGTGTAGTAAAAACCCTCTCTTTAGTAGTAAACTAGTAGTATTCCTAGTAATTCTCAATAATTCTAGTAGTAATTAGTAGTAGATCTACATAGTTTCTATCATCAATTCTCTAGTTTTACATTCAAATTTGTAGAAGATTATTCCAAGTTTTATTTGAAGATTTGTTGGGTTTATTGAAGAATTAGTGACAAGTTCTTCATTATCTTCATCAAAGATTCAATCTTTATTCATGCAATCTTATTATTTCTTATAGATCTTCATAGTTGGTACATTTCTTTCCACTCTCTAATCTCTAGTTTAGTTTTTATGTTAGCTTTCTCATCATTGTCTTGTTTAGATCATATTAGTGTTGTTAGTTTCTCTAGATTTTATTTATGATGTTCTAGATTATTCATTAGTTTATTGTGTTAGATCTTATTTCTTCCATAGTTTAGTGGGTAATTGTTAGATCATAGTTTTCTCTTAGTTTTGTTGTTAGTTTCCTTAGATCTAGTTAATATGCATGTTGTAGTGATTTTCTCTTAAGTTAATGTTTTATTGTTTTCCAAAATGATTAGTGAGTAGATTTCTTGTTGGGGAGTTTAGGGATGAGGACTTGGATTATTTAATTTGAATATAGGGATGTTGGTGGGTTGCTTGCTTGTTGGTTTATCTTGTTTATGGTTGTTGTGTCATTGTTGTTTTAGTCCGGCCAACTAGACCGACCTTGACTAGTTTCTATCAATATGGGGAAACTCGGGGTAGAAATTACCATAGCTAGAGACTTACCCTTATTCGCCGCGAAAGCAGGTTTTTAGGTGAGTTAGGTGAAGAAACCGAAAGGTGGCATTCTCCTTTATCAATGTTGCAAGAAAAACTCGATTCCGACCTTCTTAGACTCCAAGTACAGAATCCCGACTTTCCCCTAACACCTTTTCCTAGATTGATCACCCCTAGCTATTTCTCTAGATATTTCCCTAGTTTAGACTCGACCCTTAGAAAACCCCCATCTAGACATCAAACACACCGCTTTAAACTTAACGTCACACTCCTTTCCCTGTGGACCGACCTCGACTTACCACGATTACTTGTTTGTTTTTGTGTTATTCCGAGTCTATAAATATTGTTTGATCCCCCGTCCTTCGCTAAATGACCGATCCGATTGGGAGGCGATCAAAATGGCGCCGTTGCCGGGGACGGCTAGTAGTTGATTGTGTTTTTAGTTGGTGTGTTTGATTCTTTTCCCTTCTCTCTTTTCCCTAGTACCGCGAGGTGCTAGGAGTCTCACCGTTTAATTGAGTTTTATGCCCAGGAACACGTCTTCGCCCTTGTGGTTCGATCCGGAGCCGGAAAGGACTTTTAGAGCATTGCGTTTTCGAGAAAAAAACTCAACCACCATCATTCCACATCCTTCATTATCACCTCCTAACCTTAATCCCATCCTACCACATACACCTTCTATACCTTCTACATCACACAACCCCATTCCAAATAATCCTTCCATACCTTCCACTTCACAAAATTCACCACCATCACCGAAAACACCACCACCAAATTCATCCCCTCCAAAATTCACCAAATTCAAATCCACCATCACCACCAATCCAACCAATGGTGACCCTAGGTTCACATTCCCAATTAACACACGAAGAAACACCTTCTCCCGTGGATTTCGGAGAGATTCCCGAAAACTATGAATTGAAAGCCTCTTTGACAAACGCAGTCCAACAAGATACTTTTCACGGTTTTTCTCAAGAAGATTCCCAAGAGCATATTGCTTCATTTAAAGAAAAATTAGTAGGAGCCCGTCTCAATGGATTAACTTCATGCCAACTGCATCGTTTATTATTTCCGAAGACCTTGAGAGATGGAGCTCGTAGATGGCTTCAAGGCCATCTCGCTAATACATTCACAACATGGGCTCACTTATCTAATGCCTTCTTGGAGAAATATTTTCCGCCGTCAAAGACTAACCAATATCGCATGGAGATACAAATCTTCAAGCAAGATGAATTTGAAAGCCTAAGTGAGGCTTGGGAAAGATTTAGAGATTTGTTGCGCAAATGTCCACACCATGGAATACCCGATTAGCTAACCACCCAAACGTTTTATAACACCCTTTCATCGAGAACCAAAGAAAACCTCAATTCGGCCGCCGGAGGAGACTTCTTTCCCTCATCGATGAGGCATCTAAGAATCTTATTGAAAAGATGGCAATGAGTGATTCTAGAATGGATCAATCGAGGGATTCTAGAAAGAAAGTTGAAGTGAACTCATCCAAGA
This sequence comes from Agrostemma githago, assembly GCA_958450325.1. Lineage (NCBI taxonomy): Eukaryota > Viridiplantae > Streptophyta > Magnoliopsida > Caryophyllales > Caryophyllaceae > Agrostemma > Agrostemma githago. The sequence continues at coordinate 28,611,458 of OY288250.1, read as the reverse complement.
GTTCTAATGAATTGAAACTTCAAGAAGAAGTTGAAGATTTGAAAAGGAGAATGGATGCCATGAATTCTAAGCCCACTCCTAGAGGTATGTACCAAATTCAAGTGAGTGTTCCACCAAGGCAACCATCACCTCCAAAGCAATTAACAAGGGAAGTTCAATGTGATCATTGTGGCAATTATGGCCATGATTCTAGCTCTTGCCACTACAACAAATTGCCACTTGCGCCACGAATTATGTCACGGTAATTTGTTTTTTGTGGCTAATTTTTACCTAGCCACGGGAAAATTTTGATTCACTACCTGAGAAAAAAAATATGCCACGAGACAATTTTTTTTCCCATGGCCAAAATTCACTTGCGCCACGAATTTTATTAAACTCGTGGCCAATAATCACTCTTGCCACAAAAGTTGCCACACCCGTGGCAAAAATATATTTAGCCACGAATTTGTTCTATGGTAAATATTTTTTAGCCACAATGTTATTAACTTCCATGGCAAAATTATTTTTTAGCCACTGATGTAATAAACGCATGTGGCTAATGTGGTTTTTCAAACTTAAATAAATTATTTTCAAGTTAAGCCAAATGTCAAATTTTGGTCATAAAAAATTCATTAAAATGTAAAGTTATAGATAATATGAAAGTAAATAAAAATATTAAATTTGAAAATATTTTATTACTCAAAAAAATTTGTTATTCTTTTATTTAGTTTTCAAAAATATTGATTTTTTTGTAAAATATAATACAAGTAAAGAAAACTTTGTTTATCTAATTTGTTGATTTTCAAATAATCATAACTTTTGAAGTCATTGATTTCTCTTAATTTGACAATATGTTTAATTAAAACTATATAATCTTAAGTATGACTTTTGAAAGATTAGATGACATTTAAATAGTGTCTAGCTAATATGTGGCCTAAATATCATATCAAGTAAAAATAAGTATGTGATTTATCATCCATCGTTGACATTTCTAATATTATTTGAGACTGTTTCAGTTTTACCGCTTAATTAATTTTTTTCACATATATTAAACCTCTTTTGAAGACAAAAAAACTTAAAAAGAAAGTGACCGAGCATGACTCATAACCGCAACTTTCGAGCGTTGTATTATTTATTTTTTCAAATTACAGATTTATTTTCTTACAATATTTTCATTGTGAAAAAAAACGTTTTTTAACTCGTATTTAAGAATTCTAATCGACCAATATTTTTTTTATGGAATTAACTTTGAGTGCGAAAATAATGATTATTTTTGTAAATTAATTGTTTTCAAGTTGTTTTGTTTGGCAGAAAGAATAATGTTTTGAAAAGTCGTACCTAAGTTTAATAATAATCAGTCAAAATTATTTTTCAAAAAAAGAGAGGTATAATTTAGAAAAACAAATAATTAACAAATACATGTAAGAAAATCTAATAATTAAGGACTACTAGTGAGAAAATAAAAAATAAATTTAACGTCAACTGTCTAATTCAATAACTATTCTGTAATATTATTTGGAAGATATTTTAAAAGATGAATGAATATAAAACAAAAATAATTTAATGAAAAATAAAATTTGGGTAAAACTTAAAGAAGACAAGAGGACTCGATGAGAATTAAAACTGATGAAATAAAATAACGACCGATAGTTCAAAGTAAATAAAATATCTAATTAAGCCAATAACGAAAAGAAAAAACATATCGAAAGAACTAGCAATAAAAGAACGTGAAAATTAGAAATTAAAATACAAATATCGATAAATTAATGAAATCATGAGTCCGAAAGTCAATTTTGAAAATTAATTTTTTTTCGGAACAATTTTTTAATCATAAATAGTAAATCATCGGGGAAAAAACAATTAATTACTCAAAAGTAAATGTAGTTTGTGGAAAAAATATCATTTTAAAGGAATTCAAACTATGATTATGTCAATAAAGTTCAAATTTTTTTCTGGTAGCTGGCCATAAGAACTCCACAGTTAAGCGTGCTTGAGTGAGAGTAGTGTTAGGATGGGTGACCTCCTGAGAAGGCTCTTCGATGCGTCGACTAGTGAAATTAAATGATATTGAAATGACTCAGCTATAAAGCTAGTAACCATTTCAGATGTGACTACTCTAAAGGTAGAGAATTCTTACGGTTATTAATTAATTTATTATATATTTTCACCGGAATAAATGTTTCGTCACAAGCATAATTAGCCACGGGATAACCCGTGGCAAAAGGTTAAATCTAGCCACGGGAGACTCTGTGGCAATAAAATCAATACTTGCCACAGTTTTTTTTTCCGTGGCTATTTGTTTTCCACGGCCACTTGCGCCACGTATGGTTTTTCCGTGGCAAAGTACTTTAGCCACGAAAATTTAGCACTTTTGCCACGAATTCAGCCGTGGCCCAAGTGCTCATTTGTAGTAGTGTGCATTCCTAATGAAGAAGTCTATGTTGAAGAGCCAAATGAAGTCCAAGCTATACAAGTATATGTGCAAAGACCTCAATTTGATCCTTTTTCCAATACCTACAATGCCGGCACAAAGTTTCATCCTAATTTCTCTTATGGAAATCAAAATGTTCAAAATCCGATGCCACGTGCCCAAGGGAGTCAAATGATCAGGCCATTCAATCAAAGTCAACAAAAGCCCTTTAACCAAGGTCCTCCAAAGATGCCCCCATATATGCCTCCTCATCAAAGGAGCAACTTCAATCAACAAGGTAGAAACTTCCATGTTCTTAACAATTACAACAATTACCAAAATCAACATGATAATCATTTCAATCATGGATACAATCAAGGGTTCCAAGGTAACTTTCAAGGAAATCAAGGTTACAATAACCAACCATTCAATCAACCCTCTCAATCTTATGGCCAATCAAGTAATTTTCAATATGGTCAAGGGGGACCTCCATGGGATAACTATAATGATTTGCAAAGAACCGTTGGCCAACTATGGAATGACAATCAAGATACTAAGGCAAGGCTAAAGGTTTGGGAATCACAAGAAGCAACAAAAGCCTTAGCTGCCCCAATCCATCCACCCCATGGTTTGCCCGGACAACCCCAAAACCCAAGAGACCCTTCACACCAAGCAAATGCCGTCATTTTGAGAGGTGGCAAAGAACTTGAGGACCCGTATAAGAACTTGAACTTGAACACCAAGAGTGTCCCATCCAAAGTGAATCAACCAAGTACACCACAAGAATCATCTCCCACTTCCCTCAAACAAAACCGGGGAATACAAGCGGAGTTTGATATTCTCCAAAATGCGGAGAATTAACAAAGAGAACAAAGAAAGAAGAAAGAGCAAATGGAAGCCGAAGAAGCAAAAAGAAAAGAGGCGGAGCGATTAACCGAAGAAGAAGAAGAATCTAATGTTCCGCCACCTCCCACTTTTGTCCCTCCATTGCCTTTTCCCGAGCGAGCTAAGCCACACAAAGAGAATGCTCAATTTAGCCATTTCGTCGATATGTTAAAGAAAGTAGAGGTAGCTTTACCCTTCATCGAGGTAATTTTTCAAATGCTCCTCTATTCCAAGTTTTTGAAAGAAGTCTTGACCAAAAAGAGAACCATAGAGGGCAAAGAATGTGTCTCTCTCACGGTACAATGTAGTGTCATTCTTATGAACCAAATGCCAAAGAAACTAGACGATCCCGATAGTTTTTCCATCCCTTGTCGGGTAGGAAATGTTGTTGTTAATCAAGCTTTATGCGACCTAGGGGCCAGTGTTAGTTTATTACCTTATTCTATTGCCAAGAGACTTAGTGTGGGGGAGATAAGACCCACTAGTATGTCGATTCAACTTGCGGATAGGTCCGTCAAGTACCCACTTGGGATACTTGTGTTGGAGCAAGTGTCCTCAAGAATAGTGCATTTATATATTAAATCTCATGGATGGAATATAGTTGGGATAAATAGTACATTGATACTCCACGTCAGTTGATTAACGTAAATCGATAACGCTCAGCTGACTAGAGTTAGACGTTATTGTCGTAAGACGGCGGTGATTAACTGATCCCTTTCGGTCACACCTATAGGATGAGACCCAAATAGAAAACTAAATATTTGTATTTGATACAGTTAATTAGTTCCTTACGTATATATTTGATATATGCTTGGTAATGAGAGTTATTTATTGGAGATAGAGTTTAGAACTCAATCCGATTATGTTTATTAGTCTATTATACGATAATTGACTGAATAAATTTTACGTCTTATTTTAATACGATTAAATAAGACCTAATTTAGTATTTAAAAGTTAATTACTAAATTAGTTAAGGTTTTGGGTGCTTTTATGGGTAGTGGTAATTAGCTACTAATATTTACGAGTTGTAAATTTGGCTAAATGATTATTATTATGGGACCAATTATATATTGATATAATTGTAATATACTACTTAAAGAGTTAAGAGTATATTATTTATTTGATGTACACATAAGCATTTGTAAGACAAATGACAAAAATAAAATGGACCCATTTTATGTACATGTACATGGCACACTAGAAAAATAAGGGCAATGATGGTTGTTCTTATTTATGTGCATGCATGAATAATAGTCATAATTACCCTATACCCTAGACCTTTAAGCATGCAATTAAAATAAAGCAATTTTGTCTTCCCTAGGGTAGGGTGGCCGGTTTTGGGGCTCATTATAAGGGAACATTTTGTTCTCATTTGAGCTCCATCCATTTATTAGTGAATATTTTTCCTCTTCTCCAAAATACTCTCATATACTAATATTCATCCTTATTACTAAAGTAGTAATACTTCAAATATTAGCATAGGTTCATCACTACTATTATCTAGTTAATAATAATAGTGATTTTTGGGTTGAATCTTGGTGCAACTAGAAGGAGATCTTCTACTTTGAAGATTCGAGTTTTGGAGGATCATTCATTATATAATAAGCTCAAGAACAATGAGTTTTCTTATTGTGCCCATAATTTCCTCTTCGTTTATGTAAGGAAAATTCTTCTTGTATCTAATTTTGTCTTTTTATCTCATGCATGTAACTAGATCTTTATATACTAAATTAACAAGTAATTTAGTAACTAATTAGAGGAGTCTAATTAGAGGGTTTTGAACCTTTCAAGTGGTATCAGAGCTTTGTTGTTGCATGCATGTCGATTTTTGACATTTTTCGGGTTATACGATAACTTTGTAAAAATCGAAAATTTTGTGTAAAAATATGTTTCACACGAAATTTTTGGGTACATGCACCTACTGACCTCAAAATGGTTGTGGTCGATTTTTATTTTTGTCCTTTTGGGATGTTTATTGTTTTTTTATTGAATAAAAATCGATAAACATGCATTTATTTGTTCCAAATTTATTCGAAATTATTTATGGACAAATTTTATTTTAGTTTTCCATTGAAATGATCCAGAATGTACAAAAAAATTTATTTTTATTTTTTTGGTGTTTTATGATTTAATTTGAATTTATTTCATAAAATAGCTATTTACCGATTAAATTAGCAAATTAAATCAATTCAAACTAATTTATTATTTTTCAAATTAGTGGAGACTAATTCTTGAAATTCCAAATCGGTTGGAAGATTAGTTTGAGCTTAATTAAGAATTAAGTGTTGATTAATGATTTTTAATGGTTAAAAATCGATAAATTCCATTGAAACCGAGCTAGGATGAACTTGATAAATAGTAGGGCGATTTTGGCATGATTTTTACAGCATTTTATTTATTTTAATGTTGTTGAATGAATGAATGAATGTCATTTTATTGATTATTTTGCAAGTTTGTACCTCGTATGGCCTAGTTTTTTAATCGGTATTACCCGTAATGTAAGGGAATATCAATTTGGTTGTAATTAATTGTGATCTCGTATCGCCCTTTTGTAATAATTAATAGTTTTATTTATACAAATGTATAATAGGAATTGCTATGTATTCATTTGTATCATTTGGAATTAATTATTATGAAGACGGAGATTACCCAAGACGGTGGACAAAAGACGGTGCCTTTTGGAGGTGTTCCATTGAAGAGGCCAGGGACCAAGGAGTTGGTTTCCGATTTTGTAATAGTCTAGAGATTAGCTAGATGGCCATACTAGGATTTATTTTGTTTGATGCTTGCTTTATATTCGCTCATGCCAAAATCGCCAATCATGTATTTTATTCCTCGATTGTCAATTAACCAATTTACGTAATCAGCAACTTAGTTCCCTTATATGTGATTAGTAACTTATTATTAACAAGACCTCTCACATGCATAGTAAGAATTGAGATTTAGCCTTACCAATTTAAGCACCTATGAAACCCTTGTTCATTAGGGCAACCACAACGTGGAACCTTTTTTACCTTGGGTAAGTAGGGTCATAAGATCACATGCCAAGATTGGGTTGGACTCAACGGGATAAGAGTTATTCCGGGGCTAGGAGATGGATTTGGTTGAAATCCGTCAACCGAGAGTTCTAGGGTAGAATTGGTGATAAGTGTAGTTTGTAGTGCCTATTTGTTGTCTTTTGGTCCCTTTTTCCTTGTGGAATCGCTCCTTTGGAGCGTTTCATGGGCTTCTTATGCTTCCTATAGTTCGTTTCAGGTTCCCGAGTCTGATTTGGAAGAGTTGGAGCGATTCCGACTCAATACATACACATTTTGGAGCCAACGAGATAAAGGAACGATGACTCGAGGCCTTGGAATCGACCCCGAGACCTTGGGACCCAATCCCGAGCCTCCGAGACCCGATCCTAAGTCCCGAGAATCGGTGGGAAGCCCATGAGAGGCAAGGAAGGACCAAAGAGCTCTTAAGGGAGGCCTACAAGACCCATCCCGTTCGGGATGGCCTCATCCCGTTCGGGATGGGATGCACTTGGAAGGAGGCTGCTGTGAGCCCATCCCGGTCGGGACCATCCCGTCCCGGTCGGGATGACAGGGCCGTCTCGATCGGGATGATCCGTCCCGGTCGGGACCGTGATGCTGCTGCACGACTCTTTTTTTCTTTCTTCTCCTTCATTCTTGTACCCATATATATACTCCCTTCTTGTAATTTTAGGACATCTTATCATACCCTACATTAGTTTAAGCCTCCAAAACCCTAGATTTACTCTCACTCATTAGCTTTAATCTTCCCTTAATCTTAGTTGATTATTAGTTAATCATTGTAATTAGTTCTTGGATTAAGGGATTCTTCAAGATTGTTCCAAGATTGACAACCTTGGGATTGTATTTGGGTTTCTCATTAATGCAAGTTTTCATCTTTTGTTCATCCTATTGTTGGTATAACCTTTTCATCCTTAGTCTTTGTTATTTATTCAAGTTTCTTTCTTATTGTTATTGTTATTGCTATTGTTCTTGTTAATGATAATAGATGCTTGTTTTGTGACATTGATTTCTCTTATGATTGTTGGTTTTCTCTTAATAATGAGTGAGTAGTTTTCTTGTGGGGTTAGTAGGGGGATTAGGGGTAGATTATGGATGAGTAGGGTTGTTTAAGGGGAAAAGGTTACATCTTTGTTGCTAGTCACATTGTAGGCACTCTATGTGTTTGTTGATATGCTTGTGTGAGTTGTAGTGGCCATGTTTCCCATACTTGTGTTCATCTTCTCATTGATTGTTTATTTTGTGGAAATGTCGAGAATAGTTTAGTCGCGAGAGCGCGGACTAGGGTCTAAGTTGCGAGAGCCCGGACCCACCTTGACATCGGTCTAAGTTGCGAGAGCCCGGACCGACTCTAGCGATTAGGAGACACCTATACCCTTGATCACCCCAATTATCCTTCTACTCCTATGAACCCGACCTACCCCACTTATTTCCATATTTGTGTTAATTCTCTTAGTTAGCCTTCGTTCTTTTAGTTTATTTATTAATTCGATCATTAGCTTAGTCATATCTCTTCTCCTCCACCATAGTTTTCCTTTTCATCTTCTTTGTGTTTGTTTGGTAATTTAGTCTCGTTGTAGGCTAACCTAGTCTAAACTTTGATATACCGTCCTCGTGGAATCGATCCCGACTTACCCTAGCTACCCACTAGGTTAGTCGGTGTTATATTGATCGGCTAGGGACGTGACAAATCCCTTACCATCAATTGGTCAAGTAATGACTTACTGTTTTTACATAAGGATTGCATGCGATGTTAGTTATTATCTAAATGCGGGTCTCAGAATCACTTATATAATTTCGTGAGGGGTCATTATATGAGTGACTTGTTGAAATTGTTTTACAAGTAAATTATGTAACAATGAATGTTAATATTTCCTAAACTTTGTTGTAGTATTTATAATTCGCTATGGCTACCAATGCAACCATTCAACTCGGAAAGGATTCTTGGCTTAGGTCCGTTATGGACAAATGTATCTTGAAAGACGATGGAAGTAATTTCATCGAATGGGAGTCTACCATAAAAGGTGCGGCGTTGTCCGACAATGTCCTTCGTTACTTGAACGAGCCACCACCCAATGAACCTGGTCCTAGAGCCACCGCGGCTCAAAGGACCGCCTATGAGGAGTTTTTGAAGATATCTAACGATATCAAGAACGTCTTGATATGGTCAATGTCTCCAAAACTCAAGCTTCAATACATTACCCTTAATGCATTTGATATATTCTCAAGGGTTACGACGGCTTTTTATCAATCACCCGATATCCGTCAATATGAGGCTATGATGAAATTCTTCGAGAGTAAGCTAGAAAAGGGTCAAAAAGTTGGCCCCCATGTGCTCAAGATGATTGAGCATATTGACACTCTAGAGCGTCTAGGGTGTAGCATTCCCAAGAAGCTTGCGATAGGTCGCATTCTTCACTCACTCCCCTCCAAGTTCTCCCAAATTAGGGTGAACTATAATATGCATGGCATGGACAAGAGTTTCCAAGAGCTCCATGCACTCCTCAACCAAGCGGAGAGGGACATGGAGGCTAGTGGGAGTGAGAAGAGAGACATGCTCTCCATGAAAATGAAGAATCTCAACCTTGGGGTTCAAAAGGGTAAAAACAAAGGTAAGACCCAATTCAAGAAACAAGGAAAAGACAAGAGTAAAGGGAAGGCTATTGTGAATAGCAAATCTAATGCTAAGGTTAACAAACATGCCGACGCCGATTGCTATTATTGTAATGGCAAAGGACATTGGAAGCGCAATTGTCCCAAATATTTGAAGGATTTGAAGAGCAAGAAAGACGAGAGTGAGACTCCGTCAGGTATTGTCCTCACTTCTCTCTATATGATAGACATTAAATATACTTGCACTTCCACTTGGGTATTAGATACCAAATGTGGTTCTCACCTTTGTAATCATTTACAGGGGCTGAGGGACGTGCGAGCACTAGCCAAGGGTGATGTGGACCTACGCATGGGAAATGGAGCTAGAGTAGCTGATATATCCGTAGGAACTTATGTACTCACTCTAGCTAGTGGTTTTGAGTTGTATTTGAATAATTGTTATTTCGTACCAACTTTAACTAAGAACATTAATTCCATTTCCGTACTTGATATGGAAGATTTTTCCTTTATGATTAAGGACAATTGTTGTACTTTTTCATTTAATGACATGGTTTATGGTAAAGCTACGTCTATTGGAGGTATTTATGTTTTAGATAATGTTAATGATGTATATCATGTAAAAAACAAGAAGCTCAAAACGGGTGAACCTAATCAATCCTACCTTTGGCATTGTCGTTTAGGACACATAAACGAACGACGCATAAAGAGGCTTGTTTCAACGAAACTTCTCAAACTGTTTGATTACGAATCTTATGGTATATGCGAGTCTTGCCTTTTAGGCAAGATGACTTGTGCTCCTTTCTCAAGTAAAGGAACACGAGCAAGTGAGGTATTGGGCCTTATACATACCGATGTGTGTGGCCCAATAACTATCACCGCTAGGGGTGGTTACAACTACTTCATCACTTTTACCGACGACTTAAGTAGATATGGGTATGTCTACTTAATGAGGCACAAGAGAGATGCTTTTGAAAAGTTCAAGGAGTTTCAAAGTGAAGTAGAGAACCAATTGGATAAAGAGATTAAAGTACTACGATCCGATCGTGGTAGTGAATACCTAAATACTGAATTTGATTCACACCTAAAAGATTGTGGCATAGTATCACAATGGACTCCTCCTGGCACACCACAATTGAATGGTGTGGCCGAAAGGAGAAACAGAACTTTATTAGATATGGTTCGGTCCATGATGAGTCCTACTGAGCTTCCTGATTCATTTTGGGGTTTTGCCATTTTGTCCGCAATATTTTCACTAAATCGAAGCCCGACTAAAGCAGCCAATAAGACACCATATGAGATATGGAAGGGAAGGGTTCCTTATTTGTCGTTTATGCGAATATGGGGTTGTGAGGCATATGTTCAGAACAAGTCTGACAACAAACTCGCACCCAGATCCGACAAATGTCTTTTTGTAGGATATCCAAAGGAAACACAAGGTTATTACTTCTACAATCGTCACGAAAACAAAGTGTTTGTGGCTCGTGAAACTGTCTTTCTAGAAAATGACTTCATTTCTAGAAGACAGAGTGGGAGAAAATTTGAACTTGATGAAGTCCAAGAGCCACAAACCGTGAATGAAGTGGAGGAAAGCGTTCCCTCCTCCTCGGACACGGTTGTTGTTCCCTTTGAACCTAGGAAATCTACAAGGGTTAGTCATCAACCTGATCGACACCTTGGTATTGTCAAGGACGATGCGTTAGATATGTTGCTTTGCGAAAGTGACGAACCTACAACCTACAAGGCGGCCATATCTAGTCGTGATTCCATGCAATGGCTTGAAGCCATGCGTTCCGAAATGGATTCTATGCACGAAAACCAAGTATGGGATTTGGTTGATTTACCTGAAAAGGTGAGACCTCTTCAGTGTAAGTGGATCTTTAAGATCAAGAATGGAATAGATGGACATAAAGATGTCTACAAAGCTAGATTGGTGGCAAAGGGTTTTACTCAAGTTCATGGTCTTCACTATGACGAAACCTTTGCTCCAGTCGCAATGCTTCGCTCCATTAGGATTATCTTAGCGATTGCCGCATTTCATGATTATGTGATTTGGCAAATGGATGTCAAAACCGCCTTCTTGAATGGGATTCTAGAAGAGGAAGTGTATATGACACAACCAGAAGGTTTTGTAGATACATCTAATCCTAAGAAGGTATGCAAGCTTAAGAGATCCATTTATGGTCTTAAGCAAGCCTCCAGAAGTTGGAATCATCGCTTTGATCATGTTATCAAACAATATGGTTTTACTCGAAGTGTCGAGGAACCTTGTTTGTACATGAAGTTTAGTGGGAGTAAGGTAACCTTTCTTGTCTTGTATGTGGATGACATACTTCTTATCGGGAATGATGTTCCGATGCTTGCTTCTGTAAAGAAGTGGCTAGGAAAACACTTCCAAATGAAAGATTTGGGAAATGCACAATGCATTTTGGGTATTCGGATCCATAGAGATAGGTCCAAAAGGATGTTGGTATTAAGTCAAGAAGCTTATATAGATAAGATTCTTGATAGATTCAAAATGAAAGACTCTAAGAGAGGCTTTCTTCCATGAGTCTGTAACCACAAATTTTGTATCGCAGCTAACTGAATTACAAAACAAGGAAAACAAATAAATTTTATCAATTATTTATCAAAAGTTCGTGTACAACCTCTAATGTATCCTCTAATTCTAACGCCGTTTAGGGAACACGTGTACGCGGTACACGTGAGGGATGCGTGCGTAGCTGACTTGTACTGCCTCGCGCGCGTTGTAATTTGATGTTCTTGTGAGGGTCGCGATGACTTGAATCTCCCTTGAACGTTTGAATTTGTCTTGGATCTTCTGACTGCTTGCGACGGATTTGATGGAGAGCTTGTAGCGACTTTTTGTCTTTTTCTCTCTGGATCCTTTGCTTCAGAATTTTCCAATTGCCTTCAAATGAATTAGAAGGGCTCTATTTATAGAGTTTTGGTTCTTTTTGGTGGACTTTGTAGTCACAGGCTCGTTTATGGGCTTATGAGTGACATTGGCCTAATTTGTCTTCTTTTCGGGTTTAATGATCCAAATAAGTCTATTTGTAATTTGGTTCGACCCATATTTTCTTTACTCGGGACAAAATAATTAAATCGAGTTAAAATTTCGTATTAACTCAAATTAATTAATTAATTTAATTTATTCGGCACTTTAATAAATTTTTAGTGCCTACAAATTGCCCCCTCAGGACCTTGTCACGTACACCGTTTGGGTGTTTTGGAGTGGCAGGGTCTCGAACATTTTTTTTTTGTTTAACTTTGACTTGGAAGTCGACGAACACCGGACTTGTCGTACAGGTAGCTCTATATTTTTTTTATTGTCACCCTGTCATTATCAGACTTGACGGGAGACCTGGAATCCAGTGAATTTTCTTGACTTGGAAGTCTACCGTCATTTTTTTGTTCTGAGACGGTCCCTTCACTGATGCACATTACGATAGCATATTAATTGGCTAGGATACTCAATCTTTCCAACTTAGTCTTAAACACTTGGATTAGGAAATCTCGAGACCTTACAAATTTATAGGAAAGTATAAACTCTTCTTGCTTTCCAAAAGTCTTATAGAAACCGTGATTCTCCTAGAACTAGGGTTAGAAGGCCTCCCAGACTCCCATACCTATATAAGCACGTAGAGTCTCCTTCTATTTTCCTTGTTCAAAGTTTTGCTGCATTTTGCTTCACGTAAGGTAGGTCTCGACCCTCCATGCCATCATCTTTTCTTTTAATCTCCCTACTTTTATCTTGGGTTCTTATCCTTTTTTTTAAAAACAGTTTAACATCACTCTCTGCAAGACCGTGATATCGAACGTCGCAGACATCCGAGTACCAAACATTCAGGTATGCTATTTCCTCTTGCTTTCTTTTAACTCTTGATCTTTTCTCCCCTGCTTTTTTTTATTCTTATTTTACATATAGCTTTGTATGTGACAACTCAACTATGATCAGATTTCATTAATTTGCTTCATCCTCTATCGAATTTTTTTTGACAACAATTATGATGAAGCAATTACCATTGCTTAACGAACTTGACTTCCACTTAGCTGACACAATTCTTGCCATTATTAATTGGATCGCCATTCACCCTTTCTCCTCCTTTTTCTTTTTTTTTTTACAGACTTCATTACGTGTGCGATTAACATACATATCGGCTGTTATCAATGATCCTTGCAGTACGATTATCAAGGTATTACTCTAATTGTAAATTCTTCACGTATTTTCCTTTTATTTCATATATACCTATATGCACATATGTATATTTCAACCGAGTTATCATGGAATGAACCCGTTCGAGTTATCGCGACTTCCTTGTAATGAGCCATGGCGGGAGTACACCGAGATGAGGAGCCTCAGAGGAAGCGCCGGAGTTGTCACGAGGTGAACCCGTTTGGGTCATCATGACGCTCACATGGAGGAGAAGCGCCCGAGTTGTCACGAGGTGAACCCGTTCGGGTCATCACGACGCTCGCAAGGAGGAGGAGAAGCACCCGAGTTGTCACGAGGTGAACCCGTTCGGGTCATCACGACGCTCACGTGGAGGAGAAGCACCCGAGTTGTCACGAGGTGAACCCGTTTGGGTTATCACGACGCTCGCATGGAGGAGAAGCACCTGAGTTGTTACGAGGTGAACCCGTTCGGGTCATCACGACGCTCGCATGGAGAAGAAGCGCTCGAGTTGTCACGAGGTGAACCCGTTCGGGTCATCACGACACTTGCATGGAGGAGAAGCGCCCGAGTTGTCATGAGGTGAACTCGTTCAGGTCATCACGACGCTCGCATGGAGGAGAAGCGCCCGAGTTGTCACGAGGTGAACCCGTTCGGGTCATCACGATGCTCACAAGGAGAAGGCACCCGATGATTCTCCTTTTATTTGAAGCATGCTAACGATCACTTTGCTTGACCTTACTTATCTCAGGTGTACCTTCTAGCCATCTCTTACCCTCTTCGTGTTTATCCTTTTTTTTTTTTGCAGGATTATCATGGTGTTTCTGAAGAGTTGGAGGGAAGGTTGTGATGAATATTTATCCATCGTCGGTCGCAAGGAGGATGATGCTGCATCTGGACTTTGTTTTCCTGCCCGTTTGTCCCTACGTTCGTTAGTAGGCGGGGCAGCTGACATCACCAAAAAGGATTTCCCGGCAAAAATGTCACTGAAGATAGATCCTAAAGAACCTGATGCTAGATCGCGCTACCTGTTGCAGAGCGTTGTGAAGACGAAGGACAAGCTGCATTCTACTTATCCACTCCTTGGGCGCAGAATTATTGACGGGGACGTAAGATGGGGATCCTACAACTTCAGAATCCAAGGCGAACCAAATTTTATTCCAAGATATTTAGAGTGGACTGAGGATGTGGTTGCTCGGTTCAAGGGTATTATTTCGTCAGCTTCCCTCTACTCGGCGATTTATGCTTCTTTGTATTCTTATGATAAGAATCTGCACGTGATGCGTGCCTTTTGCGAAGGATGGTGCCCCATTACTAACACGCTCCACACCAAGGCGGGTGAATTTTCAATTTCACTATATGATTTGCGCAAGCTTGGGGGCCTGACTGTCGTGGGAGAAATATATGATGAAACAGTGTCACCAATGAGCACTTTAAGGGCAAAGGATGCGAATAACAAGTATATACTTCCTAGCACGTGTGAGATCTTGCTTGAGGCATTTTACTATCTTGACAGAAGATCGACGGTCCGAGGTGAAGTTTCTGCCGAACAGTGGATTAATTTCTGGTGCAAGAAAGAGAAGGTATACTCTTCGAGAGAAAAGAGGCGGGAGACGAAGAATGCACCTAAACTTCCACATAATCCCAATGATGAGATCCAGTCTCGTCCTCCTGATGAGTGGACAGAGGAAGAGCATGCGGTGTTCACAAAATTGAGGATTAACGACTCTCGACGTACCAAGGTTTACTTGGCTGCGTATTTGTCATGTAGGTTATGCACGTTTGTTTTACCGGAACATCCCGACCGATTAATCAGACCTACCACCTTTGAGATCGCGAGCTTGATGGCAGAGGGTCGAGCCTTTAGTTTGGCAATTCCAGTCTTGGCCAGCATTTACCGGGGTCTAAATGATATAGTCACGTATTCAAACCCTGGGTATGCCAAGTCATTTTTTCCAGCACATTACCTTTATGCATGGACCGGTCACTACTTCAGCACACATCATGCTATGGAACCTGCTTCTTACGGCCCTACCATGGCAAGGTATTCCCTTGGAGTAAAAAGAAATGACGCTGCTGGGGCTCAGAAGCTAATTCACGAGGGGGCTAATGTCAACCCGAGGCACTTCATACGGAACAGAAAGGATTGTAATGTTCTATTGGACAACGGGAGCCTCAAAAATTTTGAACTTGATTATTTTGCCTCGATGCGTTCTTCGTACTTGTGCTTGCGTTATCATGTTGAGCCTTATAACCCTCATTCGATTTAGCAGACAATTCGGCTTTTGTCAGGATATTCCTGGTCTGCTAGATTGTGGCTCCAGCAAAAGAAAATCTACACGCATTGAGGCGTTGAGGTATTGGAGATTAATCTTGTTTACAGGAAGCATGGTCCAAGTTCATCTCCCTAGTCCGGTACTCGATTGGCAAGAATGTGTCACTCCTGGCTTCACCAAATGGTGGGAAGTGAAATGTCCGAACGATTTGAGGGATAATGCAAACATTCTTATTCGTAGCACCGATAGTGATCCCCAAAAACCAAGAAAACAACATCTGCAAAGAGATACCGCCGATCAGCCTCAAGGGCAAAGAAGGAAATTACAATCCGAAGTTGTCGTTGTAAGATTGGACGAACATGCTGAAGAGGATGATCGAAATAGCGATGGAGATTCCGAGGTCGACCCTAAACATGATCGTCGAGGAAGAATGAAGACCCGTGCCCCCGACACGAATGACCTCAGGCCAGATACCCGGATATTTGAAGGGGTTCGTAGGGCTTCGTGCATGCCGTCGCAGACACTGGTATTATTTTTTTATTATTATTTATTATTTATTTTTATTTTATTTTTTTAATGTGTTTCTCACTTGCTCATGCATTTTCAGGAGGGTAACTTAGATTTGGAGTTAGCTGGGATTCCTGAAGAACTTGATTTGATGTCTCTTCAACCAAACACACGACCGGGGAAGGGAAAACAGCTTTTCATGCTTGCCATACCTGCACCCTTGGAAGATTGCCATACCCCATCCTCTCATGGTAGCCAGACTGGAAGTTCTTTTGCCGCCGTAGATGGACCACCCTTAGTGGAGAGGCCTTCCCTGTGTAGGCGGAAAGTGCAGAAGACTTCGCATGTCCCGATCAAGCCTACTGCTCTGCCTACTTGTTCTATGACCTCGTTTCGGCCAGCTTCTCCGTACGAAGAAGTATTTGAGAAAGCAGTGCAAGATGTTCGTTCGACATTTCTTACGGAGCTGAAGAATGCCATTGGTCTAAAGTAGGCGAGGTGTCGATGCTAGCCAAAGATTGTTATGCAAGCATGCGATGACTTCAAGGGGACCCTTCTTTGTTGCGGACTCAAGTTGACTCTTATGTGAGCGCGGTTAATGCATATCTTGCGCTTGAGAGGCAAACATCGAAATGTCACCAACTTGAGGATAGAAAACTTGCATTATATCAGAAAATGGAGGAAACCAAGTTACTTGAAGATAAAGTGAAAGAGGAGCATCAGGCGGAAACCGTGAAGCTCTCCGCTACTCGTGAGAAGATCGTGAATCTCGAGGCCCAGCTCGAACTGGCGCGAGAGGAGGAAATTTTTCTGCAAGGTAGCGTGACGTCAAAAGATGAAACTCTGAATTTGTTGCAGACAGAAATCCAGGGTGCAACGAGATCATTTGAGGAGCTTGAAGGCATCCCTGTTCCGACTGCTGAAGAACAGGCTATAATTGAAGAGCAGCGAAGAGAACTGTAAGAGATGCGTGCCTCCTTCGATACTAACTAATAGAAACATAGAATGTTTTGATTGTTCTTCTCTCTTTGTAATTCGATAGAATTTAGTCTTACTGCTTCATCAGTGATTGTCGTCACGTTTATTTGTCTTTTTCCAATGACTCTTTTGTTTGGATTTACAAACTCAAATGTTATAACAAAGTTCATTTAGCCGTTCACAGTTTAGGCTCTTGCGGGCCAGGAGCATTTTTTTTTTTAATTTTGGAGAGGTGGCTCCACTTGAGCTACATGTTCACCCAAGCTGCCTACGTACTTGCAAAACAGAATAATGCCTTACAAGATCAAGCCAACGTAGTTCGATAAGGGAATGGGTGGGTGGTTTTTTTGGTGGTGTGGCTACACTCAAGCTACATGTTCACTCGAGCTGCCTACGTACTTGCAAAACATAAGAGATGTTTTACAAGATCAAGCCAACGTAGTTCATGGGATATTTTTGTGGTTTTTTTTTTGTTTTGTTTTTTTGTTTTGTGTGTGTGCAGTTTATCCTCTTGCTTAGGAGCTTCAGCGTGGGGATTTAAGAATAGTAGCGTTTCAGAAATTTCCCATTAATAGGGCCTACGCGCATACCATCTTCATCTACAACTTTGTATGCACCATTTGTGTAGACTTCTCGCACCACATATGGGCTATCCCACTTGGCAGTGAATTTTTGATGGGAGGGATTTGTCGTGGAATCCCAACCGTCAATAAATAAGCCGGCTAATCCTAACTAGGGTAGATAGGGTAAGTCGGGTCGAATCCACGGGGACGGTAATGTAGAGCCTAGACTAAGGTCGCCTAAATACGAGACTAAGTCAACGAGCTAAGCTAAACAAGAATGATTAAAAGGGGAGAAAGCTAGACTATGACTAAGGCTAAGGAGGAAGCAAACAAGGAAAACGGGCTAGGATTAGGTCGGGGTCAAAGGGGTAACGAAATGGTCGAGGGAGAACTAGAGCGAAGGGGGTAGTAAGGTGATCTAGGTCGGTCCGGGCTCTCGCAACTTAGGCCTACCTAGAGGTTCCACCTAGAACCCATCTCGGCGACACACATGACAAACGGGGTTCTAGCGCGCTATGGTGTCCTAGGTCGAATCCGGGCTCTCGCTACTTAGACCGACCTAGGGGTCGTCCTCACCGGGCTCTCGCAACTTAGTGGGGGAACCGAACCCACAAACAAACTAACACCCACAAGAGAAAGGCAAGAAAAACAAGCATTCGCAACTACTTAGTCATTCAAGCATTTCAACAAACATGTGATGTGCACCAAACCAAGAGGAAACCCAAATCTTCCACCAACATCTCCAACAATCCATTAATCACCCAATCAACACCCTAATCTCCCTACTAACCCTAGCAAGAACACTACTCTAACATAATCCAACTACAACTAACAAGAACAAGAAGATCCAACATAAGAAACAAAACAAACATCTACAAACTAGTGAAAACAATGAACAAGAACAAAACAATCAACTAAAGATTCAAACTTGAACAACATAAACAAGATTAAGAGAAAGGGAAAAGGATTATACCAAACTAGAGATGAAAGGAAGAATGAAACTTGCATAAATGGAAGAAAACCCAAAACAAACATCCAAGGTTGTCAAGCTTAGTGGAGATCTTGAAGAATTCCCAAATTACAAGCATAAACTAGGATTAACTACTAATTAAGGACTAATCTACTCTAATCTAATCTAATCTAACCTAAAGTAGTCTAGGGTTTAAGGTCTAATGAAGTCCATAACATAAGATTACAAGAGGAAGGGTATATATAGGGTTACAAGTGGAAAGGAGAAGAAAGGAGCATTCACGGGCCTGAACTGGGCTCATCCCGGTCGGGATGAGTTGGTCACGATCGGGATGAGATGGTCCCGATCGAGATGAGCTCATCCCGGTCGGGATGGTCCCAAGTCAGCAGCAGTTCCTTTTGTGCACCCCATCCCGGACGGGATGAGGCCTTCCCGACCGGGATGGGTCTTGTAGGCCTCCAATAAGAACTTTTTTTGGTCCCTCCTTGATTCTCATGGGCTTCCCATCGATTCTCGGGACTCGGGATCGGGTCTCGGAGGCTCGAGATTGGGTCCCAAGGTCTCGGGGTCGACTCCAAGGCATCGAGTGATCGTTCCTTTACTCCGTTGGCTCCAAAATGTGTATGTATCGAGTCGGAATCGCTCCAACTCTTCCAAATCGGTCTCGGGAACCTGAAACGAACTAAAGGAAGCATAAGAAGCCCCTAAACCGCTCCCAAGGAGTGATTCTACAAGGAAAATGGGACCAAAACACTACAAAATAGGCACTACAAATCACACTTATCAATTTTCCTACCGGCTTGTGAGAAGTAATGATCGGCCTTCGTACCGCAAGGACCAAGTCTCCTACTTGGAAGGAACGAGGGCGCACCTTTTTGTTGAATGCTCGCGACAGTCGTGCCTGGTAACATTGAAGCTTCTGTTGAGCTTGGAGCCTCTTTTCATCAAGAGCCTCTAGCTCTTCTAGACGCAACTTATCGTTTTCATCTTTTGTAAGTCCTTCCTGAATGGCTATGCGCAACGATGGGATCTGGAACTCCAGCGGCAACACAGCTTCTACTCCATACACCAATGCATACGGGGTCGCTTGAGTTGGCGTTTTGTATGTAGTGCGATATGCCCATAAAGCTTCACCGATTCTTTCATGCCAGTCTCGTTTTGACTTTGCCACGACTTTCCTTAGCAGGTTACAGAGCATCTTATTGAAGGCTTTGGCTAGACCATTTGCAGGAGCATTGTACATTGACGACTTGTATTGTTTGAACTTGAACTTCTCTGCTAGGCTTGTCACCAATTGATTGGCAAATGGCTTTCCATTATCGGTTATGATGCGTTGTGGTACACCATATCTTTAGATGATTTGAGTTCGGATGAAGTCCACAACATTTTCTTTCTTCACTTCTCGTAATGTGACTAGTTCTGCCCATTTTGAGAAGTAATCAGTACCGGCGAGAATGTACTCGTGCCCATTGGAAGCCTTCGGAGTGAGTTGTCCAACAACATCAAGTCCCCAAGCTTCGAAAGGCCATGAAGAGACGGTAGGATGCAAATCATGCAATGGCTCTAGCGGTTGATGTATGAAGTTTGCGTTGAATTGACACGCGCCATATTTTCTTGCGAGGTCTACGCAATCTTGCACCATGGAAGGCCAGTAGTATCCCATTCTTTTGACGCGATCGTAAAGTTTCGGACCTGACTGGCGAGCTTCGCATATGCCAGCATGAGCTTCATGCATGGCTTCGGTGGATTCATCTTTCCCTAAGCATCTCAACCACTGTGTAAGAAAAGAGCGCCTGTAAAGTGTTCCTTTAAAGTGGATGAACTTTGAGGAACGTCGCCGTATCTCTACTTTGTGCCTAGGATCGTCTGGCAACTTCTGATGGTCCAAGAAGTCGATGATGGGTTGACGCCAGTCATCCTCATCATTTGTATAGACGTTGATCATGTTCGTCTCGTTCCTATTTTCTTCCTCCTCAAGCAGCGGTATTGCCCAACGATTACAGACCGGAACTTGCATTGATTCTTCTGCCCCCAGTGCCAATGTGGCTGCGAGGTTAGCAAGCGCGTCAGCCAACTTATTGGCACTTCTTGGTACATGACCAATATTGATGGTGTCAAGTTGATTTAGCAGTAAGAGTGCTTGTTGATGGTATGGGACCAGATCCTCTTTTCGCACTTCATATTCATTGAGGACTTGACTGATCACGAGCTGCGAGTCTCCGTAGATGTCCATGTCCTGAATGCCTATCTCGAGTGCCATTTGGAGACCAAGTATGAGGGCCTGGTATTCAGCTACATTATTTGAGCATAGCTGAGTTAATGAAAAGGAGTATGGAAGAACATGGTTTTGTGGAGATACAAACACCACTCCAGCCCCAGCTCCGTCTTGTCTTGCAGCACCGTCGAAGTACATTTGCCATGCTGGTAGAACATCCACATAGAAGATCTCTTCCCCAGGCAAGTCGTCGGAAAGTTCCCATTCGTCTGGGACTGGATGGTCGGCAAAGAAGTCAGCGATGGCTTGCCCTTTCACAGCTTTTTGAGGCACAAAAACCAAATCATATTGTTTCAGCAACACTGCCCATTTTGCGATCCTTCCCGACAACACCGGTCTTGAGAGTATGTATTTGATTGGGTCTGCCTTGGACACCACGTGTATAGTGTGTGCTTGCATGTAGTGCCTCAGCTTTTGGATCGCAAACACCAGTGCAAGACATATTTTCTCGATTGGAGAGTAATTCACTTCAGCTCCAACCAAAGTACGACTCAAGTAATAGAGTGCCCTCTCTTTTCAGTCTTCAATTTCTTGAGCACACATTGCCCCCAGGGACCATTCTTGTGCGGCGATGTATAAGATGAGTGGCTTCCCATGAATAGGTGCCCCTAGCACAGGTGCACTGGCCAAATATTTCTTTATGCTTTCGAAAGCATGTTGACATTTATCGTCCCTTTCATATGGAGCGTTCTTCTTCATCAAATGGTTGAACGGCTGACAACGCCCTGCGAGGTTGGATATGAACCTTCTAATGTATGCGAGGCGTCCCTGCAATCCGCGTAATTCTTTCAATGTCTTAGGCACTGACATTTCTCGAATCGCTCTGATTTTGGTCTGGTCGATCTCGATGCCTCGATGTCTGACAACGAATCCTAAGAATTTTCCTGAAGTGACACCAAATGCACACTTGAGTGGATTCATCTTCAGTTGACATTTTCTGAGCCTTTCGAAGACAATTTGGAGGTCTCTAACGTGGTCTTGCCTTTTCTTTGATTTAACAACCACATCATCGACGTAGCATTCTATTGTTTTATGCAACATGTCGTCGAAGATTTTCTGCATTGCTCGTTGATATGTCGCGCCAGCATTTTTTAATCCGAAAGGCATGACTGTGTAACAGAATATCCCTTTCGGTGTTCGGAAGGCTGTGGCCTCTTGATCTTCCGGCGCCATGTGTATCTGGTTATTCCCTGCAGTACAATCCATGAACGAGAGCGCTTCGTGCCCAGTAGTTGCATCAATCATTAATTCTGTGACCGGTAGAGGGAAGTCATCTTTTGGGCATGCGTCATTGAGATCTCTGAAGTCGACGCATACTCGCAATTGTCCATTCTTCTTCCTGACTGGAACCACATTAGCTATCCACGTAGGATACTTAACTTCGCGGATGAAACCAGCTTCGATGAGTTTGTTGACTTCCTTTTCAATTTCAGGGACAAGCTCAGGCCGGAAGCGACGTTGGGGTTGCTTCTTAGGACTAACTCCCTTTTTGATTGCTAGAAGATGTACTGCAATCTTTGGACTGAGTCCTGGCATTTCCTTGTAGCTCCAAGCAAAAACATCTTTGTACTCGAGCAACAATTTGTAGTACTCATCTTCTTCCTCTTTGGTCAACAAAGCACTCACATATATGGGGCGTGGGTCTTCAGAAGTCCCCAGGTTGAGTTCTTTCAACTCATCTACCGTTAATTGCCCCCCCTCTTCCAATGGTTCTGGTGCTTCATCTGCATCCACTTCTTGATTATCATCCGGGATCTCCTCTACCGTTACATGATAAGAGGTTGTGACTTCTGAAGTCTTCGTCTTCTTGATGTTGCTCCCATTTGATAATGACGAATCGAAATACTCACTACTTTTTGAATGACCAGTGAGAATCAAGACGCGACTCCTTACTTTGAGTGGTGTATGTTGCATGATATCCACTGCTTGCAAACGCTTCATGCGGGAAGGTATTGCACTTTTTAAATCATCGTCTACTTTCACTTCCTCTTCAAGAGTTGAGCAACGACGACCTTCACCTTTATCCTTCTTGGGGACTCCTAGTCGGGTGAAAACCGTTTTGGTCTGGGCGCCTAGGCGATTGATGGGTAGGGATTCGTCACGTCCCAACCGTCAATAATATAACCGGCTAACCTAACTAGAGTAGATAGGGTAAGTCGGGTCGAATCCACGGGGACGGTAAGAGGCGTCTAGACTAAGGTCGCCTAAATACTAGAGTAAGTCAACGAGCTAAACTAAGGAATGATAGAAGGGGAGAGAGCTAGACTAAGACTAAGTCTAAGGAGAAGATAAACAAAGAAGAACGAGCTAGGATTAGGTCGGGGTCAAAGGGGTAACGGAATGGCCGAGGGAGGACTAGATTGAAGGAGGTAGTAGGGTGATCTAGGTTGGTCCGGGCTCTCGCAACTTAGACCCACCTAGAGGTTCCACCTAGAACCCATCTCGGCGACACACACGACAAACGGGGTTCTAGCGCGCTATAGGCCTAGGTCGAATCCGGGCTCTCGCTACTTAGACCGGCCTAGGGATCGTCCTCACCGGGCTCTCGCAACTTAGTGAGGGGACCGAACCCACAACAAACTAACACCCACACAAGAAAGGCAAGAAAAACAAGCATTCGTACATACTTAGTCATTCAAGCAATTCCACAAACATGTGATGTGCATCAAACAAGAGGAAACCCAAATCTTCCACCAACATCTCAAACAAACCCTTAATCACCCAATTAACACCCTAATCACCTTACTAACCCTAGCAAGAACACTACTCTAGCATAATCAAACTATGACTAAAACTAACAAGAAGATCTAACCTAAGAAACCAAACACACATTATGAAACTAACAAGAACAATAGCAAAACAATAACAAAGATTCAAACTTGAACAATATAAACAAGATTAAGAGTAGAAGAGAAGAGGATTATACCAAACTAGTGAAGGAGAAAGAACAAAACTTGCATTAATGAAGAAAACCCAAAACAAACATCCAAGGTTGTCAAGCTTGGAGAAGATCTTGAAGAATTAATTCCCTTAATACAAGTACTAATCTAAGATTAACTACTAATTAACGACTAATCTACACTAATCTAATCTAATCTAACCTAAAGTAGTCTAGGGTTTTAGGATCTAACATAACATGGTGTCTTAATACAAGAGGGGGGGGGGGTATATATAGGGTTACAAATGGAAGGGAGAAGAAAAGAAAACAAAGCGGAGTAGCAGTGGCCCGTCTCGGCCGAGACGGGTTGGTCCCGGTCGGGACGCCCCCATCCCGATCGGGATGGGCCCAGGTCAGCAGCTTCTCTTTTTGCTCCATCATCCCGAACGGGATGAGCTTATCCCGAACGGGATGAGCCTTCTAGGCCTCCATTATGATCTTTTTGGTCCCTCCTTACTTCTCATGGGCTTCTCACCGATTCTCGGGACTCGGGATCGGGTCTCGGAGGCTCGGGATTGAGTCCCAAGGTCTCGGGGTCGACTCCAAGGCATCGAGTCATCGTTCCTTAGTTTCGTTGGCTCCAAAATGTGTATGTATAGAGTCGGAATCGCTCCAACTCTTCCAATTTGGTCTCGGGAACCTGAAACGAACTAAAGGAAGCATAAGAAGCCCCTAACTGCTCCCAAGGAGCGATTCTACAAGGAAAACGGGACCAAAACACTACGAAATAGGCACTACAAATGACACTTATCAACTCCCCCACACTTAACCCTTACTCGCCCTCGAGTAAGCACACTCTACTACTAAACTAACCGAGTGGGTATTAGCACACCCTACGCCCCTTCAACTCACGCGAGTGCACTTAGAGGAAAAGTGTACTCCGCAAGGCAAGTTGGGTCTTGCGACAAAACTGTGGATGCAACCGGACACAAAACACATAAAACAAACAAACACACAAACAAACACATAGACGGTTGCACCCAAAACAAAAGAAATACCGCTTCCCTCTAAAAGCGGTGAAAGAAACACCGGTTTAGGACTCGAGGTAAGTGACAACGTTCCCAAGCTAGACATACAAACCTAGGTGAACTAAACCCTAATAGTATGACGATAAAGCAACAAAAAACGTTGGTAACTTACCTAGGTCCTCCTAACTTTCTAAAAACGTACTACGGGACGATCGGCGGAGTGGAAAAGTGAAGAACCACGGTGTTAGTCGACACTGTAGGTAAGTGAGACCCCGCCCCCTTTAGCGTGAGCCGAGAGGGTCGTCCTGTGTCCAAGACCGCCTAACTAGTCCAAGTAAAAAGGTGGAAAACATGCAAAATGAGGGAAGACCGACTAGTGCCGCTATCATCCTTCCTCGGGACTCGGTCCTTTGGTAAGCTCTTCACGGCAAAAGTCGGAAAAAGGCTTATTTTGAGAGGATATCTTTTTGTGAGACGGATTTTCGTTTGGCATTTTCTTTCCTTTTGACGTTTTTGCTTTGTTTTGCCATGCCATTTCTTTTTCTTCTTTTCTATTTTCTTTTTGGCTCTTGTGCCTTTTCTTTTTCTTCATTCTTTTCTTTCTTTCATTTTTTTTTTCTTCCTTTTTTTTTTCTTTTCTTCGCCCTTTTGGCAAGATTTGGCATTTCTTTGACAATTGGGAAAGAGAGAAATCAACAAATTGCATTTTATTTGTGTGGAATGTGTAGGAGGTAGGTGAATGGGAGAGTCGGGGGGCGTCCTTCCCTTCAAACCCACAAAAAGTGGAGAACTTGGACTAATCAAACACCTAAACACGGTCACCTAGGGGACGAGACTCGGTAACCAAGGCCTTTTCACACCGTGGGTGGTCATAATGGTCAAAGGTGCAAATCCCGTAGTAAATTCCTAGTAAGCTAGGTGGACTCAAGGTAAAGGACCAACGAAATCATTGATTTAGGGTCATTCTACTAGGCTAGAGTCCAAGACTCGATTTACACTACTAGGAGGGGAAAGATAGACACTCACACACTAGCATCTAAACCGGGTTTTCGAAAACGGTTTACGCACAAGACACACAACACAACACAAAACAAAGACAAGACGAAAACGAACGAAAGAAAAAGAAACAAGAGCAATAAAACAAGAACAAAACAAGGTAAAACAAAACACATAGACAAAAAAAACACCACCCCTATCATCCAAACAAGTCTCCAAATCAACTTCAAACTTTACAAAGCTCCACCCGAGCACACCACAACACACAAATCCTCCAAACTCCACAAGGAACAAAGAGGAAAAAGGGGTGAAGAGATGTTACCGGAAGTCTTGAAAGCTCTCCAAAGCTATCGGCGATTAAGCAACCTATAAGGAAAAAAGGGAGGCGAACACGCACACAAAACAAATACGACACAATGACACAAAAGGAAAACACACAAAAGAAAAATCTTTTTGATTTTTTTGTGAAACTTTTTCAAATTTTTAGGGATTTTTAAGATTTTTTTTCGAAAAACTAAGAAAATAAAACTAACTATGCTAGAATATCGCTCCCCCACACTTAAATCGAGCCATGTCCTCATGCTCGATCGTAGGGTGCGGAGAGACAAAGGAAAAAGAAAAGAAACTACGAAAATAAAGCTAAAAATCAAGAATAAAGTGAAGAAAAGGGTAGAAGGTGTCCGGCCGGGGTGTAGTCAAGTCACCATGGGCCGAGACAAGAAAAAGATATGGATGGGGGAAGAAATAAAAAGAAGGAAATAAAAGGAAATGGGAGGGGAGGGCTAGGTGTAATCAAGTCACCTAGCCCGGATTCCGCCTAAATCCGACTAAATCCTCAAAAAAAGAAAGTGAAAAACTTGTAAAATTTGGATTTTGAAATGACTCTCGATGTAGTCACGTCATCGAGAGTCGGGAGCAACATATACCAAGGCCTCGAAGGCCACCATGACATCAAGACACATAAGTGTACAAGGGGAAGGGAATAAACAAAGGACAACAAGCAACAACAAAAACGGGAAAGAAAGGATAGTTGCCGTACCATAGGTTAGCAACTCACTTTCTCCATCGTCTCATAGATCAATAAAGGCGCTTGCTTGTCTTCATCATTGCTTTTCCGCTTCATTCTCGATAAAACGCATGGTAGAGGTAGTAATGGTGTGAGGGAAGTGGAAATTGATGTGGATCCGGTGAAAGGTGAGGTGTACGGGTCATATGATAGGAGTAAGGAGGAGTAGGGAGGTTGGGAGGGGGTATAATGGATGGGTGGAGACAAAGGGGACCATCCCGGTCGGGATGGATGGTCCGGATCGGGTTGGTAAACCCTTCCCGATCGGGAAGCCCTCGTCCTGGTCGGGAACGCACTCCAGTGAATCCGATTTTCAGCACCTTTATCCCGATCGGGATGGCTCCTTCCCGGTCGGGATTCCTCATCCTTCCCGGTCGGGAAGCCCTCTTCCCGGTCGGGATGATTCTTTTTTGCTTCCCCAAGCCCAAAAGCTTATCAAAGCTTCAAAAACCGACTTCCTCGCTCGCAAACCAAACTCCATCATCAACCACTCCTTTCTAGGAGTCACATTCACTTCACCTATCACAATAAAGTCAATCTATACATCAAATTCACTCCCTCACATCGCTCATCAAAATACCAAATCAATCACAAGAATCCCACAAAAAACAAAGGAAGTCCTAGAAACAAAAATCACAAATACAAGCACAAGAATTCTAAAGAAGAGAGGAGGGGAATATACAACATGACGGTTCTTTTAGGAACTCCGTCAAACCTAGGATGGTGGACTCCATTCTTCAACCATAGCCCTCAAGGGCATGGAGGAGCAAGTCGAACGCGCTACCGACATCGTAGTGAAGACTCAAGAAGCGCTCGAGCTTAACCGACCTCCACGGCCTCCAAGGAGGAGGCAAGAAGTAGGAATCCCAAGACCCGACATCATCTTCAAAGTAGTCTCCGGGGTCTCTCCATCCTACGAGCTTCACCGGTCTCTTCCTTCCTAAGCATTGCCTCCAATCACAAGCAAGCTTCATCTCCAAGAAACAAGGCACAAAAAGCGATTTTGGCCTCACTTCCTCGATGCACACCCCCACACTTGCCTCAAGTTGTGGTTCCCCATCTTCATCACTCGGCCCCACATCATCATGGAGGAGAGGATCGAAACTTCTACCGGCGGTTTCAATCTCTTCCAAACCATCTCTCGGTGCACTAGTTAAGGGCTCTTGATGCATATCCACATTATCGCATAAGGGCAACTCGAGGCTAACACTTTCACCCAACAACTCTACAAACTCCACAAACCATCCCACTCACTATCCTCCTCCAATTCTTCACCAACGATCCCTTCACCAAGAGTTATCTCCTCATTCGTCTCTTTTTGGGTAGACGATTGAGGTTCTTCAAAGCAAATCTCACTATCAAAGGGAACTACTTCGGCGGCTTCGTAATTAGGTTGCTCCTCTCTCTCAAGTGGGCATCCTCCATCTAAATATGATGCTCAGGATAAAGAAATTACGGTTTGAACCGATAATGCATCTAATTGAGCATTCCTCGCCTCGTTTCCCCTTTGAATTTGGGCCAAGAGTTCCTTATTCTTTTGCAATTGGATGGCCATTTCTTGTTGCATTTGAAGCATCGTTCGATGAAACTCCGAGCTCGGCATTTGGTGGTCATTAGGGTCTTGTAAAGCTCCTTGATAATCTTGATGATGCCCAAGGGGTGGGGCATCATATTGTTGGTAGCAAGGTTGGGGTGATTGGTAGTATTGTGGGTCATAGGGTTCATATTGTGGTTGGGGTGGAGGGTAATATGGTGGGTCTTGGGGGGGTATTGGCTTCCATATGGTGAATCTTGATTGAACATGGTGGGTTCACAATCATAGCTCGAGTAATAGCCACCATGGTCATAGGAATGATAATCGTCCACTTGTTGGTAGCCGTTTTCATACTCTTGAAGATCATACCCATCTTGATTACCCCAAGAAGCTTGATAATGGTAGGGGGACGTCATGTCATAGCTTTGGTTCATGGAAGAAGAGTAGTAGCTCATATCGGCTCCCGAGTGTGTGGAGTTTAGATCAAACCCCATGCTTGCTCGAAAATCGTAGTCCATACCCGGTTGGAAACCACTCATTCTAGCAACCGTCCGTTTAAGCGGCTCTGAGTTGTAAGAAGAAGATAATCACCACCTCTAAGCACAAACTGTAGACTAAGAACAAACGTGAGAAGTCTAGTGCTTTTTGGGCATTAGACAAGAGAGAAATAAACTTCACACACACAAGAAGCAAGGTAACAAAAAGAAAAAAGAAAACACAACACAAAGACTAAGTCAAGCAAATAGGAAAACAAAGTCCAAACTAGCACCGTCCCCGGCAACGGCGCCAAATTGATGGGTAGGGATTCGTCACGTCCCAACCGTCAATAATATAACCGGCTAACCTAACTAGAGTAGATAGGGTAAGTCGGGTCGAATCCACGGGGACGGTAAGAGGCGTCTAGACTAAGGTCGCCTAAATACTAGACTAAGTCAACGAGCTAAACTAAGGAATGATAGAAGGGGAGAGAGCTAGACTAAGACTAAGTCTAAGGAGAAGATAAACAAAGAAGAACGAGCTAGGATTAGGTCGGGGTCAAAGGGGTAACGGAATGGCCGAGGGAGGACTAGAGTGAAGGAGGTAGTAGGGTGATCTAGGTTGGTCCGGGCTCTCGCAACTTAGACCCACCTAGAGGTTCCACCTAGAACATATCTCGGCGACACACACGACAAACGGGGTTCTAGCGCGCTATAGGCCTAGGTCGAATCCGGGCTCTCGCTACTTAGACCGGCCTAGGGATCGTCCTCACCGAACTCTCGCAACTTAGTGAGGGGACCGAACCCACAACAAACTAACACCCACACAAGAAAGGCAAGAAAAACAAGCATTCGTACATACTTAGTCATTCAAGCAATTCCACAAACATGTGATGTGCATCAAACAAGAGGAAACCCAAATCTTCCACCAACATCTCTAACAAACCCTTAATCACCCAATTAAAACCCTAATCACCTTACTAACCCTAGCAAGAACACTACTCTAGCATAATCAAACTATGACTAAAACTAACAAGAAGATCTAACCTAAGAAACAAAACACACATTATGAAACTAACAAGAACAATAGCAAAACAATAACAAAGATTCAAACTTGAACAACATAAACAAGATTAAGAGTAGAAGAGAAGAGGATTATACCAAACTAGTGAAGGAGAAAGAACAAAACATGCATTAATGAAGAAAACCCAAAACAAACATCCAAGGTTGTCAAGCTTGGAGAAGATCCTGAAGAATTCCCTTAATACAAGTACTAATCTAAGATTAACTACTAATTAACGACTAATCTACACTAATCTAATCTAATCTAACCTAAAGTAGTCTAGGGTTTTAGGATCTAACATAACATGGTGTCTTAATACAAGAGGGGGGGTATATATAGGGTTACAAATGGAAGGGAGAAGAAAAGAAAACAAAGCGGAGTAGCAGTGGCCCGTCCCGGCCGAGACGGGTTGGTCCCGGTCGGGACGAGGTCGGTCCCGGTCGGGACGCCTCCATCCCGATCGGGATGGGCCCAGGTCAGCAGCTTCTCTTTTTGCTCCATCATCCCGAACGGGATGAGCTTATCCCGAACGGGATGAGCCTTGTAGGCCTCCATTATGATCTTTTTGGTCCCTCCTTACTTCTCATGGGCTTCTCACCGATTCTCGGGACTCGGGATCGGGTCTCGGAGGCTCGGGATTGAGTCCCAAGGTCTCGGGGTCGACTCCAAGGCATCGAGTCATCGTTCCTTAGTTTCGTTGGCTCCAAAATGTGTATGTATAGAGTCGGAATCGCTCCAACTCTTCCAATTTGGTCTCGGGAACCTGAAACGAACTAAAGGAAGCATAAGAAGCCCCTAATTCGCTCCCAAGGAGCGATTCTACAAGGAAAACGGGACCAAAACACTACGAAATAGGCACTTTAAATGACACTTATCAGCGATGACGTGCTGAGTTCCGACAGATATTTCGTGGCCTAGAGTTTGGCAATACTTCTTCACCTCGATTTTGGTTGCCCAACCTGTTGAACACAGAATGATGATTGGATGGAGAGCTCGTCCTTCCTATCCTGTCAAACACAGAAGTTCGAGTTGTCTCCATGGGCGCACTTATCCTCTCGAAGATTGATGTGGGTGACGGCTTTATCATGCCCCCTGCCTTGTCATCTTCGATCTCTTCCGCCGTGATATTTTGTGATGATGTAGTATCATTTCCTTTTCGGCTTCCAATCTTTACTGGTGGAGGAGGTTGATAACTTACCCCAGGTTTGGCAACTCTACATACGCCTTCTTTTTCACACTGGTCTTGTTGTGCTTTACTAAGGCCATATGGTTTTGGAATTTCATCGACAGCCGTCCCCATGGGATTCGGTTTTGAATAATCGTAACCTTCTTTCCCTAACAATTTATGCGCATTGGGATTACAAAACTCGTCGAACTCTTTCAGCCTTTTGGTATCTTCAACTGCTCTGTCGAATCCTTCTAAAGGTGGTCCGACGATCTTGGTTTCTGATGAACTTGGCAGAGGTGTGGTGACCTTGGCTACTCATTCTTGCTTGAATGTTTGACTTGGTTTGTTTTTATCCTTGGATTTCGTCTTTGCTGGAGTACATTCTGCGAAAGGACTCTGCGACGAGACTTCGGGATGTATCGAAGGACGGGTGGTGCAGTCGTCAGTGGCGCTTCTTGCTTCTTGGGAATTACCACTGGACTGATGAACTTGACCACTTTTCTTTCTTTTAGTTCGTCTTTCTCTTCCTCAGTACGATTTGCAGCTGCATCCTTTTTGATGACGTTCTTCTCCAACTTGCTTCCAGCCCCAGTTGAGGAGATGGTGGTTGGCATAAACTCGTTAGGCATTGCGTCCTCATCGAAAAACTTAGCATCTGCGAAGAAGGTGTCGGCCTTGGAGAATGGTTTGGTGTCTCCATTTATTTTCCTTTCACCCCCTCGGTAGTACTTCAGACATTGATGAAGGGTTGAAGCGACAATGTCATTCTCATGCTTCCAGGGTCGTCCCAGCAGTAACCCATAGGATGTCTTGGCTTCGATCACATGGAACAACACGTCAGAAGAAAGGTCATCCATGGTAAGGTTTACAAGAATCATCCCGACCGCACGTTCTCCTGTCAAGTTGAAACCGTGAATAACTGTTCGACTGCTTGTAAGTTCTCCCACGGTGATGCCCAATTCTTTCATTGTAGCTTTCGGCATTATGTTGACTCCCGAGCCTTCATCTATCAAGATTCGCTTGACCTTTTTCCCCTTGATATAGCCGGACATGTAGAGCGGCCTATTATGAGGCTTAGATCCGAGGAGTAAGTCTTCATCCGAGAAAGTCAAGGCAGCGTTGCAGGAAAGACATTGACTTGATTGTTCTGGGGGTTCCGCCACATCCTTCATCTTGCCGGCGTATAGCTCTGGCTTCTCGAGTCCTTGGAGGATCAACTCGCCACTCTCTTTAGGAAGATGGGATATTTGTCTCCAACCCATATTTGCAGGAAGTCCATCTAGAGCCTTGACGATCTTCATCTCCTTTTGAGGTTGCGCCTGCTGTGAAGGTTCGGGCTCGACTACGTCACTTTTATTCACTTCTTCATCGTGATCATCAGGTGAGGCGGAGACGGTGTAAACAGCCACTTCATCCAGGTAATCCTCTGGAAAGAATTCTTCAAGGGTAATTGGACTAAGTGGTTTCTGTTCTAGCAGATCTTCGGGTAAGACATGCGGCTTGACAACCATTTTAGACTTCTTCTTTCCCTTGGATTTGCGAGATTGTGGCTTTCTTGCCTGTTTTCGTCGGCGGTGAACAGGCATGACTGTTTGTTTAGTTTATTTCCTTGGCTTCTTGCGTGTTACCAAGGTCCATCCTTCGTCATCATGCGCATCTTCTTCATCCTGAAGACTTGCCTTCTTGATTTGTGACTCTAAAGGCGGTGGTGACGCTAGCCTCGGAATCCACAATGTTACAGGCTCAAGGGTCCCAAACTGTAGCATATGCGCAGTCAATTCGTTCGCTGCCTTTGTTGTCTCTTGTCCCGGTTGCTCTCCGACTACCGTAGCTTGGTTTGTTGTCACAGTTTCATCAATATCAATGATTATCTTCCCATCCCTTGAAAGCTGCATGATTTTTTCTTTTAGCGTTATACACTTCTCGATGGGGTGACTCACCAGTCTGTGATAACGACAATATTTAGGATCGTTTGTCTGGTCAGCTTGCTCGGGCTGCTTGAGCTCTGGTAGTTGTATGATCTTCTTCTCGAGTAGATCATCGAGCATCCCTGATAAGTCTGAATCAGGAAACGGGTACTTCTTAGCCTGCAGTTCTTTCAATGTAGGCCTATTCTTTCGGTAGTCATAGGAGAATGACTCATTTCGTTTTTCATCTTTTGACCTGCCTGAGATTTTGACTGGTCCACTACCTGCATCGACGGTCATTGTCTCTTTTGTTGTTGACCCCTTTTCGGTCTTCTTGAATTCCTTCTTTTCACCAGGTGGTTTAGAAGAAGACGCTCGGCTATTGCCGCGCCCTTGTTTGATGGTGATTTCCATGTCATGTGCCCAAGTTGCCAAGTCTTGAGAGCTTCTTGGCTTAATCCCATGTAGAATGTACAGAAGATCCCAGTTCATGCCATTGATGCACATTTCGACCGCGGAAGCTTCACTCAGACGGTCTTTGCATTCCAGACTTAGCGCACGCCAGCGGTTGATGTAGTCAATGACCGGCTCTTCATCCCACTGCGAAGTATTTGTCAGTTCACTCATACTAACGATGCGTCTGGTACTGTAGAATCGGTTCAGGAATTCGTCTTCCATCCGAGTCCAGCTGTCGATTGATTCCGCCTCTAAATCGGTATACCAGTCAAAAGCGATTCCCTTGAGAGAGCGCACGAACTGCTTGACGAGGAGATCCTTATCAGTTCCAGCGTTGTTGCATGTCTCCACGAAGTGCGCGACATGCTGCTTTGGGTTGCCCTTCCCATCGAATAGCTGAAACTTCGGGGGTTGATATCCGGCAGGCATGCACAGGTCATCGATCCTTTTGGTGTAAGGCTTGATGTACCGTCCAGTGGGATTCTTTTCACCGAGTTGGGTCTTGATCGCATCAGCTATCAGACTCTGCAACTGCTCCGGGGTGTAAGCTCCAGTGTTTTTCTTTGGAGGCTTCTTGCCATCATCATCGTCATCATCCTTTTCACTGTCGCCCCCGTGGATGTTGTTCTTCTCAATGTCACTGTCATCGTGCACACTAGGAGTAGGCCTTTCGCGGAGCTCAATCACCTCCTTTTGAAGATCTTCGATCTTCTGGTTCTTCTCGTCATTCTCCCTTTGCATTTTTTCGACGAGTTTAGTCAGATTCAGGAGTTGATCTTCAATACTGGAACCACTAGCCATCATCACCGAAGCGCTGATAGGAGTGGGGACCTCCTTCTTTGGCGACACCTTAGGCTTGCGCGGGGAGGCGGTGTTGCTCTTGGAGACTTCATCCTTGCGGGAAGGAGAAGAGGCTGCAATCATGGCTTTGGCAGCAGCAGCTATTGAAGAAGCAGAAATCTTGCGCGGCCTGGTAGGGATGTGGGCGGCGCGTAGGCTGGCGGCAGTGGCGTCGAGGGCTGCCTTCTTCGCCTTGGCCCTGGTGACCATGCTAGCGGATTGCATAACAGCGCCAGGAGATTGTTGAAGAGCGTCAACGTAGGTCTTCCTGGGGTGTTGAAAGTGTTGCTTTGGTTGGTAGACATCTTCTTGCAAAGTTGTCTTGGTTGCTTCAGCGGTAGAGATGAGAGGTAGAGATTTTCACGTATGGTTCACCAAAATTTGTAACCACAAATTTTGTATCGCAACTAACTGAATTACAAAACAAGGAAAACAAATAAATTTTAGTAATTATTTATCAAAAATTCGTGTACAACCTCTAATGTATCCTCTGATTCTAACGCCGTTTAGGGAACACGTGTACGCGGTACACGTGAGGGATGCGTGTGTAGCTGACTTGTACTTCCTCGCGCGCGTTGTAATTTGATGTTCTTGAGAGGGTCGCGATGACTTGAATCTCCCTTGAACGTTTGAATTTGTCTTGGATCTTCTAACTGCTTGCGACGGATTTGATGGAGAGCTTGTAGCGACTTTTTGTCTTTTTTCTCTCAGGATCCTTTGCTTCAGAATTTTCCAATTGCCTTCAAATGAATGAGAAGGGCTCTATTTATAGAGTTTTGGTTCTTTTTGGTGAATTTTGTAGTCACAGGCCCGTTTATCGGCTTATGAGTGACATTGGCCTAATTTGTCTTCTTTTCGGGTTTAATGATCCAAATAAGTCTATTTGTAATTTGGTTCGACCCATATTTTCTTTACTCGGGACAAAATAATTAAATCGAGTTAAAATTTCGTATTAACTCAAAGTAATTAATTAATTTAATTTATTCGGCACTTTAGGAAATTTTTAGTGCCTGCAGAGTCAAGGTACCATTTTGTGCAAGTCACAGTGTCCTACAATACCCGAAGAGATTGAACGCATGAAGTTGATCCCATATGCTTCCGCTGTTGGATCAATCATGTATGCCATAACGTGCACTTGTCCCGATGTTTCGTATGCTTTAAGCATGACGAGTCGTTATCAAGCCAACCCAGGTGAAAGTCACTGGACAGCCGTAAAGAACATCCTTAAGTACTTGCGAAGGACCAAGGATTCGTTCTTAGTGTTTGGAGGGGATACTGAATTACGTGTAAGAGGTTACACGGATGCCAGTTTCCAATCCGATCGGGATGATTTGAAATCCCAATCCGGCTATGTTTATATGTTGAATGGAGGAGCCGTTAGCTGAAAGAGCTCCAAGCAAAGTGTCACCGCGGATTCTAAAACAGAAGCTGAGTACATCGCGACTTCGGAAGCTGCAAAGGAAGCTGTTTGGATTCCTCATTTTTTGGAAGGACTAGGAGTAGTCCACTCCGTCAAAGATCCTATCACCATATATTGTGATAACAGCAGGGCCATTTTTCAAGCAAAAGAGCCCAAGTCTAGCAATAAGTCTAGACATGTACTTAGGAAATACCACGTGATAAGAGATCTCGAGGAAAGGAAGGAAATCGATATATGTAAGGTTGGGACAGACCAGAACATCGCTGATCCTTTAACCAAGCCTCTTTCAAAGGCTAAACATGATGGTCATGTTGTTGCAATGGGATTGAGAAAAGTCCCAGATTTTCTTTAAGTTATCTAAGATGTAATAATTGGATATTGTAGCAATTTTTACATTTCTGATAATAGCATTCATTGTTCGAGTTTCATATGAACTCTTTTATTTAGTTTGACTAAATCTTATACTTTGTTCATTCGAATGGATTGTGAGACAATCTTGAACCCTATTCAAGTGAACTTATGAACATAGTATTTTTGCCCCTTGTCACTTAATGAGGTGACGACTCGGAGTGACGAGATTGTAAGTTGATCGATGGTTAGTTCAAGACCATGGGGTCATGGAGATGACTGGTCATTTACATAGGCAGACTGATTGTCACTCTGCCGGGCAGTGACCACAATAGAGTCCCTTATCAAAATAGTTGAGGCTGGTCGTGGCGGAGATTTCTATTTTATTCCTATGAGTCGATTCTTTAGACTGGCAACCATTTATCTGAGTCGGTGCAGTTTCCGATTGACTTTGGTTGTTGTCCTAGGTCGTACCGTGAAAGGAGGCTGATGGACAACTTCTGGGTCATGGTGATCTGCATTATATAGTATAAGATGGGTCAACAGGAATTGTCCACCCACGTTGGGTACAAACATCGTTGGGCCACTCGAGGAGAAGTAACTGGAAATACGTGGCCACGCTCGGAAATAGATCTATGGTAGATTTTTCGGTCAGACAGTTATTCTCCAGATCGAGAAAACCACTCTAATTACAACTAAATCACAAGTGCGGCCTGAAAGACACCTTGTGATGAGTGGGAGGATGTGACATCAAAGAGACAAGAGAATCGATAGCACACAACTTGTGTAGACAAATGGGAGATATTGATGGAGTAAGAGTCCTCCGCAATATAGTGGCTGCATGCACAACTTGTATCGGACAAGTGGAAGATTGTTGGAGCAAGTGTCCTCCACAATAGTGCATTTATATATTAAATCTCATGGATGGAATATACTTGGGATAAATAGTACATTGATACTCCACGTCAGTTGATTAACGTAAATCGATAACGCTCAGCTGACTAGAGTTAGACGTCACTGTCGTAAGACGGCGGTGATTAACTGATCCCTTTCGGTCACACCTATAGGATGAGACCCAAATAGAAAACTAATTATTTGTATTTGATACAGTTAATTAGTTCCTTACGTATATATTTGATATATGCTTGGTAATGAGAGTTATTTATTGGAGATAGAGTTTAGAACTCAATCCGATTAAGTTTATTAGTCTATTATACGATAATTGACTGAATAAATTTTACGTCTTATTTTAATACGATTTAATAAGACCTAATTTAGTATTTAAAAGTTAATTACTAAATTAGTTGAGGTTTTTGTGTGCTTTTATGGGTAGTGGTAATTAGCTATTAATATTTACAAGGAGTTGTAAATTTGGCTAAATAATTATTATTATGGGACCAATTATATATTGATATAATTGTAATATACTACTTAAAGAGTTAAGAGTATATTATATATTTGATGTGATCAATTATATAAGATAATTAATCATGTCACACATAAGTATTTGTAAGACAAATGACAAAAATAAAATGGACCCATTTTATGTACATGTACATGGAACACTAGAAAAATAAGGGCAATGATGGTTGTTCTTATTTATGTGCAT
Organism: Agrostemma githago; assembly: GCA_958450325.1. Lineage (NCBI taxonomy): Eukaryota > Viridiplantae > Streptophyta > Magnoliopsida > Caryophyllales > Caryophyllaceae > Agrostemma > Agrostemma githago. Next base: position 28,574,007 of record OY288250.1, on the reverse strand, counting down.
GCATGGATAATAGTCATAATTACCCTAGACCCTAGACCTTTAAGCATGCAATTAAAATAAAGCAATTTTGTCTTCCCTAGGGTAGGGTGGCCGGTTTTGGGGCTCATTATAAGGGAACATTTTGTTCTCATTTGAGCTCCATCCATTTATTAGTGAATGATTTTCCTCTTCTCCAAAATACTCTCATATACTAATATTCATCCTTATTACTAAAGTAGTAATACTTATAATATTAGTATAGGTTCATCACTACTATTATCTAGTTAATAATAATAGTGATTTTTAGGTTGAATCTTGGTGCAACTAGAAGGAGATCTTCTACTTTGAAGATTCGAGTTTTGGAGGATCATCCATTATATAATAAGCTCAAGAACAATAAGGAAAGGACTTTTCTTATTGTGCCCATAATTTCCTCTTTGTTTATGTAAGGAAAATTCTTCTTGTATCTAGTTTTGTATTTTTACCTCATGCATGTAACTAGATCTTTATATACTAAATTAACAAGTAATTTAGTAACTAACTAGAGGAGTCTAATTAGAGGGTTTTGAACCTTTCAACTTGAGGATGTACCCGTTCAAGTTGGTAAGTTCTTCATCCCCTCATCTGACTTTGTTGTCATGGATATGCCCGAAGACACTATTACCCCCATTATCTAAGGTCGACCTTTTATGGCTACCGGAGGTACTATAGTTGATGTTAAGAATGGAAAGTTGTCATTTAACATAGGGAATGAGTCGGTAGAGTTTTCTCTTTCTCAAGCTCTTAAACAACCAATGATTGAACAAATGCATTCCATTGAAGTTATTGATAGTTTGGTTGAGTATAGCTTGATAGATGATGATAAGCAAGAAGATGTACCATTTGACTCTCCACCTCTTGAAGAAGAATGTTTGCATGATGAAAAGGTAGAACCACTACCGGTGGGTAAGAGTATGATATCTTCTCTTCCTAATCTTGAACTTAAACCACTCCCCTCTTCCCTCAAATATGCTTTTCTTGAAGGAACTAATTATCTCATTATCGTCAATGCTACCCTTGATGGGCCTCAATTGGAAAAACTTTTACTTGTTTTGAGAAAGCACAAAAAGGCCATCGGGTATAGCATTGCCGACCTCCAAGGCATAAGCCCAAATGTTTGTATGCATAGGATCATCCTTGATGATGACCACCGTCCTTTGGTTGAGGGTCAATGTAGGTTGAACTCCACCATGAAAGAGGTTGTCATGAAGGAAGTCCTCAAGTTGTACGAGGCTAACATTATATACCCAATAACCGGAAGTAAATGGGTTAGCCCCGTACAAGTTGTGCCGAAAAAAGTAGGAATGACGGTGGTTAAAGGAGAAAAGGGTGAGTCGATTTCTACTAGGACTATTACCGGTTGGCGCATGTGTATAGACTATCGAAAATTGAACACGGCCACCATAAAAGATCATTTTCCCCTTCCCTTTATTGATCAAAAGCTTGAAAGATTGGCGCATCATTCTTATTTTTGTTTCCTTAATGGTCATTCCGGATTTCTTCAAATTCCCATTCACCCCGATGACCAAGAGAAGACCACTTTCACTTGTCCCTATGGCACCTATGCTTATAGAAGGATGCCATTTGGATTGTGTAATGTGCCGGGAACGTTTCAAAGATGTATAATGGCTATTTTCTCCGATTTTATTGAAAAATCCATGGAAGTTTTATGGATTATTTTAGTGTCCATGGTACATCATTTGATTCTTGTCTTGAAAATCTTGATCAAGTGTTAGCTCGATGTGAAGAGTATTGACTTGTTTTAAATTGGGAAAAGTGTCATTTTATGGTCGAACAAGATGTTGTCCTAGGCCATATTGTTTCTAATAGAGGAGTTGAAGTCGATAAGGCGAAAGTCTCCGTGATTGAGAACTTGCCACCACCTACAAATGTCAAAGGGGTGAGGAGTTTTCTAGGTCACGCCGGTTTTTATAGACGATTTATTAAAGACTTTTCTAAGATTGCTAAGCCTTTGACTTCTTTGCTTATGAAAGATGCACATTTTGTTTTTGATAACTCGTGTCTTGAGGCCTTTTGCAGGATAAAGACCACTCTCACTACCACACCAATTATCAAAGCTCCTGATTGGAATCTTTCATTTGACAAAGTCACGACTCTTTCGGTGGATGCTTTTTTTACAAGAATTTGATATTGAGATTAAAGACAAAGCCGGATCGGAGAACTTGGTATCGGATCATCTTAGTAGACTAACGGTTGGTAAAGAAAGCAATGAAGATGATGGTATTCCCATCAATGAAGCTATGAGAGATGAGGCCTTGATGGCCATTGAAACTATTACACCTTGGTATGCCGATATCGTCAATTTCTTAGTGTCTCACTATATTCCGGACGATTATTCTAAGTAAGAGAGGAAGAAACTACGTTATGAAGCCCGACGCTATTATTGGGACGAGCTTATTTATTTCGTCGATGTGTAGATGGAATTTACCGACGATGTGTCACGGGCGAAGAAGGATATATTATTGTGAAGCACCTTCACTCGACATCTTATGGAGGACACTTGGCCAATCAAAAGACAATTGCCAAGGTTCTCCAAAGCGGGTTTTGGTGGCCCTCCATGTTCAAAGACATTCGAGCTTTCATTCTCACATGTGACGCATGCCAAAGAAGTGGCAATATTACAAGAAGAAATGAGATGCCCCTTCAACCTATCTTGGAGATTGAATTGTTCGATGTTTGGGGCATTGATTTCATGGGTCCGTTCACATCCTCGTTTGGTAACAAGTACATTCTAGTCGGGGTTGATAATGTCTCAAAATGGATCGAGGTCGTAGCTTCTCCCACCAATGACTCCAAGGTTGTAATCAAGCTTTTCAAGAATAATGTAATCTTCCCGAGATTCGGTATGCCTAGAGCCATAATTTGTGATGGATGCTCTCATTTTAGGAAAGATACCTTTGAACACCTTCTTAAGAAATATGGTATCACTCACAAGATGTCCTTAGCCTACCACCCTCAATCAAATGGGCAAGCCGAGATCTCCAACCGTCAAATCAAGGGAATTTTAGAGAAAGTTGTAAATACACACCGAAAGGATTGGTCATTAAAATTGAATGACGCCCTTGGGCATTAAGAACGGCTTACAAAGCGCCGATTGGAACCACTCCTTATCGTCCTGTGTATGGTAAAGCTTGTCATTTACCGGTGGAATTAGAACACAAAGCCAAATGGGCAATCAAAGAGCTAAACTTCGATGAGAGTGTGTAGGAGATAATCGCCTTCTCCAACTACAAGAATTGGAAGAACTAAGACTTGAAGCCTACGAAAATTCAAGGATCTACAATGAACGAACTCGCCAATGGCACGATTCTCGAATTCTTCGTAAGGACTTCTCCATTGGTGATAAGGTATTACTCTTCAACTCTCGCTTTAAGCTCTTCCCCGGTAAGTTGAAATCAAAATGGTCGGGTCCATTCGAAGTGATCGGAGTGCAACGATATGGATCGATAGATATATCTAGCCCAGAAACCGGGAAGTTTATGGTTAATGGGCAACGTTTGAAGATTTATCATCCCGGTCACGTTCGTGAGACCTTTGTTATCATGAAGTTTGGTGAGCTCCCATCGGGGAGCGTTGTTTAACCCTCTCTCGCAATTGATGTAGGTTTGGTGGTATCCTCAACAACCACCTTGTATATATGTATCATATTTCTTTAAGTTTATTAGTTTTGTTAGCTTGAGAAGAATGATTAAAATTGGATTTCACCATGGAGCATAAATTTGGATGAAGATCAAGCTTTTGGAGAAGTTATGAAGCTTATTTGAAGACCACAAGCATGTTTGTGGGAGATATTGTTTATGTAATGTGAGTCGAGTCAATATTTGAATCTCTAGGTGATTATTGAAGAGTCATGAAATGGCAAGGCGGAAAAAAGCAGCAAAGAAGACCGCCGGGCGAAAATCGCCCCACGGAAAAGTTGCCAGAATTGAAGAAGATACCACCGGGCGAAATTTCACCTGGTGAGATTTTCACCGGGTGAAATTTCACCCGGTGGAAAAATGTTGGCAAAAATGATTTTCACGACGAAAAACCGTCGGGTGAAATTTCACCCGATGGTGCCCCACCGGGTGAAATTTCACCCGGCAGCGTGAGCTGGCCGAATCACTACACTCTTATTCACTCACTACATGTTCATTTCCCTCCTTCATACTTACCCCAACATAACCTTCCCTCCAAAAAATTTTACACCAAATTTTTACCAACCACTTTAAAACTTTTCATTTCCCTCTCATCCACCCTTATTTACATCACCTTTTTCACCTCACTCTTCATTTCACCCTTTCACCCACCATAACATCATTAAATCACCTTCCACACACCCCAACCTCTATTCATAACTTCATCTCCAACTTGGTGATTTATTTTGGGTTTTTGAAGAAGTGGAAGAAAGTTTTGGGATTTTTCTTGCAAGCACATTATTATGGAGACAAGAGCTCAACGAGCCGCGCGTAAACCCGGTATGGCCTCGACTTCTAATCCTTCTAAACGTTCATCTTCTAGTGAGTCTTCTAGGCCAAAACTTTTACCTTGCCCTAGTACGCCCCTTGCTCAAACCTTCTTTGAAAAGAACTTTCAGAGTACTAGGTGGCTGTTGTGTGCCAAATTTGGACCGGTTTTCCTCCAATTTAGACCCGTTTTTCTTTCGTTTTGCAAGAATAAAGTGCGATTATCGCCGTATTTTGAGTAATTCTCGCATTAGCGTCTCTGTTTTGCATTTTACGTGTTTTTGGTAGTTCTCTGTCTATTTTGATAGGATTTTCGACCAAAAGCGTGTCTGAGCTCCTATGAGCATGAGATAGAGAGGGAAACCGTCCGAAAAGAAAATCACACAACTTAAAATCCAAAGTCCAAACCCAAGAGGTGAAACCTTGAGCAAAAAGGAAAAAGTATAGTCCATTGTGCATCTTCACCGGAGAGGTCAAACTTCAAATAGATATATCTAGAGTTCTAGACCTCGGATCGAAGCGATTGCAGTTGGAGGTAAAACCTTATCTTCTTAGCTTTCCAACGACATATCACACGCCCCAATCGGAGATCAAACGAGAGAGTTATGGCCCTCTGAAGTCACAGGGCGAAATTTCACCCGATGAGAATTTGACCGGGCGAAATTTCGCCCGACGATGTTCCTCCCCAGATTGCCATTTTGGACAAAAATTTCATAGGGTGAAATTTAACCCTATGAGATGACCGGGCGAAACGACCGGGCGAAATTTCGTCCACCGGGTGAATTTCGCCCGATGGAGAAAAGCGCAAAAAATGACGATTCGAGAAGAAAATCTCACCGGGTGAAAATTTCACCCGGTGGTGCTAATGTCGTCAACCGAAGGGCAAAACTTCACCCTATGAAGACTCATTGGGCAAAGTTTCATCTCAAAGGACAAAGTCTCACTAATGGGTAAGGATTAGGTTATGGGCTTTAAGATTGTGTGACCCATTAAGGGATTAGTATATATAGATAACCTAGGGTTACATTTCAATTTGTGCCTTAAGTGTGCCTCCTTAGGTTAGTATAGTTACACCATCCTCTTAGTAGAACAATCTAGTAGTAATTCTAGTAGTAATTCTCTACAATTCTAGTAGTTTACTAGTAATTTAGTAGTAGATCTACATAATTTTCATCAACTAGTAATTTAGTAGTAGAGAATCTATAATTCTCTAGATTTCAAGTTTGTAGAAGATTATATCAAGTTTTATTTGAAGATTTGTGGGTTTATTGAAGAATTAGTGACAAGTTCTTCATTCTCTCCATCAAAGATTCAACATTTATTTATGCAATCTTCTTATTTCTTGTAGGTCTTCATAGTTGGTATATTTCTCTTCCACTCTCTAATCTCTAGTTTAGATTTAATGTTGTTTTCTCATTATTGTCTTGTTTAGATCATCTTACTGTTGTTTACCATGATTAGTGAGTAGATCTTTGTTAGGGGGCTAGGGGAGGAGGAATTCTAGACAAAGGTTTTATCTTGTGAGAATATTGCATTTGAGGGTGATTTTTCTTGATTGGAATTGTTGTGTCTTGATTGACTTAGCTTGATTACCTAGGTTGACTTGACTCACCCGGATCAATATGGGGAAACTCGGGGTTTGGGTAGTTCTGTCTAGAGGCTTTGGTTTATCCGTCGCGAAAGTGGGTTTAGACTTGGTTGGTAGGGAAACCGAAAGGTGGCACCTCCCTTGTACATCTTGTGATAATTCTTGCAATGGCACCCTTACCTTAATTCCGACTCCCCGACTCTCCCTAACGCCTTTCCCATTAATAGTTTCTCACCTTAGTTCCATAGCTCGTTTAGTTAGTCTAGTTGAACTCGTCCAAAACGCCCCTTCTCGACCCAGTCACTCCTAGATTTTGACTTGACCGACTACCCCTCGACCGTCCCTGTGGATCGATCCCGACTTACCGCTACTACGTAGTAGTATTTCGGAGTTTATAAATATTGTTTGACCGCGTTGGATAGGCGACAATTCGACGCGCATCAGTGGCCCTGTCCATTCACAATGGAAATCCTAGGTATTGAAGACGATATGAGAGAGTTATCGTCGAGAACAAGAACTAGTGGACTTCTAACTTACGTGAATTCCACCTACAAAGAGCTTACATGCGAATTTCTAGGTAGTTTCACAATTGACAATCCAACCACACCTAAAGAGTTCAAATTTAATTTGTTCGGTAGAACCCATTGCTTGAATATTTCCGAATTCGGCCTAGCTCTAGGTCTACCCACATCGGGTACCGAAATTCTTAAGCCTTTGAGGGGTGTACAAGCTAGTACGACTAGGAGAGACTTGTGGAGGTGCATAGCGCCTGAACAACGAGATGTCGAACCTAATTCAAATTTCACCGCTGAAATCCGTAACCCTTCTATTCGTTACTTTGCTGAAATGCTTTCTCATTGCTTGATACCATCTGCCGACAATATCATTAACCTCAATGTGTGTGTCTTACAATTGATTAGTGACTCTCTACTCGGTAACCCTTATCCCCTTGACCTACCTCTTGTCGTGGCGTTACACTTTCATCAAATTATTGTTGACCAACGCCCTACCGTAGACTGTGGTGGTCTTGTGACTTTAATCGCGAAAAATTTGGGTTATGCGACCGACCACCTTAAACTGATTGACGGTCGAGTCTGGCTTGACGAGGCCTACCTCCCTACTTGGATTTTTAATGTACCTGACCTCCATTTGCCATGACTGAGCCTTAATTGTCCCCAACATTTACCGAACCAATATTTACAATTGTCACAATTGGGACCTACCTTTAGGTCCCGGTGAATTCCGACTGAACGAATTGGGGGATGTAGGAGTTTGGGAGTACACCGGTGAGTTGGAACCCAACGAAGGCACTCCGACGGCTTCTTTTGCGTCAAATGTTGTTTGTATGTGTTGTGGGTATATATGTGTGGAGTCGGTGAGTCTTAATCATCTACAATTGTATGTCCTTGAACTAATCTTGTTCCTTTTACCATGTTCCATCATTATAATCATTGTGATTGCTTTATCTTGAACAAAACTACAAGTTGTCCCACCGTCCCATTTAATGATTTTTTGTGGCCGTCGCGGCCTTGGTATTGCTCCCGGTCTCTTGGCGATGTGATTACGCCATTGACCCTTTGAAAAATCCAAATTTTTAATCAAATTTCTCAATTTTTCTTATTTCAGGCTAGGTGATGTGACTACACCTAAGCCCATTTTATTTTTCACCCTTTCATTTTATTTTCTTTCATTTTTATTTTCTTAGCCACTTGGCTAGGGTCTAGGTGATGTGATTGCACCAAGGCCCGCCACTATTTTACCGCTTTCCTTATTTTATTTTCCTTTTTCTTTTCTCAAAATTTTGAAAAATCCAAAAACATTCAAAAAATTATAAAACCCAAAAACATTTGAAAATTGTAAAATCCAAAAAGATTTTTCTTATTTTAATTTTCCGTCTTTTTCGATCTTCCCCTACTTGTCCATTGAGGACATTGTACACTTTTAGTGTGGGGGAGGAGTCTACTATCTTTTATTTTTCAAAAATCTTTTAAAAATCCATAAAAATTTGAAAAACTCGAAAAACTCGAAAATATTTTCTTTTCTTTTTCTTTTCTTTTCTCATTTCTCGTTATGTTTCATATCCCGTGTACGGTCTTGTTCTCTACTCTTGCAGGTAACCACCACCTTAATAGCGCGATTTGAAGAGATTATGAAAGCACCCGCTTGGTAACTCCCTTCCTTCTTTCTTCTTTAATTTTGTAGAGGAGTTAGGTTGTTGCTATTGGAGGCTCTCGAAGTGAGAATTTTGGTGTTGTGGTTGATTTTGTATGCTTGTATGATGACGGAGTATGGAGTATGGAGTACTTGACTTTACTTGTGTTTTCTTTTATTTTGCCTTTTCATTTTCGAGTGTTCCGTTTTGTTTTGCTTTTGTATAGCGTGTCTAGGATTAAAACTTTTTGAAAACCCGATTACAAATCTTTTACAAGAGTTTACATTCCATTGTAAATAACCCATTGTAGATTTTGGACCTTATTCTAGTAGAATGACTCTTAAGCAATGAATTTGTTGATCCTTTAGCTTTGAGTCCACCTTTTCTACGAGAGGTTTCCTTCGGGGTTTGCATTTGACCACCTTGACCACCCATGGAGGAGTTAGACCTTGGTTCCCGTATCCCGTTTTCTAGGTGACCTTGCTCGAATGACCATTGCACCTTTAGTCCAAATTCTTTCCGCTTTTTGTGGGTTATCCGGGAATAGCGCGCGTTCTCGATTACCTATTTTTCCTCCACCTATACATCACCACCATAAGTTTACACAAAAATAACCTCCAAGCTTGGTTACGAACCACATCAAAAGCCAAAAAGAGAAAACCAAAGCAAGAGAAAAAGGGCACAAAAATATAAAAAACAAAGAAAAACAAAGGAGAAGAAAAGAAGCTTCAAATGAAAATCAAATTGCCAAAAACGTCTCCTTCAAAAAAAAAACGCCCTTTGATCGATTCATCGCCGTGAAGTGCCAACTAGAGGACCGAGTCCCGAGGTCGGAAGATAGCGGTGATTAGTCGACAAACCCAATAATCGTAAACACTCCACCTTTTTGTTTGGGCTAATTTAGGAAATTCGAGTTTGGAACGACCCTCTTGGCTAAGCCAAAGAGAGCGGGACTGCACCTACATACAGTGTCGAACAAATCCATGGTTCACTTTTTCCACTCCGTTATACGCCCCGTAGTAGCCCTTTAGAAGATTAGGCGGACCTAGGCTAAGTTATCAACATCTATATTGCTTAATTGTCATAGTATTAGGCTTTAGTCCTTGTTTACGTGGGTGATTTATCTTGGAAGTTTATTGTTGTTTTAGGTAAGTAATTAGTGTCTTTCCCCGCCGTCTCGATGAGGGATTCGATGTTTTATTTTTGCTTTGGATGCGTCTATTCTTTCGTGTTTTGTGTTTTTGTGTGTTTAGTCGCATCCACCATTTTGAGCAAGCCCCAACTTGCCTTGCATGGGAGTACCTTACCTCATAGGTATTTCGATGTGAGTTGAAGGGACGGAGCCGGCCCGTTAATTGCCTCGTATCGGCTTAGCATAGTCTAGCTTAGTAAGTAGTAACTAATTTCTTTTTTGGTCATTGCTCGAGGACGAGCAATGGTTTAGTGTGGGGGAATTGTTGTGTGCTAAATGTAGACCGTTTTTCCTCCCATTTAGACCTGTTTTCCCCTCGTTTTGCGAGTCTTGAGTGCGATTATCGCCATATTTTGCGTATTTCTCGCATTAGCGTCTCTCTCTTGTGTGTTTTACGTGTTTTTGGTAGTTTTTCTATCCTTCTGATAGGATTTGGCACCGAAAACACAATCGAGCTTCAACGAGCACAAGAGAAAGGAATACCGTCCAAATAGCAAAGCACACAACTTAAAGTTTGAAGCCATCCAATCATACGACGAAGAATGAGACAAGAAAGAGGCCACGAAAATGACCGGGCGAAATTTCACCCGGTGAGACACCACCGGGCGAAATTTCATTCGACGGTAAAAATGCCTCCCGAAGATTTTCCGAGCTTCCCCATCGGGCGAAACTGACCGGGCGAAATTTCGCCGCCGGGTGAAATTTTGCCCGATGGAGAGAAGAGCCGGAAACCGCGAAAAAAGAAGAAAATCCCACCGGGCGAAATTTTTACCCGGTGGGATTTATCGTCAAGTCCGCAGGGCGAAGTTTCGCCCTATGAAGATGCTAAGGGTGATTGTCTCACTAATGGAGCAAAAAGTTGGATTTGGGCTTTAGGTTAAATACCCATTAAGGCTTTACTATATATATGTTACCCTAGTTTGTTGTCCAAGGCATCCCACCATTAGTGTAGTATTATCATCCACCCTTAGTGTAGTAAAAACCCTCCATTTAGTAGTAAACTAGTAGTATTCCTAGTAATTCTCTATAATTCTAGTAGTAATTAGTAGTAGATCTACATAGTTTCTATCATCAATTCTCTAGTTTTACATTCAAGTTTGTAGAAGATTATTCCATGTTTTATTTGAAGATTTGTTGGGTTTATTGAAGAATTAGTGACAAGTTCTTCATTATCTTCATCAAAGATTCAATCTTTATTCATGCAATCTTATTATTTCTTATAGATCTTCATAGTTGGTACATTTCTTTCCACTCTCTAATCTCTAGTTTAGTTTTTATGTTAGCTTTCTCATCATTGTCTTGTTTAGATCATATTAGTGTTATTAGTTTCTCTAGATTTTATTTATGATGTTCTAGATTATTCTTTAGTTTATTGTGTTAGATCTTATTTCTTCCATAGTTTAGTGGGTAATTGTTAGATCATAGTTTTCTCATAGTTTTGTTGTTAGTTTCCTTGGATCTAGTTAATATGCATGTTGTAGTGATTTTGTCTTTAGTTAATGTTTTATTGTTTTCCAAAATGATTAGTGAGTAGATTTCTTGTTGGGGAGTTTAGGGATGAGGACTTGGATTATTTGAATATAGGGATGTTGGTGGGTTGCTTGCTTGTTGGTTTATCTTGTTTATGGTTGTTGTGTCATTGTTGTTTTAGTCCGGCCAACTAGACCGACCTTGACTAGTTCCTATCAATATGGGGAAACTCGGGGTAGAAATTGCCATAGCTAGAGACTTACCCATATTCGCTGCGAAAGCGGGTTTTTAGGTGAGTTAGGTGAAGAAACCGAAAGGTGGCATTCTCTTTTATCAATGTTGCAACAAAAACTCGATTCCGACCTTCTTAGACTCCAAGTACCGAATCCCGACTTCCCCCTAACACCTTTTCCTAGATTGATCACCCCTAGCTATTTCTCTAGATATTTCCCTAGTTTAGACTCGACCCTTAGAAAACCCCCCATCTAGACATCAAACACACCGCTTTAAACTTAACGTCACACTTCGTTCCCTGTGGACCGACCTCGACTTACCACGATTACTTGTTTGTTTTTGTGTTATTCCGAGTCTATAAATATTGTTTGATCCCCCGTCCTTCGCTAAACGACCGATCCGATTGGGAGGCGATCACTCGTCCCCAAGAGCCCCTTGTAAAAGCTCAGGAACGCCTCTTGTATAGAATCAAGTGAGGAATGAATCTTTCCCATGTTATCTTCAATTTGTCCAATAGAATTTCTCACCCGCCTTGCTATTAATGACCCATGTAAAGCAGTCGTGTTAGCATCCCCTTCTTTAAGCCAATGCAACTTGGCTTTCTGTTTTAGGAAGCTCATTCTAGCCTTGTCGAGACCTCTATACTTCTCCATGGCCTCCAATTCAGCTCTGATAAGATCCTGGTTAGTGGGGTTCGCAATCAAAGATCTCTGAATATTCAGAAGCTTGACCTGAGCAACGTCCGCCTTCTGCTCAATTTCATGAAATCTCTCCTTATCTAACTGCTTTAGGGGTTGTTTGAGTCTCTTCAATTTCGTTGCAATTTGAAACATCTTCGTCCCTTCTACCACCTGGTTCCAAGACGCTGCTACTATAGTCTCAAATTCAGGAGCTTGACTCCACATATTATAGTATTTGAAAGGTCTATTATGTCGAGTCTGGCCAGCCCTCTTCCTAATCACACACGGATTATGGTCATATAATCCCTCGGGCAAGAAATGCGCACTAAACTCCTCAAACATTCCAATCCATTCCTGGTTTACTAGCGCTCGATCTAGCCTGCTATACACCCTCTCCTCAGGTGGTTGTTTATTATTCCAAGTGTAAAATGCACCCAAGGTAGGACTATTCATGAGACCGCAATGATCAATGCAGTTCTTGTTTGTGTTAGTTTAAGCTTAGTTATGTGTGAGTAGTTACCCCCTAGGGTTAGTAGAGGGATTGGGTGTAATTAGGGATGATTAGGGTGAGATGGGTGGTACTAGTTGTTGTTTTTGTTGCTTCCTATTTGCCTTGCACTCTACATGTTTGATGAAATGCTTGTGAGACTTGAGATGATCAATCCTTGTTTTTCTTGCCTCTTCTCTTGTATGTGTTTGTTTGGTTGGTTGGTTTGCTTCCCTCATTAGTAGCGAGAGCGTGGTGAGGATGACCCCTAGGCCGTTTAAGTAGCGAGAGCCCGATCGGAACCTAGGCTACGAAAGCATGCTAGTAACCCCGTTTCCTTCTTTTGGTCTCCTAGGCATCCATGAACCCGACCTAGCCCTAGTTTCATCTTGTTGATTTATTTTCTTCCTTTTTGTCATTAGTTACTTACTTAGCTTAGTCGATCTTAGCCGTCACCTTAGTTCACCTAGTTTAGTTTCTCTCGAACCTAGTCTTGGACCGTAGCACACCTTAGTCCGACACCCCGTCCCTGAGGATCTCGACCCGACTTACCCTAGCTACCTAGCTTAGGTTAGTTGGTTTATTTTGATCGGCGGGATGCACGACAAATCCCTTCCGTCACACCATTACTGACAGAGAACTGCTTCTGAAGGTAGTCCCAGATCTCCTTTGCAGTCTTGGTGTAAAGAACGGATTTTCTGATTGGTTTCTCCACGTTGTGCTGGATCCAAGAGATCAAAAGACTATTGCAAGTATCCCAAGCATATATCTTGCCTTAGCAGGTCATCAGTGGGCCTTTTTGTGACTCCAGTTAACATTTCAATCTTCCTCTTGGAACAAATAGCAATTTCCATTTGCCTCTTCCATTCTAAATAGTTCTCAACTCCTGATAGTTTAGTGTCAACTACCAGGGGATGAGCGCTTTCAACAGGATGGAGGTAAAGGGGATCTGTAGGTTCCATAAAAGTTGGAGCTTTGGATATTGGTTGGGTGTTATCAGGTGGGTTGGACATGTTTACAGTGAGGTTAATTGTTGTGAGTTCAGCAAAGATAGTGATGCACTATATAAGGGCAACTAATCAATGCAGATTTAGTTTGATACAGCTAATGCTCAACTCAGAGTTGGTAACAGTCTCCTCAATCCTTCAATGGCTCTGATACCATGAAGAGTAAATGCTATTGAAGACAGTGGAAGACTTGAGTGAAGATTGAGCTGCATAGTTAATGTTTTTGTGAAATTAGTTTTTGTGTATTTTTTTTGGTTTCAAATGACAGTGAATAAGCTATATATGTACTCTCTATCTTGTTGTTGGTTAAAGACCAGCATTCTAGTGTTTAGACAGTGGACAGAAACATAGTACAAGTCTATTGTTGACTCTACTTTGGACTCTACTAAGTACTTGATGCAGTAGTCGCATCTGTCAATCATTCGACTCTTTTATAGAGTGATTTCTTCCACTCTTCTTCTCTTTAAAAAAACTCAACCGAAATATTTTATATTTTGCTACGGTTCTTGATTAAACCCATTACCCTTTATAATCACTTTTGGCTACGGTTTATAAACTCAACCGAAGCAATTTATATTTTGCTACGGTTTTTTTAGACAACTGTAGCCATTTATAAATCCTATTCCTACAGTTACTTGTGGTTACGGTTATTATATGCAACCGTAACCTTATCCACAAAACAAATGTGTTTTTTGTACTAGTGCGAGTCCCGAGGTAGGAAGATAGCGGTGATTAGTCGATCCACCCCAATAATTGGAAACACTCCACCTTTTTATTTGAGCTAATTTAGGAAATTCGATTTTGGAACGACCCTCTTGGCTTAGCCGAAGAGAGCGGGATTCCACCTACCTACAGTGTCGAGCGAATCCATGGTTCACTTTTTCCACTCCATTTAACGCCCCGTAGTACCCCTTTAGAAGATTAGGAGGACCTAGCTAAGTTATCAACATCTTTATTGCTTAATTGTCATGGTATTAGGCTTTGATCCTTGTTTACGTGGGTGATTTATCTTGGAATTTTATTATTGTTTTAGGTAAGTAATCGGTGTCTTTCCCCGCCATCACGATGAGGGATTCGGTGTTTTATTTTTGTTTTGGATGCGTCTATTCTTTCGTGTTACATGTTTTTTTTTGTTTAGTCACATCCACCATTTTCAGCAAGCCCCAACTTGCCTTGCATGAGAGTACTTTACCTCATAAGTATTTCAATATGAGTTGAAGGGACGGAGCGAGCCCGTTAATTGCCCCGTATCGGCTTAGCATAGTCTAGCTAGTATTAGTAGTTTGTAATTTCTTTTTGGGTCATTGCTCGAGGACGAGGAACGGTTTAGTGTGGGGGAATTGTTTTGTTATAAATTTAGACCGTTTTTCCTCCCATTTAGACCCGTTTTTCCCTCGTTTTGCGAGTTTAGAGTGCGATTATCGCCATATTTTGAGTACTTCTCGCATTAGCTTCTCTCTTATGGGTTTTACGTGGTTTTTTTTATAGTTTTTCTGTCAATTTTGATAGGATTTGGCACCGAAATCACGATCGAGCTTCCACGAGCACAAGAGAAGGGAATACCATCCAAAGAGCAAAGCACACATCTCAAAGTTCAAAGCCATTCAATCATACGACGAAGAATGAGACAAGAATAGAGGCCAGAAAAATGATCGGGTGAAATTTCACCCGATGAGAATTGACCGGGCGAAGTTTCGCCCGATGGTAAATTTGCCTCCCCGATGATTTTTGGAAGCTTCGCCCACCGGGTGAAGTGATAAGTGTAGTTTGTAGTGCCTTTTTCACTTTGTTTTGGTCCCATTTCCTTGTGGAGTCGCTCCTTGGGAGCGATTCATGGGCTTGGAAGAGTTGGAGCGATTCCGACTCTATACATACACATTTTGGAGCCAACGGAGTAAAGAAACGATGACTTGATGCCTTGGAATCGACCCCGAGACCTTGGGACCCAATCCCGAGCCTCCGAGACCTGATCCCGAGTCCCGAGAATCGGCGAGAAACCCATGAGAGGCAAGGAGGGACCAAAGAGCTCTTAAGGGAGGCCTACAAGACCCATCCCGTTCGGGATGGCCTCATCCCGTTCGGGATGAGGTGCGCTTTGAAGGAGGCTGCTGTGAGCTCATCCCGGTTGGGACCATCCCGTCCCGGTCGGGATGACAGGGCCGTCCCGATCGGGATGATCCGTCCCGGTCGGGAAGCTACAGAGGCAGCACGGGTCCTTGTATTTCATGCTCCTTCATTCTTGTACCCATATATATACTCCCCTCTTGTATTAGTAACATATCTTATCATAGTTTTAGCATTTCTTAAGCCTCTCAAAAACCCTAAAACCCTAGATTTACTTTCACTCATTAGTTTTAATCGTACTTTAATCTTAGTTAATCTATTGTAATTAATTCTTGTATTAAGAAGTTCTTGAAGATTGTTCCAAGCTTGACAACCTTGGGATTTTATTTGGGTTCTTATTAATACAAGATTGCATCTTTTCATCTTCCTAGTGTTGGTATAATCATCTCTACTCTTAATCTTGTTTATTTAATCTTGTTAGAATCTTTTCATATTGTGATTGTTATTATTCTTGTTATTCATTATGGACGTTTGTTTTGTGATATTGATTTCTTTTATGATTGTTAGTTTGTTCTTTATCATGAGTGAGTAGTCTTCTTTGTGGGGTTTGTAGGGGGATTATGGGTAGATTATGGATGATTAGGGTTGATTAAGAGAAAAGGGTGAATCTTTGTTGTTAGTCACATTGTGGGCACTCTATGTGTTTGTTGATATGCTTGTATGAGTTGTAGTGGCCATGCTTCCCATACTTGTGCTCATCTTCTCATTGATTGTCTATTATGTGGTAATGTTGAGAATAGTTTAGTCGCGAGAGCGCGGACTAGGGTCTAAGTTGCGAGAGCCCGGACCCACCTTGACATCGGTCTAAGTTGCGAGAGCCCGGACCGACCCTAGCAACTAGGAGACACCTATACCCTTGATCACCCCAATTACCCTTCTACTCCTATGAACCCGACCTACCCCACTTCTTTCCATATTTGAGTTCATCCTCTTAGTTAGTCATCATTCCATTAGTTTCATTGTTTAGTTAGTCTTTAGTGTTAGTCTAGTTCTTACTCCTCCTCCTTCATAGTTTTCTAATTATTGTTTCTTTGTGTTTGTTTGGTAATCTAGTCTCGTTCTAGGCCGACCTAGTCTAACCCTTGCAATACCGTCCTCGTGGATACGATCCCGACTTGCCCTAGCTACCCACTAGGTGTAGTCGGTTAGTTTATTGACGGTTAGAGACGTGACAAATCCCTACCATCAATTTGGCGCCGTTGTCGGGGACGGTGTATTGTTTAGACTTGGTTTGCTTATTTCTAGACTTAGTTACCCTTCTTTGTGTTCTCCCATCTTCTCTTGTTAATATTTTCTAGTTTTTCTTCTTTTCTTAGCTTTATTTTCTCTTTGTCTCTAGTTGTACTTGTTTATTGTCGTTGCCTAGTGCTCGTAAAGCACTAGGTGTTCTCACGTTTGTTCTAGTGTGTAGTGTATGCCTAGGAGGGGAGGCGACTTCTATCTCTTTAATCCAGAGCCGGAGAGACTCTTTCGAGCCTTTCGCCAACGGACGATTAATCGGGTTAGGATCTCTCAACCGAGTGCAAGCAATACTCATCAAGGGCAAGCTTAAGGGGCCGACTTTAGTGAGTCACCTCGAGAGACGGCTGGAGGGACCTTCATCAATCCCTTCGGTAATTCTTCTTCTCCTAGTTCCCCCTCTTCATCTACATCAACACCGTCTACACCACCATCTTCTCCCTTATATCCAATCATGCCTAAGTTTTCTTCTCACTCAACCTTCACGGAAGACGTTTTGCCGGGTCCATCCACTTTACCGGAGGCATATACCGGGAATTTTGTGGCGAAAACACAATTTATCCTATTGGTCGAGAGAAGTCAATTTAGTGGGTTACCAACCGAAGATCCTCATCAACACATGGAAACCTTTTCGGATTATTGTGACGCTATTTCGCAAACGGGAATAACTCAAGACCAAATCCGGTGGGTATTATTTCCTTTCTCTCTTATTGGTAAAGCGAAGCAATGGTTCAAGGGGTTGGACAAAGCAAGACTTGGCATTGACACTTGGAAGAAGCTAGCCTTAGCCTTCTACCAACAATTCTATCCCCCGGAGAAGACAAATCTATTGAGAGCTTCTATCACGGGTTTCCAACAACGTGATGATGAAAGCCTCTATGAATCGTGGGAAAGATTCAAAGCCTTGATCCGTTCTTCTCCACACCATGTCTTATCACAATGGTTCCTCGTACAACAATTTTGGAACGGGTTATATGAAGACTGGAGGGCCATACTCAACATGGAATCAAACGGTAGGTTTACCGAAGTGGAGGATGACCAAACTTGGTCAAGGATTGAAGAGATGGCGGTGCATAATTCACATTACTCAAGGCCTAGGAAGGCAAATCGGGGAGGTAGGCATGAGAATGATGCCATTACACAATTGAGCATCGATCTTGGAGCTCAATTGAAAACACACATGGAGACTATTGACAAGAAGCTCCAAAGCCACCTCAACCAAGTCCAAGGCACTAGTTCCTCACACCATCAACCGATTCAAGAAGTGAATGCTTTGGGATTTGCACCTCCTTTGCCCTATTTTGGGATGTGTGACACTTGTGGAATCGTTGGTCATGACCCTATGAATTGTAGAGGGAGTATTGAGCAAGTGAACGCCTTTCAAACGTTCAAGCAAGGTGCCTCCTACTCTAATCAATACCAAGCTTCCAATCAAGTCCCTCAACAACAAGCCTTTCAACATCAACGACAACATCATCCCTATGTTCCACTCCCTTAAGGGACAACAACCAAGGTTACCAAGGTTACATGGGTAATCCAAGACCCTTCAACAACCTCAAGCAAAATAACCAAGGTACCTTCTTTCACAACAACAATCAAGGGTTCCAACAAGGGAACTTCAATCAAGGCGGTTTCAAAGGAAACCAAGGCTTCCAACAACAACAAAACCACAATCAAGGCCTTAATCAAGGCAATTCTCATGGGTTCCAAGGGAACCATCAACAACAAGCAAATCAAAGTCATCAACAACAAAGCAAGCCTAGGAGCCGGTCTCCTATTCATGACTATGGTACTCCGTTAGCCCTCACCGATACTCCACATAATCCATCATCTCCACCACGGGATTTTGACGTACAAAAGTATATGATGGATATGCATAGGAGTACTCAAGAGATGGCAAAAAATCAACAAGAGTTCTTTGCTTACGTTCAAAAGGACAACCTAGCAAGAGATGCTCATGCGAAGTCGATGGATACCCGAATATCTCAACTTGCTTCGGATATCTCTACAAGACAAAAGGGGCAACTACCTCCTCAAGGCGAAACACCGAAATTTGAGCATGTAAATGCTATTACGACGAGGAGTGGTACGTCCTATGAACCCCCTTTTTCCCCTAGTGAGCAAGAACCAAGACAAGAAGTCATACCCCCCTCTCAAGACGATGCAAGCTTTGATAATCCAATGGAGGAACAAGTTTTATGGGAAGTTGAAAAACCCCAAGAAGACAACCCTCCCCCACTTCAAGAGAAAAACAAGGGTAAAGGGAAAGTGCCAAGTGAGGAGTCCACCCATATTGAGCAAAACAAGGTTCAAATCAAGTTGCCTTTCCCATCAAGGCAAATGAAGACTAAGGTGGACACTCACTATGACAAGTTCCTTAACATCGTGAAGAAAGTGGATCTTAGCATCCCGTTTACCGAACTACTTACCCAAATCCCGGCATATGGAAGATTTATGAGAGAAATCTTAGCTAGGAAGAGATCCGTCGACAAGGAAGAGACCGTAGCGTTCACGAGGGTGGTGAGCGAGCTTATTCAAGGTTCCACGCTTCCGAAGTTGAAGGATCCGGGTAGTTTTTCGATCCCTTGCACCATAGGCAATTTCATGATCAAGAATGCATTATGTGACTTGGGCGCGAGTGTGAGCATCATTCCCAACTCTATTTTTTATCGACTCGGGATGAAGGAGTTGAACAGTACGTCCATTACACTCCAAATGGACGATAAATCTCTTAACCTACCAGTGGGAATGCTAGAGGATGTGCCGGTACGAATAGGGAAGTTCTTCATTCCGGTCGACTTCATTGTGGTTGACATGCCGGAGGATGCTAACACTCCCATCATCCTTGGACGCCCATGTTTACACACCGCCGGTGCCGTGATCGATGTGAAGAAGGGTAGGATTACCTTTCAACTAGGCGACGAAGAGTTAGTGTTCGACCTCCAAGGCAACACTTCGCCTATGACCGAGACGTGTAATGTAATCCATGCCGCGGAAGACATCGATCGAGGGAAAGATCCGGGACAAATCTTGAAGAAGTACTCCTATGTACTTGAGGATGATGACTCCGATTTGGAGGAAGATAAGAGTCCACATCATGGGTTAGGTGACAAATGCAATGACAAGGAGCAAGATGAGCCTCCCGTGGGGCAACATGATGATCGTTGGACGTTTGGGTATATCCCGAAGGATCGCAAGTACAAGTTCTAGCCATTGAACTTAGTAGATCGGGATGCCCCGGGAACGTCGAGGCAAGGTCATGAGGAACCTTGGTTTGTGGACGGTTATATCTCGAGCCTAATTGAATACTTTGCTAGGGCCTTTGACTTGTTCCTACGTGCCCTTGATGGAGATGGAACCGGTTTGGAGGTTGTTGAAAAAGAATGAAGAGAGCACCATCCTTGGTTTGACGGAGTTCCACAAGAACCGTCTCATTGTAAATATTCTTGTATTGTATTTTCTTTGGTTTTTCTTGGTGAATTCTTATAATATTGGATTATTGATGAGCGATGCGAGGGAGAGAGTTTGATGTTGAGTTTGAGTTTGTTTGATAGGTACGAAGTGAGAATGCTTCCTAGAGGAGAATGGCTATGATATACCTTGGGTTGTAAGCACGAGGATCGGGTTTTTGAAGCTTGGAGCAAGCTTTTGGGATTGTGGAAGGTGAAGAAGACCCATCCCGGCCGGGAAGAGTCGTCCCGACCGGGACGGGCGTGGCATCCCGACCAGGAGGGATTCATCCAGATCGGGATGGGGGTGCACAAATTCGAGCTCACTGGAGGTCCGTCCCGACCGGGAAGGAAGCGTCTCGACCGGGATGGGTGAGACATCCCGACCAGGACCGATCATCCCGACCGGGACGGGCACCTGCTCCCCCTTTGTGTTTCTTCTTCGCAAATCGAGTCCACCCAACCATTTTATACCCCCTCCCAACCTCCCTAGCTATCCTAGCCTTATCATATGCCCCATGTACTTCATTGTCATACCCTTACTCCATTTCCTATCCACTTTACACCGACTCTCACATCAAATCCCACCCCTTACCATTACTACCTCTACGGTGAGTTCTTCTTGAGTGTGAAGCGAGATGACAACCGAGAAGATAAGCGACGAGCCTCTAATGATCATCGAGACGATGGAGCAAGTGAGTTACTAGCCGCTCGGTTTGGGTAACTATCCTTACTTTTCCGTCTTTTTATCGCTTGTCTTTCATTGTTTGCCCCCCTCCCTTGAGTCATGGTATCTAGTGGCCTTCGAGGCCGTAGTATGGTTACTCCCGACTCCCGACGACGTGATTACGTCGAGAGTCCGTCGATTAATCCATGTATGCAAGATTTTCACCCTTTTTAGGAATTAGTCGGATTTGGACGGAATCCGGGCTAGGTGACTTGATTACACCTAACCCTCCCCTCCCATTTCCTTTTATTTCTTTCTTTTTATTTCTTCCCCCTTCCATATCTTTTCTTGTCTCGGCCCATGGTGACTTGACTACACCCCGGCCGGACACCTTCTACCGTTTTCTTCACCTTATTCTTTGATTTTTAGCCTTATTTTCGTAGTTTTTTTTCCTTTTCTTTTGTCTCTCCGCATACTACGATTGAGCATATGAGGACATTGCTCGGTTTAAGTGTGGGGGAGCGATATTCTATCGTACTTAGTTTTATTTTTTCCCTTTTTCGAAAAACCTTTAAAAAATACCTAAAAATTTGAAATTTTTTCACAAAAATCAAAAAGATTTTCTCTTTGTGTCTTTTTCCTTTGTGTCGTTGTATCGTATATTTGTTTTGGATTGTGTGTGTTTTGCCTCCCTTTTCCTTATAGGTTGCTTAATCACCGTTTTTTGGAAAGCTTTGAAGACATCCGGTAACATCTTCTGACCCTCTTTCCCTCTTTATTCCTTGTGATGTTTGGAGAAGGTTGTCTTGAGGTGTGCTCGGGTGGAGCTTGTACATACTTGTGGTGGATTCGATGACTTGTTTGGAGATTCGGGGTGGTGTGTGCTTTGTTTATGTGTTCGTTTTGTCTTGTTTTGTTTTATTTTGTTGCCTTTTTGTTTCTTTTTCTTTCGTTCTCGTTGAGTCTTTATTTTGTGTTATGTTTGTTGAGTCTTGTGTGTAAATGGTTTTCGAAAACCCGGTTTAGAGGCTAGTGTGTGAGAGTTTACTTTCCCTTCCTAGTTGTATAAATCGAGTCTTGGACTTTACTCTAGTAGAATGACCTTAAATCAATGAATTCGTTGGTCCTTTACCTTGTGTCCACCTAGCTTACTAGGGATTTACTACGGGATTTGCACTTTTGACCATTATGACCACCCACGGTGTGAAAAGGCCTTGGTTACCGAGTCTCGTCCCTTAGGTGACCGTGTTCAAGATTGTTTGATTAGTCCATGTTCTCCACTTTTTGTGGGTTTGAAGGGAAGGCGCCGTCCCGACTTACCCATTCACCTACCTCCTACACATCTCCACACAATAAATTGCAAATTGTTGATTTCTACCTTTCTTGTTATACAATGAAAATGCCAAAAATGCCAAATCTTGCCAAAAGGGCAAAGAAAAGAAAAAGAAAGAAAAAAATGAAAGAAAGAAAAGAAATGAAGAAAAAGAAAAGGCACAAAAGCCAAAAAGAAAATAGAAAAGAAGAAAAAGAAATGGCATGGCAACAAACAAATCAAAATGTCGAAAAGAAAGAAAATGCCAAAAGAAAACCCGTCTCATAAAAAGAAATCCCCACAAAAATAAGCCTTTTTCCGAATTTTGCCGTGAAGAGCCTACCAAAGGACCGAGTCCCGAGGAAGGATGATAGCGGCATTAGTCGGTCTTCCCTCATTTTGCATGTTTTCCACCTTTTTACTTGGACTAGTTAGGCGGTTTTAGACATGGGACGACCCTCTTGGCTCATGGCTAAAGGGGGCGGGGTCTCACTTACCTACAGTGTCGACTAACACCGTGGTTCTTCACTTTTCCACTCCGCCGATCGTCCCGTAGTACGTTTTTAGAAACTTAGGAGGACCTAGGTAAGTTACCAACGTTTTTGTTGCTTTATCGTCATACTATTAGGGTTTAGTTCACCTTGGTTTGTATGTCTAGCTTGCGAACGTTGTCACTTGCCTCGAGTCCTAAACCGGTGCTTCTTTCACCGCTTGTTTGAGGGAAGCGGTATTTGTTTTCTTTTGGGTGCAACCGATTATGTGTTTGTTTGTGTGTTTGTTTGTTTGTGTGTTTTGTGTCCGGTTGCATCCGCGGTTTTGTCGCAAGACCCGACTTGCCTTGCAGAGTGCACTTTTTCTCTAAGTGCACTCGCGTGAGTTGAAAGGGGGTAGGGTGCGCTAATACCCGCTCGGCTAGTTTAGTAGTTAGTTTGTGCTTACTCGAGGGCGAGTAAGGGTCACTACTACAAAACATCAAATAGACAACTGTTTTTTTTTGCAATAGACAACTGACTTACAACAGTTGAGTAGTTTGGAGTTGTATATTATTCTGAACATAGACATCTGTTTTAAAACAGTTGTCTATTGGTTAATAAACAACTGTTTTTGTAAAACAACAGTTGTCTATTACGTATATAGACAATTGTTTTCCTAAAATAACAGTTGTCTATTACGTATATAGACAACTGTTTTTCTAAAACAACAGTTGTCTATTACGTATACAAACAACTGTTTTCTAACCTACATACATATAGATATGTGCTTATATACATATTCATATTTTATGTTTTTTAGTAATTCTGAAATACGTACATTTAACAAACCATAAAAAAGGAATACCATAGCGAATAATTGAACAAAAGAAGTTACATTTGTATAAAATCCAACATCCAAAATCTAAAAGATACATATAATCATTATCCAACATCCAAAATCCAAAAGATACACATAAAATCGTTATCCAATGTCCAAAAGTACCTAAAACCATAATCCAACTAATTATTAAGAGAATAATCCGCCCATAATCCACGAACCTCGTCAATATCTTCTTGAGAATATGGCATCATATCGTTGAAATGCTACAAAATCAATAATATAAATGAACTAATTATTTTGTTTCAAATATGTGCATAAAACAAATGATTGAAACAAGAGAAAGTGTGAAAACCCAAGTCTTACCTCATTGACGGTTCTCTTCAAATCAGAACGAGTGATAATTTCAATCATATATCTCATCACGTAATAACCGCACTCTGTTTTCTGAGCATGAGGAGCCGACTACATTGCAACAAGTATAACAAAGTGTAAGAGTCGTACAAATGACAAAATACAAGATACAACATACACATACATACATACAGCATGAGGGAATTCAGGATATAACAAAGTGTAATTCAACACATTCAATTCCTTGAAGAAGAGAGGGAATTCAGGATGAGGAGGCATACATACAACAACAGAAATAATGGAAGACCCCAAGAAGGAATTGAAGAAGAGAGGGAACACACACATGATTTCTTTATTTATTCAATCAAGTGAAGAGTGAAGGGAAAGAAAGAGATTCTCGGTTTAGAACAAAAAACAAAAACAAAAACAGCAACAGCAACATAATAAAGAGAAAGAGATTGCATTAATATGAACAACAATGGAACAAAAACAAATCAGGATCTTGAAAAATTTGGGGACAGGTGGCTTTGGTGATGTGACCTACTAAAATGGAAAGAATAAAAATGGGAAGAACAATAAAAAAAGTCCTAAAAAGGAAAATGGGTAGAACATTAATAAATGGAGGGAGTATATTACTACAAACAATTGTGTCTACAAAAAAAAACATTTCTATTAATAGAAGGAGAGAAAAAAAATGGCTAAGGCATTACACTTTCTGTTTCTGCTTTTTACTGTAGTCGTTCTTGTGTCTGCTCGTGACATCACCGATCAACAATCTCGTAATTTTCTTAGTCCTATCGTATCTCTTAATTAATTAAATTCATGGATCCATATACAATATACTTGTATACGTATCTTAAATATACTATTATTCCGTGTGTATGTAAGTACGTATGTGTGTGTGTGTACACATATATATTCAATGTTCTTGTCTTTTGAATAAAAGTATACATACAAGAAATTACACAGATATACTATTCCTTCACTACCACGTACTATCAATCATGTGATTAAAAATGTGGAATTAATGGGTGAAACCAAATATGGCATTCAGCCTCCAAGAAAGCACATATAGTATTTCCTACCCAATGATTTTTACTTTAGAAGATGACCGCTTCAGAAATTCTCATGTAAGACTCTCTGATCATGAGTCCTTCATTTATTCAGATTTATTTCAGAAGCATTTGGGCTGTTTTCAAAAACTAAGCATGTCGAACGAACACAAACTTACAATGCAGCTGCATCTGAACGAGACTCGATCAGATTCTAATAAATAATGAGGAGATGTAATCCCCTAGAAAATCTAACGCAATACAGTGGCGGAAACACTGTAGAGTGGGATTAAAACACACTGACAAACTATATCTTATTAAAAGAAATGGTAAGTCAATACAAAGGCCTCTTTTTACAAAAGGGCTAAAAGTAAAATCTTCAAACGGGTTTATACAAATCCATAAATAAACACGAATGAAGGAAGAGTAGGATCCACGCTACTCGCTAGCTCACACCCAAAACCTAGCAGCAAATACCTGTCATGTTATAAACATAACAGCCACGTCAGTGGGGAGTAACTCGGACGTTCTCCCAGCCATATTATATCATATGAAAAAAAATAATAGTATTACTATATCAAAATAATTAAAATGGAAAACATTAAGTGATATAATGAAAATAAGCTTTCGGAGAAAAACTTAAAATATTGGAACAATAAAATCAGAACAAGTTTTCAGAAGAAAACTTCAAATGTTTGCCAACCTGCAAACCAAATTGTATCGATAATAATAAAAATATTCAAAATGGTGTTACGGATAGGATTAGTGTAGACGGCTAGACTTTCACTAGGAGAATACTAAAACTAGCTTCGAGAATTTAGTTCAAACGAATCAAACCTCGATCTCTAACTAGGCTACTCAACCATAATAGGACGGCGACTTATAAATGCGTGGCCCTAGTTTAAGATAATATGCACACCCCTCCCGAGCACCATAAATACTCAGTTCAACCCGACGGCGTCTTACACTGCGAGGCACGAGTTTAAGGTCAAAATGTACACACACTCCCGAACACCATATATGCTCGGTTCAACAACCAGTGTGCCCCATAAAGACACACCAGCCTTATTGTTGATGGCAAAAACGTAAACTCCAGAATATATTACTCTAAACCTCACACTTGTCCTTGTTCCATAACTCCAAAACAAGCCATTATCGATATATACAAAAGATATAATCAATATAAATAATATGAGGATAAAAGGAATAAACATTTTATATTAAAAGGGGAAACTTTCTATAAATAGAAACTTGCTAATTTTAGAAACTTACTTAAAATAGAAATATTCTTATAGAAATACGTAAATCATTGAAATTAGTGAAATATATAAAAACAGCATTTCTAACGAAATTAACATTTTATTATTATCGTCGTTATCGTAACTTTAATATATTTCTAAATTCGTTACTCAAAATATAATTAAAATATAATAAGTCAATATATAGAATTTTATAAATAATTAGGAAATCGAGGTAAAACAATAAATCTTAGAAAAGAGGTGTTTCACGAAAACGATATCAAAATTAATTGAGTCACGAGTTTTATAAATGAAATGAATTCACAAAGATTTCAAATTATTTTTAACAAATAGCTTTTATTAATAAATAATACAGATTTTACCAAAAATAGTCAATTGTAAACAAATAAGAAATTATTAGTGAAAATAGTCTCGACTAAAAATATATTTAAAACAAAATCGACTATTTTCTCATTTATTAGAATAATTCGTAAAACGAAAATTAATTTATTAACAAGTATACAAATTTCGATTAAAATATAAAAATATGCTTTTTAAGTGAAAGTTATAAATTAAAGAAATATGACGAAATATGAAATTGACATTATTTAGTTACTACTGTCACGATAACCAACAAAATATTATAACGATCGTAAACAATAAAATTATTAACGATTTGTAAAACGATATCAAAAACTTATTAAATATATGTAAATACGATTTAAAAAAAAATAGTTTTTCTAGCAAATAATAAGTAGCTAAAAATAGAAAAACCGAAGTTAAAATATTTACTACATACTACTACTCAAACATACGATATAATACCGAGTAACGTCCTAAAGTTACCTCGAGACGACGGCGAACCGATCACATGCTTAACCTTGACGGGTCCTCACGAATTCCTACGAAAACCAAAAGTACGGTATAAACTACCATATAAAACGAGTAGGGCGAAAGATGAAGAATGGGTAATCGAATTACCGAGAAAAGTAGGAGAGGAACGGGAAGATTATTGTGAGAACGGAGTAAGAAGGTCGAGGAAACAAGGAGAAACACGAAGGAAGGAAAAAAAACATTAGGCAGCAGCAGCGACAGCAAAAACAACCACGAACCCGAAACCCGAAAAAAACGAGCAGCAGAAAAACGAATACAGCAGATGCATAAAGAAGAAGTAACGGACAGCAGTCACTATATACATTAACAGTAGCAGCAGGAATGAAATCAGAGGAGCGTGAATCGAGGGTGACGAACACGAACTGACGCACAACAGCAGTACGCAAGACAGGGATGCAGACAGTAAACGAGAAACAACAACGAAGACGGAATGCAGAGGTGCGATGAAGAGAAGAAAAACGCAGCAACAAAACGAAGGAGAAAGAAGAAGAAAAGAAGACGGACAAAGAGCCGGAGACCAAACCGAACAGCAACGTACAACAAGCAACGAACAACAAGTGCAGTAGCATCGAAGCAAAGCGACAAAACGCAGAAAAAGAAGGAGAAGAAAAGAGGAAGAAGAAGGAACAAAAACAGCAGCAAACAGACGCAGCAGCACCAGAAAAACGCAGCAGCAACAACAAAACCGAGACGGAAAAACAAGCAGACCACAAACGAAAACAGAAGAGGAAGAAGGAAAGAAGGAACGGAAGTCATAAGAAGTACCGTACAGCAGCGATCGGAGAAGGCAAAAGATCGACCGACAGAAGCAGTAAGACGCAACAGCAGCCGCAGCAATACGCAGCGAAACAGAGCAGCAGCAGCGAAACACAGCGGCAGCAGCGAAGGACAAAACAGAGAAAAAAAACAGAGGACGGAAAAGTAGCACGAAGAAAGATAGCAGATGAGGAGGAAGAATGAAATGAATCATGTGGGATGAAACAAGAAAAAGGGGATGAATATAGAGGGTGAAACGGATTGGATTAGCGTGAAGAAGGACGGAGAAAAAGAGGTGGAATTTGAGAGGAGGAGGAGTGAAGCGGTGGGATGGCAAAGAGGAAAGGGGATGAATGTGTTAAAAACAAAAATAAATGGGAAAATGAAAGGTATACGTAATTAGGTGGGGTTGAAAGCAACTCACCAAACAAAGTGTACCAATTCCGAGATACAAGTATCAATTGTAAACGGATTAATTAAATGAATCGGCTCGGAAATCCGAATTAAACGAATTCCGTAACGATAAGTTGACTGACCCACGAAAATGAATTAAAATCGAATTAATAAAATTAATAAAAAATCGGGCCGTCAAATAAAATACTCGAGACAAAAATGAAGCTTATAGAATTAAATAATCAGACGGCGAAATAATATTTCCCGATAAATAATAAATTTCCAATAAAATGAACTAAATTGATTTCTCGAGGAAAAGAGTAAATATTTTGACGAAACTTTAAAATAATGAACTTTGATTCGAAAATAGAAATTCGAGCTTAAATAAATATAATTAAATAAAAGAATTTAGGACTTAAAAATCGCCGAAATAGGCTTTCGATAAGAATTAAATTAAATCTATAAAATAAATCAAAACAGGAATAAAAATATGTTTTAAATATAAGAAGAGTTTCCGAGTTAAATAGAATTTTAGGAGTTTGAAACGATTAAACAATAAATTCGTTTTATAATAAATTTTATGAATTACGAGTTAAATTGTAAAAATAAAAATACGAACAAAATTTTAAATTAATTTATTTTATAAAATCAGGGGTGTTACAGGAGATAGTATTAATGAAGAAGAGTTAGTTACCTGGGTGAAGTGGAAATCCCAGGCATGATCCCAAAGATCCTCCTTCATAACACCAACCTAAACACACACACGGGAAACATCTTAGCAGCTTGTGTACTATTTTAATGTTTCTTCACTTCCAGGCCACGCCAAGGCAAGTTAGTTGCTTCTGGCAACTGGCGTGGCGTGGAAGTGAAGAAACATTAAACAGAAGGCGGTAAGATGAGGAATAAACTCACGCGCTTACTATGGATGAGTGTACGGGAATAAGAAGCTAACTTAGAGAGTCCAGGGAGTACCTAATCATAGACTTGTTATTAATAATAATAACAAGGGTTCGTAATTAATTATATTTTTTTTATTGTTCGTCAAAACAAAGTTCTATTTTGGGTAAGGCCGGCCGACGACCGAGTTGAGCTCAAGCCCACTCGCGATTGACTCATCAATAAAAAAACTTCATAATTCATACATATGCCAAGTGGTTCCCTTTATACTAAAGAAGATAGTTTAGCATATTTTTTAATTGCCTAGAAATAGAATGTTAAGTATATCAACTATAATTGTAACTAGTGGAATTATATATATATATATATATATATATATATATATATATATATATATATATATATATAACGGTTTTACTGACCACACGTTAATATGCTAATTAAGGAATAATTATCATTATGTTGTCTAAGTATGGTAATTAAGAGTTGATATTTTAACTTATCGTGATACAATCATTTCAATTTCTTACTTAATTAGCATATTAACGTACGTGTGTCCAGTAGACACACGTTATAAAAATGGTTTTAGTAATAATAAAGCAGTGAATGATTGACTTTTATTATAATCCTACTACATGGTAATATTGATTAACAAATCAACCGCCATCGGATCAAACACCAACATCTTCCACAACAAATAAGGATGTTGTTCATATTTTGTAATATGAACAACAATGCAACAAACAATTTCAGCATAACTAACAAGAATGGCTCAGATGGCTTTGGTGATGTTTATTATGCAGAACTGAGGGGACAGGTTTGTATACTATCACAGTTGCTCAATGCTTATTCTCTGAAATGTTATCGATCAAACTCTTACTATAGAAACTAGCTTTTATTTACGGTAAAAGTATAGTGTAGTGTTGTCTGAAAATAACATGCTCAGTAGTCAGTATATTTTTAGTCGTCTGTTTCCTAAATTCTTTGCATGTTTCTCCAATTTTACGCTAACAGAAGGCAGTTATTAAAAAGATGGACCTGAAGTCATCAAAAGAATTTTATCGCAAACTTGAAGGTCTTAACTCATGTCCATCACTTAAACCTGGTTAGATTCTTGTTTTCCTTATTTGTGTGTCCTTACAGCACCTCGACAAATTATTGATCATTCATACTATATCGTGATCTAAAGATCATATATTTATGTCAGTTCCCTAAAGATCATATCTGAATTTGTTTCATCAACTACAGGTGTGCTTGATTGGATATCTGAATTTGTTTCACAAATATTAACATAAAAGCCCAAAGTTCCGATTTTACCTGTAAAACAATGCTACTGAAAATTCAACAACAACAACAACAACAACAACAAAGGATGCTCAAAATATCGAAATAGCTAATGAAAATGCAAACAGAAAGAAGATGTATTGAAAACATGAATCATTATCAGAAATGTAAATATGATGGAGTAAATCATTGCGAAACAAATCGAACAACATCAGCAATAACAGTACCACAAGATTCACTACCAAAAACCCTACAAATCAATCGAATACTACATAACACAAATCAAAAATCAAATCCACATGATCAAATCAATGATCAATTGAGTAAAGAGAAAGCAAAATTGAATGCGCAACATTGTGAAAGAGGAATGATAAAGTCGCGAAACAAATGAAACGTCAGTAGTAACAGTAACACAAAATTCACCATCGAAAAACCTAAAAATCAATCGAATTCAACACAACACCCAAATCGAAAATCAAATCAACATGGAGTAATAAGAGTGAGTACCAGAGAAGAGGCAGAATAAGGTTAGTAATTTCTTCTACTGTTAGTAGAGAACAGCGACAACAGTGACAAGTAGAGAAGAAGAAGGAACGACAATGAAGAGCGAAGAACAGCTACCGACGAATAGGCTTCGAAGTTAATTACAGAAGAAGGAAGAGAAGAAGGGCGACGAAGAGCGAAGAAGGGCGAAGAAGAGCGAAGAAGGGAACTAGCTTCATGATGTTGCGTTAGAATTGGGGATCTGGAAAAAATTAGGGTTAGAGGAATAATTGGGGATCTGGTTGAGCGGGAGTCCAGTAATTTTGGGTCGTTCGATAAATGCATTTCAAGATCGAGACAGCTCGTCAATAGACGATTTGACCTTGACTCGATACAATTTTGGGTCAATAAATTAATGAATTAAGTCGAGTAATTATTGGGTCGATAAGTATGATAATTAAGTCGAGTAATTATGTGTCATAAACTAATAATGATTTGAACTTGACTCGATTAAATTTTGGGTCGATAATTTAATGACGAGTCGAGTTATTGTTGGTCGATAAGTACGATAACTTAATGAGGAATTTAGTATCATGGTGATCATATACGACTTATTATTAATCAGTGATAATTAAATCAATTTTTAATCCCTACGAATATTAAACACCGTAATTTAGTCTATAATCTTCGACTAAACTCCTTGATTAATGCTAATTACAGTAATTAATTAAACTAATCAAACAATTAAATTAATCAAACAATCAGTAATCGTGCAATGACTTTACGATCAATGAGATTATCATCAATGAGTAAATATTCGAGTTTGGTGGTCGGGTAAATGGGTTTAGAAAGTGATATGGGTTGGGTAGTAACAACCAATTTTTAGTGGTCCTAAAAATTAGAATAGACAACTGAGATTAATTAAAACAGTTGTATAATATATAGACAACTGTTTTTATAAAACTCAGTTGTCTATTATTAGATAAAGACAATTGTTTCTCAAACAAAACAGTTGTCTATATATTATACATCAGTTGTTAAGAATATCTGATGTCTATTAGGAGTTGTCTATTTGATGTTTTGTAGTAGTGGGTTAAGTGTAGGGGAGTTGATAAGTGTAGTTTGTAGTGCCTTTTTCACTTTGTTTTGCTCCCATTTCCTTGTGGAATCGCTTCCTTTAGTTCGTTTCAGGTTCCCGAGACCGATTTGGAAGAGTTTGAGCGATTCCGACTCTATACATACACATTTTGGAGCCAACGGAGTAAAGGAACGATGACTCGATGCCTTGGAATCGACCCCGAGACCTTGGGACCCAATCCCGAGCCTCCGAGACCTGATCCCGAGTCCCGAGAATCGGCGAGAAACCCATGAAAGGCAAGGAGGGACCAAAGAGCTCTTAAGGGAGCCCTACAAGACCCATCCCGTTCGGGATGAGGTGCGCTTTGAAGGAGACTACTGTGAGCCCATCCCGGTCGGGACCATCCCGTCCCGGTCGGGATGACAGGGCCGTCCCGATCGGGATGATCCGTCCCGGTCGGGAAGCTACAGAGGCAGCACGGGTCCCTGTATTTCATGCTCCTTCATTCTTGTACCCATATATATACTCCCCTCTTGTATTAGTAACATATCTTATCATAGTTTTAGCATTTCTTAAGCCTCTCAAAAACCCTAAAACCCTAGATTTACTTTCACTCATTAGTTTTAATCCTACTTTAATCTTAGTTAATCTTTAGTTAATCTATTGTAATTAATTCTTGTATTAAGAAGTTCTTGAAGATTGTTCCAAGCTTGACAACCTTGGGATTTTATTTGGGTTCTTATTTATACAAGATTGCATCATTTCATCTTCCTAGTGTTGGTATAATCATCTCTACTCTTAATCTTGTTTATTTAATCTTGTTAGAATCTTTTCATATTGTGATTGTTATTATTCTTGTTATTCATTATGGATGTTTGTTTTGTGATATTGATTTCTTTTATGATTGTTAGTTTGTTCTTTATCATGAGTGAGTAGTCTTCTTTGTGGGGTTAGTAGGGGGATTAGGGGTAGATTATGGATGATTAGGGTTGATTAAGGGAAAAGGGTGAATCTTTGTTGTTAGTCACATTGTGGGCACTCTATGTGTTTGTTGATATGCTTGTATGAGTTGTAGTGGCCATGCTTCCCATACTTGTGCTCGTCTTCTCATTGATTGTCTATTATGTGGTAATGTTGAGAATAGTTTAGTCGCGAGAGCGCGGACTAGGGTCTAAGTTGCGAGAGCCCGGACCCACCTTGACATCGGTCTAAGTTGCGAGAGCCCGGACCGACCCTAGCAACAAGGAGACACCTATACCCTTGATCACCCCAATTACCCTTCTACTCCTATGAACCCGACCTACCCCACTTCTTTCCATATTTGAGTTCATCCTCTTAGTTAGTCATCATTCCATTAGTTTCATTGTTTAGTTAGTCTTTAGTGTTAGTCTAGTTCTTACTCCTCCTTCATAGTTTTCCAATTATTGTTTCTTTGTGTTTGTTTGGTAATCTAGTCTCGTTCTAGGCCGACCTAGTCTAACCCTTGCAATACCGTCCTCGTGGATACGATCCCGACTTGCCCTAGCTACCCACTAGGTGTAGTCGGTTAGTTTATTGACGGTTAGGGACGTGACAAATCCCTACCATCATGAAGTTTCGCCCGATGGTGAAAGCGTCCAAAAATTGCAAAACTGGAAGAAGTTCACCGGGTGAAACCACCGAGTGAAGTTTCAGCCGGCGGTGTTGATCCGTGTACGATAGGGTGAAGTTCCACCTCTTGAAGATTAAAGGTTGATTGTCTCACTAATGGAGGAAAAAGTTGGATTTGGGCTTTAAGTTAAAAACATCATTAAGGCATTACTATATATATGTTTACCCTAGTTTGTTGCCCAAGGGCATCCCACTATCCCACCATTAGTTTAGTCATATTTCATCACATTACCATCCTTTTAGTAGAACAATTTAGTAGTATTCTAGTAGTAATCCTCTATAATTCTAGTAGTTTACATAGTAATTTAGTAGTAGATCTTCATAGTTTTCATCAACAATTCTGTAGATCTTTATTCAAGTTTATAGAAGATTATTATTTCAAGTTTTATTTTGAAGATTTGTGAAGATTATTAAGGGATTAGTGACAAATCCTCTATTCTCTTCATCAAAGATTCAACCTTTATTTATGCAATCTTCTTATTTATTGTAGATCTTCATAGTTGGTATATTTCTCTTCCACTCTCTAATCTTTAGTTCCATTTAAACTTGTTCTTTCATTATTGTCTTGTTTTGATCATCTTTATTTATGTTGTTTTAGTTTTGTTGATTGTTATTTTGATCATCTTTGGGTTGTTAGTTTCTCTAGATTTCATTTGTGTTGTTCTAGATTATCTTCTAGTTTATATTGTTAGATCGTAATTTCCTTGTTGTTTTGTTGTTATTTTCTTTAGATTTAGTTATTATGCATGCTTTAGTTAATTTCTCCTTTATTAATGTTTTGTTGTTTATCCTGTTTAGGGTTGTTGTGTCATTGTTGTTTTAGTCCGGCCAACTTGACCGACCTTGACTCATTTCTATCAATATGGGGAAACTCGGGGTAGAAATAACCTTAACTTGAGACTTACCCTTCTTCGCAGCGAAAGCGGGTGTTTAGTTGGGTTGGGTGAATAACCGAAAGGTGGCATTCTCCCTTTATCAATGTTGTGACTAAAACCCGATTCCGACCTTCTTAGACCCCAATTTCCGAATCCCGACTTCCCCCTAACACCTTTTCCTAGATTAATCATCTCTAGTTATTTCTATCGTTATTTCTCTAGTTATTTAACTCTCGTCTTTTACCGCATTTCTAGCGTAGACTCGACCCTTAGAACCCCCTCTAGATTCCAAACACGTTGCTTTTAATTCGATACTACGTTCCGTTCCCTGTGGACCAACCTCGACTTACCACGATTACTCTAGTATTTTTTGCGTTATTGCGAGTCTATAAATATTGTTTGACCCCCCATCCTTCTCTAAACGACCGATCCGATTTGGGGATCCGTCACTTGTCGACGATGATGTCATAGAAAATTTAAGTGAAGGGGAGGACAGCGAAGAGATGGATGAGATGGGTGATGACATAGTTGTGGAAGATGGGGAGGGAGGAGGAAAGAATTTGGTCATAAAATATCTTCAAAACTCTTAGGTTGCGTTTGGGTACTCGGAATTGATTTCAATATCATGAATTCAATTCTTGTATTTGAATTTCTAAAATTAAAATCCAAATCCAAATCCAAAATTGTGTTTGGGTAACCTTGGATTTGGATTTGGATTTGGAATTTGGGCGGGTAGAGTCGGGTCAAGGTCATCATTTTTTTAAAAAAACTTTATAATTATAAAAATATAAATTTTCAAATACGGGAAAAGAATGAAGAAGAAAATATATTCTAACCAGATTATGCGGAGAAAACAAAAAAAAATAAGTGAGGGATTTGAAATGACTACCCATATACTAGGAATATGAGGGAGCCAAATTTGAATTAGGTTGGATTTTGTCTAAATTTCAAATCCAAATCTCAAGGTTTTCAAACGCTTAAAATATTTCAAATCCGAATTTCAAATCCGAATTTAAGTTCCCAAACATAGCGTTAGTGAAGAATCTCTGACTGGCGATTTCAGGGAGCCTGCGGCATCATGGCCAAGGCTTCATCCTCGAGATCCCCAGCGGTAAGCAACATCACTAGGAGGAAGAAAAAAACTTCAGTTAAGGAGATACGTAAATCATTGGAAACACAAACGAAAAAACCCAACATGGACGTGCCTGGTAAAGAGAAATCCATGCAAGAGATCATGGGAATTCTGGCATATGATCTGAATGACAGAGATGAGGAAGGATTAAGTTCAGGTGACAAGGAGGAATTGGAGACTGAACGAGGGGCTGTCATGAAGGAGGTGGAGGGAACGTGGCTCACACGTAAAGGGAAGAAAACGGTGGAGGCGCAGGATTCGACGTGAAACACCCCACATTGATTGAAGATGTCCTAGTTATGAGCATAAATGACTAGTGCTTAAAGGGAAGTACTACTCATATCAACAAAGTGCACTTTCTTTTCTGGTTATCCATGTAAAAGAACTCCGCAGTTAAGCATGCTTGGCTGGGAGTAGTCTAAGGATGGGTGACCTCCTGGGAAGGTTTTTGGGATGCGCATGAGTGTGGCCAAAATGCGCTGGAAAGGACTCGTGTTGGTCTGTGGGACTAGTACCGAGCCTGGCGAGCTACCGCGACTAACATTTCCGATCCTAGTTTGGGTCGGGGTGTTACAAATGGTATTAGAGTAACCCTGCGACCGTGTATTTGGCACCTAGCAGGGGTGGATTCTGGGTCAGCGGTTACGCTGGCAGGCGCAACGAGGATGTTGCGTTCTTCAAGTGGGAGTGATTGAAACACCCCACATTGATTGAAGATGTCTTATTTATGAGTTTAAATGACTAGTTCTTAAAGAGATTGAAAGTAACACTCATATCAACAAAGTGCACTTTCTTTTCTGGTTAAACATGCAAAAGAGCTCCGAAGTTAAGCGTGCTTGGCTGGGAGTATTCTAAGGATGGGTGACCTCCTGGGAAGATTTCCGTGATGCGCATGAGTGAGGTCAAAATGTGCTGGAAAGGACTCGTGTTGGTCTGTGAGACTAGTACAGAGCCTGGCGAGCTACCATGACTAACATTTTCGGTCCTAGTTTGGGTTAGGGTGTACACGACATCTGCATTACTTCATCTTACAATGGAAGATGTTCAGCCAGCGATCGAATATTGGTCTACGGCTGTATATGGTTTCATTGTGGGTGCGAACCCACCATGGCTAGTTCTGGAAGGTTTTCTCAAGAGAATATGGAAATATCACACGATAGATAAGATCTCATTTATGCCAAATGAGGTGTTTCCGGTAAGA
Source organism: Agrostemma githago (assembly GCA_958450325.1). Taxonomy (NCBI): domain Eukaryota; kingdom Viridiplantae; phylum Streptophyta; class Magnoliopsida; order Caryophyllales; family Caryophyllaceae; genus Agrostemma; species Agrostemma githago. The sequence goes on along the minus strand of OY288250.1, from coordinate 28,537,324 downwards.
TTTGCCTCGGAGGCCATGAAGAATATAGTCTTGCAGGATGGTTACTTCATGTTTGATAATAAACCAATGGTGATCAAGGCATGTTGATAAGTGTGTTTTGTAGTATTTATTTCACGTCTTTGGTCCCGCTTTCTTTTGTGAAATCGCTCATTAGAGCGGTTTCGAGGCTACTTACGCTTCTTCTAGCTTGTTTTAGGTTCCAAATGCTCATCATGGAAAAATGAAACGATTCTGTTTCGTTTTCGATGCATATGGAGTCAATGAGGAGAAGCGACGATGATTCGGTGACTTAGACTCGATCCCGAGTCCCTTGGAGTCCACTTGAGAATATCCTGAGCGCCGAGCATCGATAAGAAGCCTAGGAAGAGCAAATAAGGACCCATCACGGCCGGGATGAGAAGACGAGAAGAAACAGGCCTCTGGAGGGCCTTCCCGGCCGGGATCACCACCTCCCTGACCGAGACCACCACCATCCCGGTCGGGATGGGCCCAGCTCAGCCCTCCGCTTCATTCTTTCCTTCCTCTTTGTAGACACCCGCATTTTGACCGCCAGGTGTCTATAGTAGGTCCCGCCAAACACCCGATGATGATAGGACGCAAACATGCTTTAATAGACTCGGATATGGGCTCAAAATCATGAACATTTGGTTTAGACTTATTACGGAGTACAAATCTTACAAGACCAACCTCAAATCCAGGCCCAGTGGGTCGTTTCAAGTCAAATGAGACTAATTTGGGTCGATTCCGACACCGGGGGTAAAACCGTCTTTTAGCGACCGAGTCAAACCCGGTCAAAGATATTTTTTCCCGAGTCACACGAGCTGGCCGTGACACTACACGGCTGATTCGGACTCAAACACCAAGAAAATCAGCTTCGAATAATATTAAACAAATCCGTTTAAGGATAGAATTCGATCTCAAGTAGGAATTCTATCCGGAAACCGAATCAGACATCGACCGAGCTCCAAATACTCGGCCGAGACAGCCGAATACTCGGCCAAACACTCCCCAACCAGCCGAGATGTTTGCTTCTTCACCAAGAAACGAGAAGTTTATTCCCTTACGAACTCTCGTATTTCCTATCCAAACCGGTATTTCTTGCCACACAAGCAAGGCTACCTCGACTCCTATAAATAGGACCTCATATTCAACGACTTTAGGACACGATTTCATACACGATTAACGATTACACACGACAATTTTTCAGCAACCAAAAATACATACAATCATCATCCTCGACATCAATACAGAGCAAATCCCGACGTCCCGACAAAACCGTCCCATCCGGCCAAACCCGACGTTCCTCACACAAAAATCCGCACCACCTTAACTCATCCGCATCATCTCGACGCTCCCGTGCCTAAGCCACCGTCCGACGAGCTCCATACCGAGAAAATAAAGCATGTAGGTTGAGGGTGTAAATCAACCCGATTCTTCTCCTTTCTCTCTCTCTCTCTCACGTCTTTCTTCCCTCTTTTCGTCCGTTTTTTTATTTTTCATCGATCGTTTTGCATTATTAATATGGGTCGTTTGTCGCATCATTTTTTTATTTATTTTCGATAATAAAACTTTTTATAACGTTCTTAAAAACGATACCGATTCTCTAATCGAATATCGTATCTACAAGAACTAAATTAAATTTATTTTCGTTGATGCTAATAAAATCACTACTTTTTTTTAACATAATTCGATGATTTTTAACGCGGAGAAAATTAACATCTTTTTTCGTTCAAAATTCTTTTTTTCAATTTTCGTTCAAAAACAAGTTTTTCAAAACTTTTTACAAAATCATTCCGACTATTCGATACCGAGTTCATATTCGAATATCGAATACGACGAATATCGAAAATATAAATCGAGTATAAATTAATCCATATTTGCACGCGATTTATAAGAATTAACGATTTTTTTTCGACAAAATAAAAAACTCGGACAGACTGTCACGCGAGTCGCGCGCCTGTCAGGCGACTCGCGCGGCAGCCTGCTCGGCCGAGTCCCTTTTTTTTTTCGTTTCTTCGCTTTTCTATTTTTAATTCTTTTCGAACCTTATATTAAAATGCGACTTTCGCGACATATTTTAATAAATACTTTTTTTCGACCTCGGTCAACACGTGTTAATCAATCACGTGTCATCAAATCTTTTCTAAAATCATGCATATTTACGTCTTTTTCAATTTATTCATCGTTACTAACTCGTTTTCTCGTGTTCGTAACTTTTTATTTGTTTTTATCGTTTTATTAGGCTAAAACGAATTCACATGCTAAAATAACTTTGACGTTATTAGTTTAATATGCATTAAACGACTTAGCAACCCACTTTATTTTTCTCACATGCTTAGGAAAATAATGTTTGCATATCATTCAACCGTCGAACTAACCCGTGTACACCAAAAACGAACGATATCCTAGTAAAGGCCGCTAAGTGCGGGCGGGGTTGGGTGTTCTTAGTGAACTTCCCAACACGTACCCTCACCCCTTACTCAGAACCGTGGTTTCTGGATGTCCGAGACCATTGGCAACGAGAGTCATTCAATATACGATTAACCGCCCAGTCGGCATCGGTATCGATATGCAAAGGGACGAGCCCAATAAACTCTGACATCGGAAATGGGCCGTATTTTGTATACGGCCCACTACGACATAGAGTGGGCTCGAACGGTTCCGAATAACCACAAAATTTGGTGGCGACTCCTACTTCGATTTAAATTTCAATTTGACCATCTCATATGGAGATTCATTCGCCTCCCCAAACCCGCGCGTGGCCGCGTCGGGGTGGACCTATGTCATGTCCACAATTTGGCGACTCCGCTGGGGATCAACTGATGAGTCACTTACCATCGGCATCCCTAGGGTGAGACTCGAAAAGAAATCGTTCGAATAGTAATGTACACGTTTTAGTTCAATGGACCATGCATAACCCAATCTTTCCCGGGCCGGTTACTTGTGACCGACGTCCCACTATACCACGGTGCATTCCTACATGGGTGCGCTAAAGACATCGATGGTGGAACTCGTCTAGGTTTTGCGGCATGTCCTAAGACTAACTCGGCTTAGGGAGTCCGTCCTCAATACGAGAAAGCCATCGTTGTTGGTATAGACCCTATTAGACCGACCGAGACTTAGATTAAGAGCATACATGGTGTCGTTATACCGTTTCTGTGACTACATGTTACTTGGGCCGTGTCTCATCCTTTTTTTCAAAAAACCGAGTTTTCAAAAAAAAACTTCCATCTTTTTTCGAAAACTATCCATTTTTCAAACTCGGAAAGCTACCGAATTTAGGACTTATGATTTTGACTCAAAATAGCCTATTTTTAGCCGGTATGCTGTCCAAAACTTTCCAAAAATTCGAAAATCTCGGCCCGATGACACCTTTTTTTCGATTTTCAAAAAACGATCGGGCCATCCTATCCGACTTTGCTCGGTTTTCAAATTCAAATCCTCTTTTTAGACCTTCTTCTTCTTAGGACTTCCCGTATTTAGCAGTGTCGGGTCTTGTCATAAGTAGTAAGAGTCTATAGCGTCGAAACTCCGTCGATCTTACATCACGGGTTTCCACCCCACCCAAGTCCGCCTTATTAGTCAAGGCACGGCCCACCTACGTAGGACAAACTCCTACAAAGGGAAGCCCACTTACACAATCGAGTCCAAAGTCTGGGGATTAGCTCACACGTAGGTCTTTCTTCACACGGGACTAGGCCCACTCTGCCGAAATCCTAAAGAAAGCCCACCGTCCATGAGTCACCCGTCTAGGAGTCGGTTTTTAGTCCGTTTCCGAGTCTAGTCGTTTTTCTCAGGATGCACCTTTCGATCTGGGTCCGATTCTGATTACGCGGTATTCTTACAGACAGGCCGCCCTTCACCCGAACCATGACTAAGGACTCCATTGATCAACTAACCGCCTCGTTGGCCAAGATCCAAGATCAACTGAACCAGATGAGGGGAGACCAAACCGCCATTGCCACCCGTTTGAGTGCCTTGGAACAAAGGACTCCTAAGGTCGGGAATGAAACCACTGGGCCCATAGCTGAACTGGCCAACGCAGTCCGCAAGCTGGAGGAACAGGTCCACCTGTCGACCAACAATTCAATCCATATGGAAAATGCTCGTTCCTATTCACCTTTGACCGACGAGCTGCCCGCTAACCTCAACCTGACGGGCCTACCAATGTTCGACGGGACTGAAGACCCGGTATTACATATCCGGGCTTTCAAAGATTTCATGGCCATCAAAGGAGTGAAATCAACCATGTTCAAGCACCTGTTTGCTTCCTCCCTCGAGAAGCATCCGAAAGCCTGGTACTACAGGCTTGACTCCAAGAAGTACAAGACTTGGGATGACGTGGCGACGGAATTCGCTCGGAATTATGCCGATAATACTGAGATCCAGACCACGATGCGTACTTTAGAAGTCATGGCCCAAGAGCCCAAGGAAGGTTTCACTAAGTACCTTCAAAGGTGGAGGGCCGAGAGTGTGAAGTTGGTAGACAAGCCCAACGAGAAGACACTAGTGGAGGCGTTCATCAACAACCTCCTACCTTCCTACCGCATCCATCTTAGGTATGCCGGCATTTCCAACTTTGCAGTGCTTACCGAAATGGGCATTAGGATTGAAGATGATCTTCGACATAATGAAGATTTGGGTGAAGCTTCTACTGAAGGCTATATTGGACATCAACTTGAGTCCTCAGAAGCCGACGACAAATGACAACATTATCCGAGAGTCTAGATTTGGTTCAAGTCCTAGTCTGAGTCCGAATCTAGGATCACTATTTTCTGTCAAAGTCAAAGTCAGAGTCATTTGCATTCTGTCCTCTTTTCACATTTCAATAAAATCAGCTTTTCTATTTTCTCATATATTTCCTTATGTGTTTCCGAGAACATGATGAACACCATCATACACTGTGAGCACATGCACGTGACTATTATAGGCACATCTATAACGACTGCAGGAAATCGAGACCCGTGTTTTCCTTTTACCTGTTCCATGTCTGACATAGAAAGCCACATAACCACCCTTAGTAGGAGCGGTATCGAATCCTATGACGAATCTAGGTAGTCTCCTAGTTTGGGTCCAAGACGGGAGGCAAGCCTATTTCCCACAATAAACACCCATCCGATAAGATCAACCGATCCCTACCTTTGGTATTAGTCCAACCAAAATTCAAAAAACCCATGACCGGGGCTGAGAGGTCAACCAACATTCAAAAATCCCATGACCGGGGCTGAGAGGTCAACCAAAATTCAAAAAAACCCATGACCGGGGCTGAGAGGTCAACCAAAATTCAAAAAAACCCATGACCGGGGCTGAGAGGTCAACCAAAATTCAAAAAAAACCCATGACCGGGGCTGAGAGGTCAATTAAAAAAATCAAATACTCATGACCGTTGTCAACAGTCAACTCAAGTGAAAATCCTTTGACCGGGGTACGGTCAAATTCAAAATTATCAATACCATCCAATAGGGGAGTAACAATCAAGCTGGTTAGCTAACACCACACTTAGCCTTCCCACATTACAACCCTCAAGACCTCCTCGAGACCTAGGCTAGAGACAGCCCGGAATTTTGAGGATTCAAGCTCCATAGGATACCCCTAACCATTAGGGCCAGACATGGAAATCAGATCCCGCATTATCAAACCTAACCCGATCGAAGTTCGAGTCATTATTACTCGACTTCCCCCTTTCCTACCACATTACAATACCTTACCCTCGAAGCCTTAGCTCCACAAAATCGAGCTCCAGATTTCGAATCATCGAAGCCACTTACTTCCTAGCATCACATTTCCAAAAACATCTAAACCAGTTACCAGCCCCAAACACGGGAATTCAACTTGCGGTCGGCATAAAACATGCCCAAATAGTGCACACCACCTCTGGAGGCTATCCCGGAGAATGCTCACAGTCACAGGATCAATATCCTAACCATTCTAGCCTTTTGATCAAGACATCATTGGGAATGCACCTAGCCTACACCATTGCTATGGCTAGTTACACATAAAGTCCTATTAGACTAGGCACCATAATATATCTTTCAACACTGAATTACGGCTTGGTTTGATTTCACTACACGTGAATACGTAGGCAGCCTTTCAACAAAGGCACAACCACCCACATTGACACAAATTCAAAAAGCATCATCATTCCGGTCACGACACTGTCATGTTCTCAACAGCTAGCTTTGCTGTTCGGGGGCTTCTCTTAGGCAGAAGTTCTCCATCCACTCACATAATCCAAAGACTTTCAAAAACTAGCCTCCTTTCTATAGTGTGTCCTAGTACTCGGCCCAGTCGAAGACAAGAATCTATCAGGGACTCGAGACAACACCTACTTTGGTAACATGCCCCGAAACCAAAAAAAATTCAAAAGAACACCAGTCTACGGCATTGCTACCACAAAGCCCTGTCGTACGGAAACAATCTCACTTTGAGGATTCGACCATGTTGCCACTCGCCTAGGCTACGGAATAGCGCAACTTAAGAGTCTTGTCATCTTAGGTGGCCCGTCCCCTACCGAGTCACGGTCCAACCCTTAGAGAGTCCAAGTTGTATCTGTCAACTCATCCTCTCGCATCCAGAATCGAGTCTGTCGGCATACAGGCCTAATCAGAGGATTCTAGGAATCCGTGTCAGAATCTGATCAGGAATCAAGTCATCCCAAACATTCCTTTTCTTCCAATTTTTTTTTCAAAATTTCCGCCATTTTAAAAAAAAATCGGTTTTTTTTTCAAAAAAAAAATCAGTCAAAAAATCAATTTTCTCCCCCAGCACGAGTCGATGTTTTATCTGTATGTTGCATGCAAAACAGACAGGTATCCCAAGACTCCCGGAGAATTATCAAAAGTTCTCAGTGAAAATTCAAGAAACATTTTCGCTGAGAAATCGGATGTATCAGTAAGAGGTACATCTGCAGCTTCTAATAGAGGCTCCCGCGCAATTCAAAGATGGGACGTATCAGTAAGCGGTACACCCATAGCTCCAAGGCAAACTCTCACGCAATTTCAAGATGGAGATTGTTTGACTTTTTTAGTAGAAAGTCCCCGCGCCGTTATTGACATCTATCCAGGTATGATTTCTATCTTTTGGCTGGCGAGCCCTTCACGCAAGTCTAATGGACTCTAAACGACCCAATCGGAAGTCTGCCAGGTCTTAATCCTCGATTGGCCTGGTAGCTACTCTGACTTTCGCCTTATCCAAGCCTCAGTCAGAGTGGAGGCTCTGTAGACACCCGCATTTTGACCGCCAGGTGTCTATAGTAGGTCCCGCCAAACACCCGATGATGATAGGACGCAAACATGCTTTAATAGACTCGGATATGGGCTCAAAATCATGAACATTTGGTTTAGACTTATTACGGAGTACAAATCTTACAAGACCAACCTCAAATCCAGGCCCAGTGGGTCGTTTCGAGTCAAATGAGACTAATTTGGGTCGATTCCGACACCGGGGGTAAAACCGTCTTTTAGCGACCGAGTCAAACCCGGTCAAAGATATTTTTTCCCGAGTCACACGAGCTGGCCGTGACACTACACGGCTGATTCGGACTCAAACACCAAAAAAATCAGCTTCGAATAATATTAAACAAATCCGTTTAAGGATAGAATTCGATATCAAGTAGGAATTCTATCCGGAAACCGAATCAGACATCGACCGAGCTCCAAATACTCGGCCGAGACAGCCGAATACTCGGCCAAACACTCCCCAACCAGCCGAGATGTTTGCTTCTTCACCAAGAAACGAGAAGTTTATTCCCTTACGAACTCTCGTATTTCCTATCCAAACCAGTATTTCTTGCCACACAAGCAAGGCTACCTCGACTCCTATAAATAGGACCTCATATTCAACGACTTTAGGACACGATTTCATACACGATTAACGATTACACATGAAAATTTTTCAGTAACCAAAAATACATACATTCATCATCCTTGACATCAATACAGAGCAAATCCCGACGTCCCGACAAAACCCTCCCATCCGGCCAAACCCGACGTTCCTCACACAAAAATCCGCACCACCTTAACTCATCCGCATCATCTCGACGCTCCCGTGCCTAAGCCACCGTCCGACGAGCTCCATATCGAGAAAATAAAGCATGTAGGTTGAGGGTGTAAATCAACCCGATTCTTCTCCTTTCTCTCTCTCTCTCTCACGTCTTTCTCCCCTCTTTTCGTCCGTTTTTTTATTTTTCATCGATCGTTTCGCATTATTAATATGGGTCGTTTGTCGCATCATATTTTTATTTATTTTCGATAATAGAACTTTTTATAACGTTCTTAAAAACGATACCGATTCTCTAATCGAATATCGTATCTACAAGAACTAAATTAAATTTATTTTCGTTGATGCTAATAAAATCACTACTTTTTTTTAACATAATTCGATGATTTTTAACGCGGAGAAAATTAACATCTTTTTTCGTTCAAAATTCTTGTTTTCAATTTTCGTTCAAAAACAAGTTTTTCAAAACTTTTTACAAAATCATTCCGACTATTCGATACCGATTTCATAATCGAATATCGAATACGACGAATATCGAAAATATAAATCGAGTATAAATTAATCCATATTTGCACGCGATTTATAAGAATTAAAGATTTTTTTTCGACAAAATAAAAAACCCGGACAGACTGTCACGCGAGTCGCGCGCCTGTCTGGCGACTCGCGCGGCAGCCTGCTCGACCGAGTCCCTTTTTTTTTCGTTTCTTCGCTTTTCTATTTTTAATTCTTTTCGAACCTTATATTAAAATGCGACTTTCGCGACATATTTTAATAAATACTTTTTTTCGACCTCGGTTAACACGTGTTAATCAATCACGTGTCATCAAATCATTTCTAAAATCATGCATATTTACGTCTTTTTCAATTTATTCATCGTTACTAACTCGTTTTCTCGTGTTCGTAACTTTTTATTTGTTTTTATCGTTTTATTATGCTAAAATGAATTCACATGCTAAAATAACTTTGACGTTATTAGTTTAATATGCATTAAACGACTTAGCAACCCACTTTATTTTTCTCACATGCTTAGGAAAATAATGTTTGCATATCATTCAACCGTCGAACTAACCCGTGTACACCAAAAACGAACGATATCCTAGTAAAGGCCGCTAAGTGCGGGCGGGGTTGGGTGTTCTTAGTGAACTTCCCAACACGTACCCTCACCCCTTACTCAGAACCTTGGTTTCCGGATGTCCGAGACCATTGGTGTAACACCCGCTATTTTCCTAAGCATTTTCATTCTTTCCGTTAAGACTCCGTCTTAACTCTGTCACTTTTGGCCTCATATTTCATCATTTTACTAAGCTCTATTTTAAATTTTGAGTTTGATAATTTTATTTTTTTATTTTAAATATTTAAATTCTTTTTAAATCCATTTATTTGGTTTCTTCGTAAGTTAATTAATTTTTCCGCAAGGAATTCTATTTCTCTTCGAATTGACATTTTTAAGCTTGGATTTAAGTTTTCCTTTTCCTAAAAATGTTTGAATACGTTTCTATAATATTTCCAACTAGTAAATATTTTTATTTACAAAATTTAGTTGTTCATGATTTTTATTACGAAGCTTCGCGAATAATTATTTTCTTACGCGAGGTTTACTCGAATTACTTTGAAATGCCTTTAACTATTTTACGATTATATTTTTTTATCAACTTATAAATTATTTGAGACCATTCCCTTACATTTTGGACCGACTAAGCTCTTGGTCACAAGTTTTATTACGTTTTATTTAAATGTTTCATTTTATCACGTTAAAACGTAAACGTAAGATAATTTCTTTTCATTCATTGTTGCATTATTATCAAAACTCTTCATACTCCTTTTTCTTTTCTTTTGGCTGGCCACCTTAGCATATCACACATAGTTTTCATCAATCTTTAAATCCCATTTATAATTAGGAAACCATCCATTTCCTTACATCATTTTATTCATTTATCAAAAGTTAAAAAAATTCTATCATTATCCTTTTGGCCGTGACACTTCCCTCCTATTCTAGGATTATTTTGCTTCAATTCTAGTCTTAATCGACTCAAATTCATCGTCAAATAATCCTCTTTCCGATCTCTTCGTTAAGGTATTAATCAACGTCGTTTTCGATCAATTTTTACCTTGATTTTTTATTAGTTTTCTCATGGTATTTTTCTGCCATGATTTTCGTATTTGGTAGGATTTTTGGACGATCCCGAAGCCGACGAATATATCGTTGATTCAGACTTGGAGTAGAGGTAACGTCGATGTTACTCGGTATTGCATGATTTTATTTGTGTAATTGCATGTATATTATTATAATTTTTTTTTTGGCAATATATGTATGTCACGAATTCTGGAAAATTTGCATGTTTCGGTATTTTTATCGCTTTTACGAGATTAACGATTTAATTGTTATATTAATTTGTAAAATCATAATATTTGGCCTAAACATGTAATATATGTTTATATTCTGGAAAATGTTGTTTTTGATGATTTTTAACAATTTAGTATTTCTCTGATATTTTTGATATCGATTATTGAATTATTACCGTTTTCGGACAAAAACGATTAAAAGCCGATTTTTAGTTCTAGTACTTAAACATTTTATTTTAATCTGATTTTTGACGTAGTGAAACTTTCTGGTGAAATAGAATTGTCTGAATTTTTTTATAATTTTTCGGAATTGTTAAGTGGATGAATTAATTAATCACTTTAAATCATCGTTTATCGTTAAAACCGTGTTTGTTGTTTAAATTCTCGATTTATGGTCTTTTGTTTAAATCTGGAAAAAATTATGATTCTGATGATTTTCGTATGAAAATGTATTTTTATGATTTTTAGTGCCTTAATAAAATGTTAGGAACGATAAGTTTATTAATGAAATCGTTAATTGTGAAAACGGGTTTAAATGACGGTTTTGTTGGTATTTGTTGAATCTGGAATTTTGGAAAAAAATCAGGAAAATTTATATTCTGGAAAATTAGGATTTTAAAGTGTAATAATAATTTTTGGATATTAATACTTAAATCGTTTTGTAATTACTATTTTTATTAATCGTTATTGTCGAGATTGGACGATTAACGAGAAAACGCTTTAAAAATCGAGTTTCATGATTCTGGAAAATTTTCTTTTCTGGACAGAATGTCCATGAATACATTTTAACTATTTTTCATAATTTTTGTACTATTTATTAAAGTCTTTAATTAATAAGTATTAATTTTCGGACAAATTGTGCTTTATCGTTAAAATTCTTCGTCTTACCTAAAAAATTATTTTCCAGCTATTTTGAAAGTGTTTAAGTCTGAAAATTTAAGAGTTAAATCATCCCTTAACATATTCTAAATATATTCAATGGTTTAGTTAAATAAAAGACGTTAAAAGATTTAATTTGACATTTACCGTAAAATTCTATTTATAATTCTATTGTCGAAACTAATAATAGTTAGGGAATTTTAGCTTTTTAACTTTTGAAAACACCCTAATTAGTATTATTAAAATGTTTAAGACATTTTTAATCATTTTGTAACGCTTATACGATATTTTAATAATTTCATAAAATTAAATGTTCACTCTAATAATTAATATCGTTAAGGCCGAAATTACTAGTTTTCTAAATCTATATCGTTTACTAAAAATGTTGTATTATTTTAAACTACTATTTTGCTATTTTCATATGATGCTATTTTTAGTAAGTTTCTAAAAATAGAAGTTTCCTAAAATAAAAAGTTTCCTCTTTTGGAAAGTGATCCTTTTCTTTTTGTTCTCATATTGTTTATATTGAATACATCTTTTATATAACGATAATGGCTTGTTTTGGGAGTTATGGAATAAGGACGAGTGTGAGGTTAGAGTAATATATTCTGGGGTTTACGTTTTTGCCATCAACTATAAGGCTGGTGTGTCTTTATGGGGCACACTGGTTGTTGAACCGAGCATATATGGTGTTCGGGAGTGTGTGTATATTTTCTTAGACTCGTGCCTCGCAGTGTAAGACGCCGTCGGGTTGAACTGAGTATTTATGGTGCTCGGGAGGGGTGTACATATCATCTTAAACTAGGGCCACGCATTTATAAGTCGCCGTCCTATTATGGTTGAGTAGCCTAGTTAGAGATCGAAGTTTGATTTGTTTGAACTAAGTTCTCGAAGCTAGATTTTAGTATTCTCCTAGTGAAAGTCTAGCCGTCTACACTAATCCTATCCATAACGCCATTTTGATTATTTTATTTATTATCGATAAATTGGTTTGCAGGTTGGCAAATATTTTTATGTTTCTTCGGAAACCCTTTTTATTATTTTGTCTTATGGTGAAAGCTTATTTTAATATAATGTTTTACTGTTTTCCATTTTTACTATTTTTCTATAGTAGTAATTACAGTTTTAAAATCCTGTTATACGGCTGGGAGAACGTTGACGTTGCTCCTCACTGATTGTGGCTGTTGTGTTTTTAACATGACAGGTATGCATGTTTCTGGGTGTGGGCTAGCGGGCAGACATGATCCTTGCTCGATTAATTTTAATGATTTTGTTTTGTGGATTGTCAAACCTCTTCGTGGATTGTTTTAATTTTTGGCCATTTTATTTAAGGCCTAACGTTTGACTTTACCATTTAAATTATTACAAGACATAGTTACAGTGTGTTTTAATCCCGACTCTACAGTGTTTCCGCCACTGTATCGCGTTAGAATTTCTAGGGGATTACAGTTGGTATCAGAGCATCACTGCTCCCAACGCTTACACCTGAAAATAGGGAAAAATACCAGTAAATTATTTAAACAGTAAATAAAAATATTATTAGAAATGGGTAGAAACAGATAAGGACTTAACTGTTAAGATTATCTGTTCCTGAACTCGATGATTAGCATTGATTATATGTTGTTTTGAACTCCAAGATGGCCGGAAGAGGCAACCGAAACAACAACAACAACAACAATGACCAAGGAGGAATCGAAGCACTGGCGGACACGCTACGCAACATAGCGCAAGCCATGAACGAGATGAACAACAGGAACCACCAGAGACCCTTTAGCTTCTCTCATGCAGCTGAAGGAATGGCTAAAAGCAGGCTGGATGCTTATAATGGCTCTGTGGACCCCGAAGTCATGAACCGTTGGTTTCGGCTGATGGAACGGCAATTTGGAATCTACTCCGCCCCCGAGAATCAGAAGGTGGCCCTAGCTGTGTTGTACCTGTCAGACGATGCAGACCGATGGTGGACCCAGGTTGGCCCGACTGCACTTCAGACTCCAGGGTTCAACTGGACTCAGTTCAAGACTCTCTTAGAGCAGAGATTTTATCCCGAGGAGCTGAGGCGTCAGAGGATGACTGAATTCAGCTCTCTACGCCAGGGCACCATGTCTGTAGAGGCGTACACTACTCGGTTCGAGTTTCTGGCGAATTATGCTGGAGACCTGCTACCCAATGAGAATTCCCGAACTTTCTTTTATCGAGAAGGTCTTCGAGCCGATATCACCCTCAACATTCCCCGGAATCTTGCAACTGTTAATGAACTCTATAACGCTGCACTTTACGCAGAGTCTTCTATCGAGCGGGTGAAATCTATGAACCCATCATCTGGTTATAAACGACCTTTCTCCCATTCTGGGAATAACTCTTCATCTTCTTCTAAGAAGTTCAACTCTGGAGGTTCGGATTATTTTTCCTTTCTCTTCTTCTTTTACCTTCTTTTCTTTTAGAATTTCTGACTCTACTGTATGCTATTACAGGTAGTGGTTTCAAGAAAAATAATTTCAACTCGAAGCCCAACAACAAGAAGGATTCAGCATGTTTCAAATGCAGACAACCGGTGCATCCTAACAAGAACTGTGACGGCACCCCTGTTGTTTGTTACACCTGTGGAGAAGCAGGGCATCGCTCTACCTACTGCCCGAAGAAGCCAACTGCCAACACCGCTACTGCAGCTGGTGCTGTTACTACCCCCGCACCTCGTAAGGGACGCATCTTTGTGATGAGCCGTGCTGACGCTGAGGCTAATCCTGATGTGGTTACGGGTATGTTTCTGATTTCTGGTGTTAGTGCTTATATATTAATTGATACTGGCGCTTCCACATCGGTAATATCTTCCATTCTGGCTTCAAAACTATCCTTAACCCCCTGTCAAGCTGAACCAATAGCTATTTCCCTTCCTTCTGGTGAAGTTGTTGACTGTTCTAAAGCTTATCAGAGTGTACCTATTCTCTTTGCTGGTACTATTCTTCCTTCCATTCTCCTTGAGTTCCCTCTTGCTGAGTTCGACGTCATTTTGGGGATGGACTGGTTAGCTCAGTATGATGCAAGATTTCAGTGCCGAGATCAGAAGATTTCTCTGAAGACCCCCGAAGGTGTTCGAGTGTCTTACCGTGGTGGTCGGAGACAGAAGGGCATCAAAATTATTTCTGCCATGAAGGCTATCAGAATGCAGAGAAAAGGTTGCCAAGCATTCCTATGTACGGTAACTGTAACTGCTGAACTCCCTAAACTCGAGGAAGTGCGCATAGTGTGTGATTATGCAGATGTATTTCCCGAGGAGTTACCAGGTATTCGACCCGAACGAGATGTGGAATTCACTATTGAACTCGTGCCTGGTACTGGTCCAATCGCCAAAGCACCTTACAGAATGGCTCCTACTGAGTTGCAAGAGCTACGCAAGCAATTGGATGAAATGATTGAGAAAGACTTCATTCGTCCAAGTTCTTCCCCTTGGGGCGCTCCTGTTCTTTTTGTCAAGAAGAAAGACGGTTCGATGCGCCTGTGTATTGATTATCGCGATCTCAACAAGGTTACGATCAAGAACAAATATCCCCTGCCCAGAATTGATGATCTCTTTGATCAACTTAAGGGTGCTTCTGTGTTTTCCAAGATCGATCTAAGGTCTGGATATCACCAAATCCCCGTCCGGGAATCAGACATTCCAAAGACGGCTTTCAGTTCGAGGTATGGACATTATGAATTTAAAGTCATGCCTTTTGGACTAACCAATGCTCCTGCTGTTTTTATGGATCAAATGAACAGAACCTTCAGGGAGTATTTGGATCAGTGTGTTGTTGTCTTTATTGATGACATCCTGATTTATTCCAAGTCGGAGGTTGAACATGCAGAACATCTCAAGATTATTCTTGGCATTCTACGAGATCAGAAGTGGTATGCTAAGTTTTCCAAGTGTGAATTCTGGCTTTCCGAGGTAGCCTTTCTGGGTCATGTTATCGCTAAGGAAGGTATTAAAGTTGACCCTGCTAAGATTTCAGCTATCGAGAGCTGGGCAAGTCCCAAAGATGTTGGCGAGATCCGAAGTTTCCTAGGTCTTGCCGGCTATTATCGAAGATTTGTGCAAGACTTTTCTAAGTTAGCACGACCTATGACTCAATTACTCAAGAAAGAGAATAAATTCCTATGGAGTCAAGCCTGCGAAGATGCTTTTTCCGAGCTCAAGAGAAAGCTCACTTCTGCTCCTATCCTGACCCTACCTGAAGAAGGCGTTGGTTTCGACGTGTATTGTGACGCTTCTAAGAATGGTTTGGGTTGTGTCCTTATGCAGAACGGTAAGGTGATCGCTTATGCCTCTAGACAGTTGAAAGTTCATGAGGTGAATTACCCTACCCACGACTTGGAGTTAGCAGCTGTGGTGCATGCCTTGAAAGTTTGGAGGCATTATTTGTACGGAGTGAGATGCAAGGTTCACACTGACCACAAGAGCTTGCGATATCTCTTCACGCAGAAAGATCTAAATGCGAGACAGAGACGATGGATCGAGTTAGTGAACGATTATGACCTTGAATTGGTGTATTGTGAGGGAAAAGCTAACGTGGTTGCTGATGCCCTTAGCAGAAAGACCCTCCATTCCTTAACTCCGTGTTCTGGCTTATCTGAGAAGTTGGCCCGAGATTTCGCCAAGATGTCTCTTGATATTGTTGATGAAGGTTATGATGGTCGCCTCAATGCCCTTGTTGCTGAACCGACTGTTTTCCGTGTGATTCGTGAGAAACAGTTGGAAGATCCTTTTGTTGCTGGTATTCGAGAAAAGATGAATCTTGGTAAGGCTCTTGATTTTTCTGTGGATTCCAGTGGAGCTCTGAGATTTAAAAACCGTTGGGTTGTCCCTGGTGATGCTGAGGTGAGAAAGCAAGTTCTGACCGAGGCACATAAGACGAGGTACTCTATTCATCCTGGTGGTGACAAGATGTATCGGGATTTGAAGCTCCATTTCTGGTGGCCTCATATGAGAGAGGACATTGCAGAGTTTGTAAGTAAGTGCTTAACGTGTCAGCAAGTGAAGTTCGAGCATAAGAAGCCTGGAGGTTTGCTACAACCACTCCCTGTTCCAGAGTGGAAATGGCAGTGCATATCAATGGATTTTGTGATGGCATTACCAAGAACCGTGAACGGTAGAAACGGTATTTGGGTTATTGTGGACCGCTTGACCAAGTGTGCACGATTCGTCCCTATGCGTGACACTTGGAGTTTGGAGAAGCTCGCAGAGGTGTATGTTGCCGAAATCGTCCGTCATCATGGTGTACCGCTCGAGATTGTTTCAGATCGAGACCCGAGGTTCTGCTCTAAATTCTGGAAGGCTTTGCAAGATGCTTTGGGAAGCAAATTACTGATGAGTACCACTTTCCATGCTGCTATAGATGGACAGTCCGAGAGAACGATCCAAACGTTGGAGGACATGTTGCGGGCTTGTGCCTTGGATTTCCAAGAGAGTTGGATCCGACATCTTCCGCTAGTAGAGTTCTCCTATAACAACAGCTACCATGCTTCTATTAAGATGTCCCCGTTCGAGGCACTGTATGGTCGAAAGTGCCGTAGTCCCGTCTGTTGGGATGTTCCCGGTGAAGTAAAGATTTTGGGCCCGGATTTGTTAGCTCAGACTATTGACGTAGTGAATGTGGTCCGATCTAGGATGAGGTCCGCCCAGGATCGACAGAAGTCGTATGCTGATGTTCGTCGCCGACCTTTGGAGTTTTCGGTTGGTGATCTTGTGTTTCTGAAGGTATCACCTATGAAAGGGGTGAAACGGTTTGGGATTAAGGGCAAGCTCAGCCCTAAGTTCGTTGGCCCGTACCCTGTGATCGAGAGAGTGAGCGAAGTTGCTTATAAGCTGGAATTGCCTGCTTCTATGGGTAAGGTTCACGATGTCTTCCATGTTTCTCAACTGAGGAAATATGTTAGTGATCCCGAGCACGTGTTGGAGCCCGAGATTGTGGATCTCGAACCAGATTTGACTTATGAAGAAAGGCCGGTGAAGATCACTGATCGCCGCGAGAAGCGTTTAAGGAACAAAGTTGTACCTCTGGTAAAAGTTTTGTGGCGCTGTAATCGGTTTGAGGAAGAAACTTGGGAAACCGAGTCCTCGATGCGAGATAAGCATCCTCAACTCTTCGAGTAAGGTAAACCTCGATTTCCTATCTGCTTATTCTTAGTTTCGAGGACGAAACTTTCTTTTAGTTGGGAGGATTGTAACACCCGCTATTTTCCTAAGCATTTTCATTCTTTCCGTTAAGACTCCGTCTTAACTCTGTCACTTTTGGCCTCATATTTCATCATTTTACTAAGCTCTATTTTAAATTTTGAGTTTGATAATTTTATTTTTTTATTTTAAAGATTTAAATTCTTTTTAAATCCATTTATTTGGTTTCTTTGTAAGTTAATTAATTTTTCCGCAAGGAATTCTATTTCTCTTCGAATTGACATTTTTAAGCTTGGATTTAAGTTTTCCTTTTCCTAAAAATGTTTGAATACGTTTCTATAATATTTCCAACTAGTAAATATTTTTATTTACAAAATTTAGTTGTTCATGATTTTTATTACGAAGCTTCGCGAATAATTATTTTCTTACGCGAGGTTTACTCGAATTACTTTGAAATGCCTTTAACTATTTTACGATTATATTTTTTTATCAACTTATAAATTATTTGAGACCATTCCCTTACATTTTGGACCGACTAAGCTCTTGGTCACAAGTTTTATTACGTTTTATTTAAATGTTTCATTTTATCACGTTAAAACGTAAACGTAAGATAATTTCTTTTCATTCATTGTTGCATTATTATCAAAACTCTTCATACTCCTTTTTCTTTTCTTTTGGCCGGCCACCTTAGCATATCACACATAGTTTTCATCAATCTTTAAATCCCATTTATAATTAGGAAACCATCCATTTCCTTACATCATTTTATTCATTTATCAAAAGTTAAAAAAATTCTATCATTATCCTTTTGGCCGTGACACTTCCCTCCTATTCTAGGATTATTTTGCTTCAATTCTAGTCTTAATCGACTCAAATTCATCGTCAAATAATCCTCTTTCCGATCTCTTCGTTAAGGTATTAATCAACGTCGTTTTCGATCAATTTTTACCTTGATTTTTTATTAGTTTTCTCATGGTATTTTTCTGCCATGATTTTCGTATTTGGTAGGATTTTTGGACGATCCCGAAGCCGACGAATATATCGTTGATTCAGACTTGGAGTAGAGGTAACGTCGATGTTACTCGGTATTGCATGATTTTATTTGTGTAATTGCATGTATATTATTATAATTTTTTTTTTGGCAATATATGTATGTCACGAATTCTGGAAAATTTTTAAAAGTTGAAAATTTGCATGTTTCGGTATTTTTATCGCTTTTACGAGATTAACGATTTAATTGTTATATTAATTTGTAAAATCATAATATTCGGCCTAAACATGTAATATATGTTTATATTCTGGAAAATGTTGTTTTTGATGATTTTTAACAATTTAGTATTTTTCTGATATTTTTGATATCGATTATTGAATTATTACCGTTTTCGGACAAAAACGATTAAAAGCCGATTTTTAGTTCTAGTACTTAAACATTTTATTTTAATCTGATTTTTGACGTAGTGAAACTTTCTGGTGAAATAGAATTGTCTGAATTTTTTTATAATTTTTCGGAATTGTTAAGTGGATGAATTAATTAATCACTTTAAATCATCGTTTATCGTTAAAACCGTGTTTGTTGTTTAAATTCTCGATTTATGGTCTTTTGTTTAAATCTGGAAAAAATTATGATTCTGATGATTTTCGTATGAAAATGTATTTTTATGATTTTTAGTGCCTTAATAAAATGTTAGGAACGATAAGTTTATTAATGAAATCGTTAATTGTGAAAACGGGTTTAAATGACGGTTTTGTTGGTATTTGTTGAATCTGGAATTTTGGAAAAAAAATCTGGAAAATTTATATTCTGGAAAATTAGGATTTTAAAGTGTAATAATAATTTTTGGATATTAATACTTAAATCGTTTTGTAATTACTATTTTTATTAATCGTTATTGTCGAGATTGGACGATTAACGAGAAAACGCTTTAAAAATCGAGTTTCATGATTCTGGAAAATTTTCTTTTCTGGACAGAATGTCCATGAATACATTTTAACTATTTTACATAATTTTTGTACTATTTATTAAAGTCTTTAATTAATAAGTATTAATTTTCGGACAAATTGTGCTTTATCGTTAAAATTCTTCGTCTTACCTAAAAGAATTATTTTCCAGCTATTTTGAAAGTGTTTAAGTCTGAAAATTTAAGAGTTAAATCATCCCTTAACATATTCTAAATATATTCAATGGTTTAGTTAAATAAAAGACGTTAAAAGATTTAATTTGACATTTACCGTAAAATTCTATTTATAATTCTATTGTCGAAACTAATAATAGTTAGGGAATTTTAGCTTTTTAACTTTTGAAACACCCTAATTAGTATTATTAAAATGTTTAAGACATTTTTAATCATTTTGTAACGCTTATACGATATTTTAATAATTTCATAAAATTAAATGTTCACTCTAATAATTAATATCGTTAAGGCCGAAATTACTAGTTTTCTAAATCTATATCGTTTACTAAAAATGTTGTATTATTTTAAACTACTATTTTGCTATTTTCATATGATGCTATTTTTAGTAAGTTTCTAAAAATAGAAGTTTCCTAAAATAGAAAGTTTCCTCTTTTGGAAAGTGATCCTTTTCTTTTTGTTCTCATATTGTTTATATTGAATACATCTTTTATATATCGATAATGGCTTGTTTTGGGAGTTATGGAATAAGGACGAGTGTGAGGTTAGAGTAATATATTCTGGGGTTTACGTTTTTGCCATCAACTATAAGGCTGGTGTGTCTTTATGGGGCACACTGGTTGTTGAACCGAGCATATATGGTGTTCGGGAGTGTGTGTATATTTTCTTAGACTCGTGCCTCGCAGTGTAAGACGCCGTCGGGTTGATTTGAGTATTTATGGTGCTCGGGAGGGGTATACATATCATCTTAAACTAGGGCCACGCATTTATAAGTCGCCGTCCTATTATGGTTGAGTAGCCTAGTTAGAGATCGAAGTTTGATTTGTTTGAACTAAGTTCTCGAAGCTAGATTTTAGTATTCTCCTAGTGAAAGTCTAGCCGTCTACACTAATCCTATCCATAACGCCATTTTGATTATTTTATTTATTATCGATAAATTGGTTTGCAGGTTGGCAAATATTTTTATGTTTCTTCGGAAACCCTTTTTATTATTTTGTCTTATGGTGAAAGCTTATTTTAATATAATGTTTTACTGTTTTCCATTTTTACTATTTTTCTATAGTAGTAATTACAGTTTTAAAATCCTGTTATACGGCTGGGAGAACGTTGACGTTGCTCCTCACTGATTGTGGCTGTTGTGTTTTTAACATGACAGGTATGCATGTTTCTGGGTGTGGGCTAGCGGGCAGACATGATCCTTGCTCGATTAATTTTAATGATTTTGTTTTGTGGATTGTCAAACCTCTTCGTGGATTGTTTTAATTTTTGGCCATTTTATTTAAGGCCTAACGTTTGACTTTACCATTTAAATTATTACAAGACATAGTTACAGTGTGTTTTAATCCCGACTCTACAGTGTTTCCGCCACTGTATCGCGTTAGAATTTCTAGGGGATTACAATTGGCAACGAGAGTCATTCAATATACGATTAACCGCCCAGTCGGCATCGGTATCGATATGCAAAGGGACGAGCCCAATAAACTCTGACATCGGAAATGGGCCGTATTTTGTATACGGCCCACTACGACATAGAGTGGGCTCGAACGGCTCCGAATAACCACAAAATTCGGTGGCGACTCCTACTTCGATTTAAATTTCAATTTGACCATCTCATATGGAGATTCATTCGCCTCCCCAAACCCGCGCGTGGCCGCGTCGGGGTGGACCTATGTCATGTCCACACTCTTACTTATGGAACCCTATATATACCCCCCCCCCATATTGTTTTAAGCATGAAGGAAACCCTAGACATACTTTAGGTTAGATTAGCTTAGATTAGTGTAGATTAGCTTAATCCTTCCCTAATCACTTTTCATTAAGCCTTAATCTTAGTTTAATCCTTGTTTCATCTTTGTAATATTGAAGACTTTTTGGGTTGATCTACTCTATTAACAACATTGGAGATCTTCCTTTGGGTTTATTTATGCAAAGATTCAATCTTTTGTTCATCCTTTGGTATTGGTATAATTCATCTTCTTCCTAATGTCTTCTACTTAGTTTTCATTTGTGTTTATGCTTAGTAATCTTCAATATTCCATTATAAATGTCCATGTTTATGCTTGTTTCATTATGGTTGTTGGGTTTACTATCTTGAACATGAGTGAGTAGTCCTCTTGCTAGGATTGGTAGGGGGATTGGGTGTCTTCATGGGTGATTAAGGGTTTGTGTAGGGTGTTGGTGGTTGTTTAGGTTGCTTCTTGGTTGTATGCATGGATCATGTTTGATGAAATGCTTGAATGACTTGTAGTTGCAAATGCATGTTTTCTTGCCTTCTTCTTGTGACCTTGTATTTTGCTAGGATTGGTTTTTGTGCGAAAGCGGGAGACCTCTAGGACGGTTTTGGAGCGAGAGCCCGGATTATGCCTAGATAGATAGCTTGACTACCCCTTCATTCTTGCTTTCTCTTGATTGTTTCGATACCCTTGAACCCGACCTAATCCTAGTCCTTCTCTTATTGATTTCTTCATCTTCTTAGCCTATATTCCTCCAGTTTGTTGTTTCATTTAGCTTTAGTTGATTCATTTAGTTCATGTTATACCTAGTTCATTCATAGTCATAGTTTTATTCTCTTTTCATTGTTTTAGTTTGTTTATCCTTGTTTCTTAGCCTAGTGATCGTTGTAGTAATCAATTCTTGTTAATTCTTCTCCCTTTGTGTTTCCTTGTGACTTGGTTTAGTCTTTAGGTAAATCATAGTCTAAACCCTTTTTCCGTCTCCGTGAATTGACCCGACTTACCCTAGCTACTTGTTAGGATTAGTTGGTTTTATTTGGTGTCGGGATCCACGACAAATCCCACCATCACACACTACTAGAATTAGTGGTCATTCCAACGGAAAAATTCCTACGGATCTTGAAAGGCGTTGGAAAAGTAATAGTTCCTACAGATATTTCCTACGGAATCCTATTTCGTCGGTCCTTGAAAGCCCCCTACGGAATTCCTACGAATTTTTGGTTGGAAACGTTTTGGGCTACAAAATTTTCCGTAGGAAAATCTGTAGCACCAAAAAAAAAAAAATCTACAATTGTTAGCTAATGTTAATACATAAATTAAAAGTCTTTTTACCCCTCACATGCTATTATTATTTTTATACACTCAACCTCATATTTTACTCGGAATTATTCTGTCTTCAAATATATCAGTGAGTGGAATTTTCACAATTTGTCACGTGATATAATATTTTTTTACATGATATGGAGTTTAGTAGCTTATTTTTTTACTTCTAGTACATGATGCTTGGTATGTTTTACTTTGTACTTTTTTAACTGTGTTATTCTTTAATGTATAGCCAATGTACTTTTTTCTTAATTACAAAGTACGTAGTGTATTCAAATGTCATTATATATAGCTTTTTTATAGTTTTATTAATATTCGTAACTTTCTCTACAATTTATGTTTATTTTACGGTTATTTGTTTTTTCCCTTGTTATTCATGTCATTTATAGCTTTTATATACAGTAGTTTTTTTTTAATGTTTGTTAATTTTTCTAGTTCGTATTTTATTTTTATTAGTACTAGCTATATGTATTTTTTTCCCCTTTCTTTTCTTTCTTGTCCATCTCCAACCACTTACGATTATTGTTTATTTGAGACTTCGAGTAAGGTAAAGTCAAGTCAGAGAAATTACATTATAATAAGAATTTATAATCGGTTAATTGCAAAAACTAACACCAAACCCTTAAAGATGAACACAATCAATTTATTTTTTCTATGATGAATATGTTCGTCACAAACATATGACAGGTTAAATATTACCCACATGTACACTTGTCAAACGGGTCGAGAAGGTCGGGTCTTGGGTCGACGATCAAATGGGTTAATGAAGATAAAACATTTTCTATTCCCGAGCATTCTAATTTTGTCTTATCTAATCATTTAAGTAAGATTCTTGACCCATTATAACTTTTTAAGGATATACATGTTACAAGGGGACCAATTCAAAAATAAATGAGTAAGTCTCCCCTATGACAGAAATATCCGGCACAAATCGACGACCAAACTGTCTCGACCCGGAACTGGAGTAAAATTGATTCGATCTGACCCGAAAATATAGTAACATACATGACCCGACCCGATGATGACCCGTAACCCGATACGACCCGCTTCAGGCCGACCCTAACCCGACCCGTAACCCGAGACAACCCGATAAATTATCTGACCCGACCCAAACCCGACGCCCGCCCGATTACCACTTCTATTTACGACTAAAAAGAGGGAATTAACAAAATTGTGGCGCAAAAACATCTCTACGGAATTAAATTGCTTTTTCTTACTGAATTTCAATAGGGGCATATATCTCTCTGAAAAACTTCCATAATTCTGCTAAATTATAAACCTAAATTGCAAACACTTCCATAATTCTCCTCCCACAATCAGTTTGAGCGACAAACCCCATCCCCAACCTCGCTTTCTCACAACCCAGTTACCCTGCAACCTTAAGCCACCGTCATCATCAATGTTTTGCCCTAACATCGAATCACCGGCCTCCACTAACGCACATTGAAACAGATTGGTACGTTTTATTTTTTACTGCTTTAATTAATTTTTCTTTCAATATTATGGGCTTAGTTGTTGTTTCATGGTTTGAAGTTTGAAGATTTATATTATTCTAGGATATTTATGGTTTGTGCGTGAGATGTAATGGATTTTGTGGTGAACTTTCACCAATGTTTAATGTTTTAAACGTTATTAGAGATGTATTTACAGTATGGAGAATCGATGACTATAAAAATTGAGGAATTATTCCCATGAACAATTAGTTTAGGACATTGATATTATGGTTGCCTCGATAGGTGACCCGGTTTTCACGTTTTTTATTGATAAATGACTCGATTTTCACGTTTTTCATAGATAATTTCATTGAATGTAAGGGAGATGTAATCTGTGAGTCATGGGATTAGGTTTAGGGTTTCATTTATTTGGGGATTTTGGGATTCATGTATATGTTTGTGTGAAAATAGGTATGCTTGTGTGAGGTATCCATTGTTTTTAGTATATAGACCTTGTGGTGAAGAGGATTGCTAGAAACTTGAGAAATGCCAGTTAATTGCGAGAGATTGAAACTCCACAACATTTTGGGTTACTTCCCATTGTTTATAAGAAGTACAGTTGTATTTGGAGTTATAGCTCATATAATACGAGATTTCAATTGCCAGGTAATTGCGAGATGGATAAGATTAAAGCGTAGCTTAAGAATGGTGTGCTTAAGAATGGTGAGCTAAAGTTGAGCGTAAGGTTGTCGATGTGCAAATTCATCTTTGGCTAGGAGGAAATAACTACAAACATTAAAAACAGTAAACAGGAGCGTGAGCCATGGTTTCTAAAAAGTGAAACAGAAAATTCTTGAAGTGGAATGGTTGATTACACTTGTATTACTTGAGAATGACTAGAAAAAGTGTTGTTGTCGGTGATACACCTGAGTTATGAAGTGTATTTATAGATGAAATGCTAAGGGTGTGTTGGTGAGAAGTAGGTTGCACACTGCTCAACTTCCTATCTAAATTTGAAAACAAAAACATCAACGTACATCTCAC
The DNA here is from genome assembly GCA_958450325.1 of Agrostemma githago. Lineage (NCBI taxonomy): Eukaryota > Viridiplantae > Streptophyta > Magnoliopsida > Caryophyllales > Caryophyllaceae > Agrostemma > Agrostemma githago. The sequence goes on along the minus strand of OY288250.1, from coordinate 28,512,291 downwards.
ATCTCCTTCTCCTGCTCACACTAACAATTTGCAAGTTTTATTAGAATTTGGGAACCTTTTGATGAACGTTACTGAGTTTACTACCTGTGTTAGTGATACGCTAGAATAGTACTCGTAGTCCGTAAAAAAGAAAAAGCAGTGGTGCTCACCAAAAGTCGCTTCTCAAAAGTGTATGTTACTTGAATTTGGTTGCAAGTATCAAACGTTGGTGTTTGTCCATGAAGGAGTTATGTCCACTGTCCTACGGATTAACCCGCTTAAGTCTATGTATCCGATATGCCTTGCTAGAGGTCGATGTCGGGTTGACATATGTAAATAGGTTACATGTCTGGTAGTCTTAAGTGGGCCGATTGGGTCACACACAATATGTACGAGATATTATTATTATATATATATCGATATATTAAATATATCGGGTTAGTAGTAATACGGACCCAGCTGCGCTGTCGGGTTATGGTAATTAGAGTTATACTACTAATCTAATTATGGTAATTAGAGTTATAGTAATAACCTAATTCTACCTTCTCATCTTCTATATAAGGAGGTTCATATGATGAACCAAGATAGGGAATTAAGAGTATTGACTCATAATATATATACAGAGTATTCTTCTTATAAATAGTTATAAGAGAGATATAGAGAGAAGTTGTGAGACGGTCTCACGTACCTTTATACTAGCATATACGTCGCAGTTCTGTACCCGTGTGGATACCAAAGGAGGCATCACGTTTGGGGTGTTTTATTCTGTCCGTGGGAATTATTTATTCTGTCCGTGGAGATTCTTTATTCCGTCCGTGAAGATTATTTATTCTGTCCGTGGAGATTATATATATATATATATATATATATATATATATATATATATATATATATATATATATATATATATATATTTATGGGTTTCTTATACTTCTTATTAATACGCTGTTCCGTTGCAAATAAGGTATAATTGTTATCCCTCTACTTTTGTCTTTTCGTTTAATACTCGTAACAGGTCCTTGGGTTTAAGGGTTGTAACCCTTCAGTGGTATCAGAGCCTCTGTTACGTAGTATTAATCAAATCGACCTGAATCTTTGTCTCATAATTGGTTATGAGGGATTCACCCGCGTATTAATTTGATTTTATTTTCATCCCGCGAGAATTGGTCTCAATTGATTTTTCTCATGCTTAATCACGATGAATGTTGCAAGTTGCCTAGTTATGTGTTTGTTCATGAATTATCATGTATTGCATGAACGTAAGTAATTGGTTATATTTAGTATTTGTCATGAGGTTTTGTTTCTTTCGATTGCGGCTAATCGATCGAGTTATTATATATCGTTTCATGTTTAGGGTTTGTCATAATTTATGAATTTAAATTATTAAATTCTAAAATTGAGTCGTAAAATTAATTTAAAGTCTAATATCGATTATGATAAGTTAATTTACCCTAAATTGATCTGCTATAATCTCAATTTTCTTTGTTGACGATGAGACTAATTAGACTAGTCAAGATTCGATTGAAATTGAAAACGTAAAATTACTAGAATTTATCGTTGACGATGAGACCTAATAAGATTAGGACAAGATTCGTTTTAATTATGGTGGAGACGGAACAAAAAGAGACCAACCCAGTTGGCACGATTATGACTCGGTCGGCACGGGTGTGTCCCGGTCGGAACGGGATGACCCGAGCGGCAAAAGTTTGACCAAGACGACACAATATTTGCTCGGACGACATGGTGTCGGGTCGAGCGACGCTTTTAAGAAAAGTCGTTTTCTCGCGTTTGTGTGTTGATTATGAATCAAAATGGATTATACTTTTATTTGTCCGAATCAATGAAAATAAGTTTTCTAAATCGGTTAAATAATATTATGCATTTTAATTATCATGTTATCATAAATGGGTCGGGAAAAGAGTTTCTCGGGTCCTATTTGATTTTGATGAAACGTTCATCTATATGACAATTATAAGTTGCAGATCGATTGTGAATCGAGTTTTGTATATCCGTTCAATTTTTCCGGGTGGGAAATTGTTCCTCGTAGTTGGAAAAATGAAAGATATTGGTGAAATTGTTCAAACCAAATAGCAATTATGAATTGTTATATGATTATGAATCAAAATATGGTATCTTTTAACTTGTTTTATGCGCAAATTACTAATAACAATTAAATAATTATGTCATATGATGCATAAATTTTAATGTTTAGACTTGTGGCTTGTGAGCTTAGGTTGCCTTGTAAGTTGACCTAACAACATGTTTAAGACCCATAATGCATTAAATCCCTCGCAGAAATATTAAGTATTGTCTTTCCAGAATTGACCACTACAACAATTTCATACCATTGGTTGAAGTGACTGCCTAAGCGGTGCTTTGCCGATGTGTGTAGACTGAGTAGGTGGGTAACGGTTACCCACAGGTTCAGTCTGGTTTGCTTAACATCGCTATCAAGTCGGACTTGGGCTTTGAGGCAAATAGTTGGTGTCATATGATGACTAATTCCGACGAACCAGGAATTACATAGAGATGTAATTGACAAATTTGTTGTCTACCTTTACTTTTGAAGCTTGAGCAGTGAGCCCAAGTTCACTTGAGCGACAAAAGGTTTAGGATCTTGGAATATTATGCGAACTTTGGTAACCTCGTCAATTGGTATCTAGAAAATTGTTTTCAAAATTAAAGATATGGATTTTGTCCTTGTGAAGGATAATTTCGACAAATTATAACCAGTGCTAATGTACAGTATGGACTGTATAATTAGAGTCATGGAGATGACTACTATAAGTACCAAAATCAGTTGTTTCAATAAACGGAATCGTTCCCATTAAGTGAGAAAAATGTTAAAGATGATCCGATTAATCCATATGTCATATGATGAGTGATTATATTGATAATCAGGAACTTTTGGATGCTTCTTTCTAAAGAATTAGGAATTGAAATCGTTTCAATTAGTCCTAAGTTTAGGTCACTTTATTATGAATAAACAGGTGACTTAATAAGATTTCTTACCTTTTAGCATTAGATGTTAAAAGACGATTGAACATTGTATCAAGAAGGCAAATAATACTAATGTTCTATAAGTTCATTAAGAAAATTGCTTGAGATAATGATTAATAAATCTAAGACATTGGTTAAAGTAAGGGAAGGATAATTGTTGTCATACCCAAACTTGTTCCCAAGTTTAGATTAGGCACGAAATTATTTATCGTTAATGTAATGACAAATATATGGCATTGGTAGATAACTTTCTTGAAATGTCTAGAAAATTTGCAAATCAATTGAAGTATGACTTCAGGTGTGTATGTTACTAGAGTAATTGTTACTTTCATTCTACTGATTTGGTATAAAGATACCAAATGCGATTATTACATTGTAGATGTGATGGCTCAAAGAGAATGGAATAATGAATTAAGTGAGCATTTTATGATTGAAATGCACAAATGTTGTTGTTTCGGTTCATAAAAGGAAATCACTACTTGATTTTATTTTAAAGCTTAATACTGGGATTGAATAATTGTTATTCTTGTACTAGTCATAAGCAAGGACATTGAATCTGTTTCATGTATGGGCATGAAAAGTTTTGATAAAAGTAGAACAATTGTTGCTCTATATATCTTGCAAGAATATGAGGTACAATAAAGCTAACATGATTGTTGAGCTATAATTCCTAGTAGGAAATGCTTTTATTTGTAGCATAACAACTAAAAGGTTCAAGTCCCTCGACTCAATTTTTACCTATTATGACATTGTCCTTAATCCATGAGACAAGAAACATAAGAATAAGTTTCATAATGATGAAATTATAAACCTTATTGATAAAGATCAATTGAGGTAAATGGATCTTGTTAAGATGGATAAATGACATTAGAAGTAACTTCTATTATTTGTAATAGGAGGGTACTTAGACTTGTTGGATCACACCTATACAGATACGTGTGAGTTTAACTAGTGATGTTGCAAAAATGGGTAACATGTATGGTTTTGTTCATTTGATGAAATTTGAAACTGAATGCTTTGAATTGTTCAAGGAAATTCAGATGAAAGTACAAGATCAACTTGATAAGTTGGTACGAGTCGTTTGATATGATTGAAACAGGGAGGAATTGAACTAAAAGATTGTAATCATCTTAGAAGTAGAGAAAAGTGTTTCAAACTACATCGAACCATATTTGATATGATTTGGTCTATGATGAGTTATGCAGATTTCATTTACGCTTTAGAAAGTTATGCACTATAAAAGTCTTTGTACAATGTTGATGAGATTGTCCATGTAAGTCGGAGAATAGACACCATATGAGATATGGATTGAAAATGTTCTAAAAAGTCTTTTCTTAATTATCAAGTCTCAAAGTTTAAAGAAAATTGTTTTCTAGAACTTAGACTCAATTATGACGTGTGTTTTATTAGTGGTATTATGTTAATTCTACAAAACATCCAAAGAACAAAACTGTTTTGTTGCACGGAGTGGTATATTTCTTTTAAAAATATGTGATTTCTAATAGAAACAGTGGGAGTAGAATAAACCTTGAGTTGTTCAAGATTAACAGGAATTCTCTACAACTGTTGAAGAGGATATTGATGCATTCATGAAAAGTCATGATCATCTTAACTGTAAAATATTACCCTACATAGGTTTGACCTATGGTAAAACAATAATGGGCGAAGACTTCAATAATCACATAAAATCTAATAGATTCTATATACCATAACTACCAAGTATAGACATTGGTTAAATGGGTCTTATAGTGAAGAATAGTCTTCAATATAAAGACGATGTAGATTGATATAAGAGTATCTATGAAGCATAGTTGGTAATTAAGGATTGATCTCATAGTAATGACTATAGAAAAATCCTTTTTACAACATTATGCTTAAATCTATTAAGATTGATTTAGCATTTTGAATGTCATCACTCATTATGATGAGTTTTGGACATATATATGTGAAATATATTTCTTGAAAGGGATGCAATATGATGTGTGTGCGACACATCGTATGAACTTCATATTATTAAAATTGCTAAACAAATGTGAATGATCCAATTCGATTGGAGCAAGTATTATGGAGTAGTATCTTCGTTCTCAATGTGGTAATTCAAAGATGTTTGTTTTCCTTTGAGACGAAGAAAGACAGTGTGTACAAGAGGCTAGTGGGAGTGCATTTATCGTTATGATTTGGTATGTAAGTGACATACTTCTCTAACTAAACGACATTTGGTTGCTTTAGTCTATGAGACTTTGCAAGAAATGTGTTTATTATGTGCTCGTGTGACGAGTAGATACTAATCTAGTGAGTGTCACTAGAATGCTATCTAAGAATTTTCCTTTGCGCTTAAGAAGCAAAAGAGGAATTATTTAAGAGATGCACATGATGTGATAAACGAATTATTATAAACAAGTTACAACGATTCATATTTCCAAATAGACAAAGATGACATGAGATTGTAATCTCAGTAAATTTTGTTTTGGATGAGAAGTTGTGTATTGGAACGGTTCCAAATGACAACTTGGTGACTAGTATTATAACTAAAGTTGGTGTTCTATTGCTTTTGAAGCAAATAGACGTTTGGTTACCAATCAAACACGCACTCAACTTTAAAGTTTATGAAGCAATTTGTTGCTTATGAAACTAACAGTTTGCCTCAATTGAGAGAAGGTAGATTGGTCATATGCTTGTAAATAACCGATACAAATGTTGTATGTCCCAAAACCTCCTCTACATAAAGATCATATTGTTATGATTGGTATAAGACGCATGGGCGAGTGGTCTTAGTACTTTTAGAGGTGTTTGGTTTAGTGGGAGTTATTTTGATAATTGATATATGTATGACATATTGTCATTTGGTTAATGTAACCGAATTTTGTCCCTAAATAATTTACATTGATGAAATAGATCACTAAGTACGTGACTTAGTCTTGGAACTCTATTTGGATGATGTAATTATTGTCTCTAGTCAGGGTATTATGCTGGGACATTTGAATACCCTTAAATGACTAGTATGTGAGTTGATTGATGACTAAGTTCCTTGAGTCATAGGTATTGAGATACTAAATCAGGCACATGGGTGTATGTTAAGAACATGCATTAGACAGACCAACCGAAAAGGATTTTACTAAGATTTCGCTTAGTGTCAGTAAAGTTCTTTGCAAGTTATGAACTTATACGGTCTTTAGACCTAAGTCTTTGACTATCCTGTACATCTGATGTGTATGCTTTGATACTATTCCTCGTCAGCTGTGAAAGGGGGCTATGGATGGTTATTGGGCATGCATGGATCATGTGATAGTATGTGGTTAGACAAGAGGGGATTTGCTCTTCCTTTATTGAAGGGAATTTATTGTTTCTTGGCCACTCGAAGAGTGTGACTTGTGCAAATGCGTGGCCGCGCTCAGATAGGATGATTGTCATCTATCTACTCTTTTAACAAGTCAACTCAAAGATTCGAGTAAAAGATTGAGACATGTGAGGATGACACTTCTTCTTACCTCATTCTCAATTGGAGACAATAGTAGCAAAGAGTCTTAACGCCGTTCTTGAGAGGACATGTACAAGTGGGAGACTGAAGGAGTTATGTCCACTGTCCTACGGATTAACCCGCTTAAGTCTATGTATCCGATATGCCTTGCTAGAGGTCGATGTCGGGTTGACATATGTAAATAGGTTACATGTCTGGTAGTCTTAAGTGGGCCCATTGGGTCACACACAATATGTACGGGGTATTATTAATATATATATATATCGATATATTAAATATATCGGGTTAGTAGTAATACGGACCCAGCTGCGCTGTCAGGTTATGGTAATTAGAGTTATACTACTAATCTAATTATGGTAATTGGAGTTATAGTAATAACCTAATTCTACCTTCTCATCTCCTATATAAAGAGATTCATATGATGAACCAAGATAGGGAATTAAGAGTATTGACTCATAATATATATACGGAGTATTCTTCTTATAAATAGTTATAAGAGAGATATAAAGAGAAGTTGTGAGACGGTCTCACGTACCTTTATACTAGCATATACGTCGCAGTTTTGTACCCGTGTGGATACCAAAGGAGGCATCACGTTTGGGGTGTTTTATTCTGTCTGTGGGAATTATTTATTTTGTCCGTGGAGATTATTTATTCCGTCCGTGAAGATTATATATATATATATATATATATATATATATATGGGTTTCTTATACTTCTTATTAATACGCTGTTCCGCTGCAAATAAGGTATAATTGTTATCCCTCTACTTTTGTCTTTTCGTTTAATACTCGTAACAGGTCCTTGGGTTTAAGGGTTGTAACCCTTCAGTCCATAAGTTTTGGACTCGGGTATTTTAGGAAAGAGTCACATTTTCTCGTATGTCGTATGATTTATTCCTGATTTCTGAAGTCAAGCGAGAAGGCGTCAGAGGAAGGATATTTATCTTAACACAAACTCATGTTATCATATTAAAATTTTCCCTTCAAATTCTGAATTGTCAATTATGAAAATAAATACGAGTAATTAAGATCTTGATGATGGCTATAAATAATCTTCTTTTTTCTCTCTATATTTTCTGAATGCATTACCCAGATCTTGATGATGGCTATTTATTTATCAGAATTTGATTTGTTGTGCAAATTAATAATGTTTCCTGTTTGATTGTGGGATTGCATTAAAACCGAGTAGATCTTTTTGGTATCTACCCTTTTAACTCCCTATATGTACAATGAGTGTGTGATATGATCACGTATATCGAAACCGCGTAGACATGAATTACGTTGAATTACTATATATAGGGAGCATTATTAAATGGAAAACACTGCACCAAAAAATGAATGAATATGTGATATGTGTATAAAGTATGGCAAAGGTTGTAAATTGTACGAGTATGCATCTCCAAGCCAGGCTATTGCAAATTGGTCATCACAATGCGCCTCTGATCTAATCTATCACCCTGACCCATACATGAATATTAAAAATTTCAGTACTGCTGCTGCATCATCATGTCTTGTTGGTAAAGTACGGCAAATTGTGAAGTGCAGTAAGCATGTAATCATGTTGCCTACTATTCCAGTTTTCACTACCAACCCCATTTCATTTCATTTCATGCACATCAACACTCTATGACAGAATATTTTTTTATTCACTTCTGGTTTTAAACGATTATACTTGGGATTCTTTATCAAATTGTTCTGAGCTGCTGGAATATTATCAACATGTGTTTTATGGCCTTGCTTATTTTTTACAGTAGCTTCAATTTATGGCCAAATACCACATCAACTTAGTGTAAATGAGGATGTAACCACACACACAATTATGCTGAAATAATACTCCATTTACATCACATTTTGACCTCCATTATCCCAAGTGTAGAGATGTGAAGTATCTGTCTTTCATGTAGATTGTGTAATTGACAAACTAAGTACGAGTATTATTCAATTTGCGTAAGTTTGGTTTCTCCCTTGACAGTTTAACAGCTATAGTCGCTTACACCTTACTGGTCAGCCGGGTCACGTTAGGGTCGCTTTCAAGTACTACGTTTTTTCAATGTTCAAGGGAATGTAATACAAGTAATAATTGATCATTATTTATGGTTAAAAAGTGAGCAAGATTCAAGAGAATGATTATGATTATTGTGTTATTTTAGCATAAGACTGTTGGATCAGAAGGCGGAAGTCACAGAATGAGATATTCAGCAACTTCACAGAAGCTTCAGATCACTGAGTATATGGCAGGTGATATGGATGCTCTAGGAAGGCCTAGCTCCATACAGGTACTACTCTTCCCACAATCACACCGACAACATTTCAGTTTCTTTTTTTTATCGAGTTTGAAACCTTCTTATGAAGTATTTTTATTTTATTTATTTTCCGTATTTATTAATTTTTTTAATGGAGACGACTTGAGGATTATTCTTTATCTGCAGTGCATGGGGTTAAATTATTGATGTCAAGACATAAAGTGAAGGGGAAAGTGTGATGGAGTGTTTGTGTATGTGTCATCTGTGATTTGTTTAGCTTTGAAGTTTGTTTACAAATATTTATATTAAGTTTTTTTCAGGAAAAAAAATTGACTCTCGAAAAGCACAAGCGATTGTGGAAGGGGTGAATTTGACGAGGATGAACTTTTCATCGAAGTTGTGGGTGACTTTCAGAAGGGACGATTTTATGGCATAGGCAGTGCTGTTGATTATTGTTTCAAGAAGGCGCCACCTTATACAACATCTAAGGCTACAGATATCACCTCTAATTCATATGTTGGTGTTGGATTGCTAAGTAGAGTTCAAGTAGATAATGCTAAAGTGCTAGAGGATAATGCTAAGGTGCGCGAGGAAAATGCTAAGAGGTTAGAAGAGAATAAAAAAGAATGAATAAAACAATCTTGAAGATGCAAGAACAACTGGACACTCTGTTGAAAGTTTTCGATAGCTAGAAGTTTTGGAATAAGATACTTTTTTTTATTATAATGTGATATCTGAGATTATTTCTTTTAAGACACATTTGAACTGCATTTTCGTATCACACTTTTTTGTGTGGAATTGTGGCCTTCCGCTTTGTGGTGGAGTGTTAACGTATGTTGCTGATGTTTATAGGATTTTGATATAATAGGGATGATTGAAAACGGTGAAATTATGTCTAAAATAAGATTTTTATCCTACAGAAGTTTTACAATTTTCCTATGAAAATCTGTATCTCAAAATATTTAATAATAATTTTTTTTCTTAATGCCTCGTACGGGAAAGACATTGTTTTACGGAATTTCCGTAGGAAATTTAAACCCTTCCGACTATGTTCTGTGGCAACATATTTTTTTTCAACAAATACTCGTCACCAACCATTTCGACGGAATATTCTGTAGGAAAGTTATTTCCTAGGAAAAATGTCGTAGGAAGTTATTTATTTCCGATGAACTATACCGACGGAATGGTCCCTACGAATTTTTCGTAGGAACGCGTTTATTCCGACGGAAATAGACATGTTTCCTACGAATTGTGTCCGTAGGAATGAATATTTTTTTCTTGTAGTGACATGGCGGCCTGATATTGATATGGAAAAGGAGGACGTTAAGGTAATGCCCACGTGGATCAGATTACATAAGTTGGCGTTGAAGTTTTGGGGAACTAGCCTAGGGAAAATTATAGGGTTGATTGGCCCTTTACTGTAGAAGGATGAGGCTACAGCGCAGAAAACAATGATAGGGTTTGCCCGTGTCCTGGTGGAGGTAACTTTGGGTCATAAATTTCCTTCTTCCATTCAATTTAAGGATGAAACTAGATCACTCATACTGTTGAAGTAGAGTATGATTGGAAGCATGTGGTATACACGGGATACAAGAAAATGGGTCACGAAAAGTAGGATTGTCATGCTAATGGGACAAAGATAAGTCAAAAAGCTGTACAATCCAAGGTTCGGAAACCAGTAGTGAAAATGCCAATTACAGCTAGAATAATTTAGGATCCTTCTATAGAGGCACCAGCTAAGATAATTATCTATATAGACAAGCCTATGTCTCCAGTGAAGGAGATCACAAGGGACCAGTCTAGGGTAGAGATGAATAAAGGTGACGCTGGAGATGGAGAGCAAGAAGCAGGACTGGAAGAGAATATAAGTGAGGCTACTAGATCCCCATCTTATGCTCAAATGCTCAAGTGAGAGAAATCTTGGCTAGGAAGAGATCCGTCGACAAGGAAGAAACCATTGCGTTCACAAGAGTGGTGAGCGAGCTTATCAAGGTTCCACGCTTCCCAAGTTGAAGGATCCGGGTAATTTCTCGATCCCTTGCACCATAGGCAACTTCATGATTGAGAGAGCGCTATGTGATTTGGGTGCGAGTGTAAGCATCATTCCTTATTCTATTTGTTGCCGACTTGGGATGAAGGAGCTTAAACATACTTCCGTGACACTCCAAATGGCCGATAGTTCACTCAACCGACCATTAGGGATGTTAGAGGATGTGCCGATAAGAATCGGAAAGTTCTTCATTCCGGTTGACTTCCTAGTGCTCGGCATGCCGGAAAATGCTATCACTCCCATTATCCTTGGGCGCCCATTTCTACATACCGCCGGTGCTATGATCGATGTGAAGAACGGTAAGATCACATTTGAGTTAGTACAGAGTATGGTATAAAATACTATAATAGTACAACCCATTTTGGGACGATATCTAAGAGACTAAGAGTAAATTCGAGAAGTCTTGCCCCCAAAATGAATTAACATCATATTATTATGTACCGTGGATTCCAAAGTAACAAAGACCCAACACGAGATATACACTTTTAGTAACAAGTTCGTACAACCATGTAAAAAAAAAGTTAAGTTTTCTATGATTTGGCACATCAATCTAATTTTCGGAACAGGGCGGATCCATAAATTTTTGTATGGTGTAGCAAATATATATTAGATACTGTACATCAGAAAACTTTTAATAATTATTTTCTCTTTTTTGTGAGCATTTGTAAAGTTTATTACTCCCTATTTTGTAATTTTAAAAGTACTGTATAATAAAAAATAGGGAAAATAGGTATCTTATACCTCAAATAACTTTCATTTTTAAAGTTTATACCTCACATAAATTTCTTTCAAAATTTATACCTAGTTATTCTTATTACCTCATTATTTATACCTTGACCTTATTTCATTAAAAATCTTAACCAAATGAGGTGAAATGACTAATTGGCCCCTAACATAATCAACCCAACTCCTAAAATTTCCCCAAAATCACGTACAACCTTCAACAAGTGAATAAATTTTTTTAAATTTTTTTCCCCAAAATCAAACCCTAATTCAATTACTCATGTTCATTCTATATCAATTTCACCCAGATTCTTCTCTTTCCTAAATCAAATTCCGCTTTATGAATCCTCTCTTCAATTTATTTTGTTCATCAATTACAATTATTATATCAAATTATGTGAATCATGTGCCTTTTTTTGTGGATAGTTTGTGTTTTTTTGTTGGTTAATCCGTCATTATTAGGGTTTAATTAGGTGTTACTTGTTAGTATTTGTTTTTTCTTCCCCTATTTGATTTTATTTGTTAATTTCATCAAATTTCTGGGTTTTTGTCTGGAAAATTGATTCCCAAATTTTGACTGAAACATAAAGCCCATTGATTTCGAAAAAATTGCTACACCAAAGAATCACACAATGGATGACAACATTACAATCGTTAAAAGCCACAATTGCAAACATAATGGAAACCCAGATTTTTAATTGAAATCTGGAAAACCTAAAATTTTAATTGAAAAAAATGCATTAATTTATAGTTGAAATCTGGGAAAAAAAAGATAGAAATGGGAAAATTGATATGCTGATTTAGATAAACTAAAGTTGAAGAGGAAAAAAAATTACATAGATGAAGATAAACTAAAGTTGAAGATGAAGATTGTTTAAAAAAAGAAGGTTGAAGCTGAAGATGAGTGGCTGTGTGTCGAGGGGTATAATTGGAAGAAAAAGAACACAAATGACAACTTAAACAATTAAAAACACGATTTTGGTTAATTTTTTGACAAAAATAAAATAAGGTATAGATAACAAGATAATTTGGGTAATTAGGTATAAGTTTTAAAAGAAAATTATTGAAGGTATAAAATTTGAAAATGATTATTATTTGAAGTATAAAATACCAATTTTCCCTAAAAAATATATTAAGCTTAGTACAAAAATATATTGAGTTAGTAATACAAAAATATACTACTCAATATAAAAATATAGTCTTCAACATCTCCAGTCTTAATCATTATTTTTACAATATTATCTCAGTTACGCATATAGTCAGATGTATTTTATTTTTTACTGAAATAGGATACATTAAATCTACAGAAATCACGTAAATCAAAAGATGAATAACAAAATTTAATGTGCTAAAATTCTACATTCTCAAAAAATTTAGTGTAGCAAGTGCTACCCCATTCTTGTACGTAGGTCCGCCCATGTTTCGGAACCTTTCAAAAATATTTGACGGTCCATAATTTATAGGTAGTCTTGTTCAATTAAGAAAAAGGATATAGTAGTAAGGCAAACAATAGTGATAGTCCTACAATAGGAAGTCTAGTAATATACTCCCTCCGGACACTATTTTTCGCCCCCAATAGCTCAATATATGTGAGGAGTATTTTAATGAAATGGGGTAAAAAATAGTGTCCGGAGAGAGTAACTGGGATAAAGTGAAATTGGCAGCTTCTCTTTAATGTAAAAATTCACCTAACTTTTTTTCACCCTTTGAAATTTTTACAGTACTTTTTTTGCAATGGTGCTTTAAGAGTCAGAGATTCCTCACTAGTCTCTGTAGTGTGTCCTGTGCTAACTTGTTCTAGGAGATAAAATCATGAGGTCATTTGTCTCTTTCGCATAAATTGAGTTGCATGTGGTGCCTTATCTACTTTCTCATATCCTATGTACGCCTCCTAGTAGTGTTATGGCAATTGGCAAAAAAAAAAAAAAACTCTTCCATGCAACGGTTTTAGACCATCTCCAAGCAAGTGTCAAGTTAATTGGGTTACTACCCATTTTTTTTCTTATTTATATTGACCCATCTATACCCTCCCATCCACAAGGTCATGACCTAGGGTCACCAACCCAATTTTTCTCACTTTTCAATATATTCAATCATTTTCATATTCTCCACCTCACCAAAACCTCTCTTATTTGTTAATTTGCAATTAAACTAAAATGAGTAAAAAAAAAAAAAAAACTTTTACTCCCTCCGATTCACAAAGATCTTCCCCTTTGATTAAAATATACCTCACATATATTAAACAAAAGAGAAGATCTTTCTGAATCGGACCAAGTATAAACATCAAGTTATGAAACATTACTATATTTAATACGAGTAATAATCTCCAACTCAAATTAATAGCCCCGAAACTCTATTAATTAATCTATTGTTTTATTATTACACTAAAAATCAAGAGAAAAAAAAATAATTTTTAGGATTATTTTATTTTTGCAAAATATTTTGACCTCAAAAAATATATAAAGTATATCAAAATGGAGCTTATTTTGTAGCCCCATAAATATTAAAAAAATTTAGAATATATTTAGAATATTTTTTTTACAAGAATATTTTAAATGTTTTAAATTTAGTTGAAATATAAAATAAGTTGAAAATATTGATAAATATGAGAAAGTGAGTGTCAACCATGGTCCCCATTGTTGAAGGAGGTCATGACCTTCCTCAAGAAAGAGCCTTAACTAGGCCTTCCCGGATAACTGTGGGTGTTACCATCTCGGGTTAACCGAGGTCGTAGTCTCATCACAAAACAATTCTGAAACACAACCGAGTTTAATAGATTATTCAAAGGATGCAAACCAAGATCGAGAACTAAGTATGGTTACAAAAACCCAAAACGACTACATGAATAAAAGGTCTATTAAGTACTAACGATGGAAACATGCTAAGAGTATATCAACGATGGCTACGCACTCCCTTCTCGAACAACAATTCCCTTCAGTTAAGCACACATCAATGATCCATATCTGCATCAATACCCTGCTCCCCAAAAGACCGATAATATCAATTGGATCATCGCAGGCCCCCAATAAATAGGGTGACAATTTAGACAGAGGAAACGGTTAGAACATGCTAACATTAAAATACAAGTATGGAATATAAAACATCTAGTCCCAACTAGCTCAATATTATCATCGGTACCAATCAAAGATATCATCTCCTCATTCTCAGTACCTCATGGTACCAATAATTTCCTCTATACTACTCAATGGGCCTTTCGGTCAGTATTTCGCTATACTACTCAGTGGACCTCCCGGTCAGGATTTCGCTATACTACTCAGTGGACCTCCCGGTCAGGATTTCGCTACACTACTCAGTCTCATCCATATCAATATTATCTCATAAATGCATAGCTCGTACGACATTATAATATTAACATACTCCAAGTAAGGAAAAACCTTACCTAATTAGCAGGTCACCACCGCACTGGTAGCACAATTCACCACGGAGATTCTACAAAGTCCGATCCTAATACAATATTATACTTAAATTAATATCGATCTTAACTCAATTAAATTATGACATGAAACCGATACCGACCTATTTAAATTATAGACTAAAATAGGTATTACTCTAATCAACTCAAACCAGCACACCCCACGAACATAACTACCAGCCTACAAAATACATACACCGACACCAACAATAACAACAGCTCCCCTTGCGCAACATCAACACCATCATCAATTTACGTAGTCCTAGACCTCGGTATTACAAAGACCCAACAATGGCGGCACCCTCAACCAACAACCATGACAAGATCCCGTCATAGCAGCAACACACGACAAAAGAAACACCAAAGCCCAACATCCGCAACCATACGACAATAGCCTGACGAACCGACACAATAATAACGTAATAACCGGCAATCGTAACAACACGACAATGTTAATTACAACCCTACGACTTCGATAAAAACAGCAACTCAACCTGACAATCTGCACCGCGCACCACCAACACACACACACCCCGATACCACCCCGGCACAACCCTAGACGGCATGACCTCTTTAAAAAGACATCAAATTACAAACTAACGACGTAACAAAGTTTACTACGTAAACATACCTACGGTTAAGTGTACGGTGTGATCGTTGGCCCGACTCGACTCCTAGAGTTCTCCTTTTCGTTCCTCTTGCTATGTGTGCCTACGTGCGGCTGAGTAGTGCAAGGTTTGTGAGAATTGTGGGGAGGCGTTAGGTTTAATAGGGTGTGTACGTGTGTTATGGGTGTGGGTAGGTTTATATGTTATAATGGGTTGTAAAGTTGTATTAGTATTATAATACAAGGCTTGTACTATATAATATAGTACAAGGCTTGTACTATATTATAATAATGGGCCTTTAGGCTTGTTTAGTGCTACACTATATAATAATGTTATTATATAAATAAGGTTCGTACGTGTAAATACAAGGACCATGCTATGTGGGTCGGTTCGGTTTAACTTACTATAAAGTAATGACTCGGTTTGACCCACTATAAAATGCGGGTATTACACATCCCGACCGGGAAGGATGGGGAATCCCGACCGAGAAGGAGCCATCCCGATCGGGATGAGAGTGCCATATTTCGAGTTTTCTGGAGTGTCTTCCCGACCGGGACGGGCATGTCATCCCGACCGGGACCATCCATCCCGACCGGGATGGTCCCCTGCTCCACCTTATGCCTCTTCTTCGACATTTGAGCAACCCAACCATTGTATACCCCCTCCCAACCTCCCTACCTATCCTTGCCCATATCATATGACCCATACACCTCATTTACGTACCCTCACTTCATTTCCTCTTCACTTTACACCGATATTCACATCAAATCCCACCTCCTCACATTATGGCAAGCCTACTACCTCAACCACGCGATTTTCTCAAGTATAAAGTGGAATGACAATGATGACAACAAGCAAGTGCATTTATTGAATCATTGAAGACGATGGAGTTCGTAAGTTGCTAACCTATTGGTAAGGCAACTATCATTACTTTTCCGTCTTTTGTTGCTTGTTGCCCTTTGAAAACTCCCCTTCCCCTTGTACACTTTTGTGTCATGGTGTCATGGTGGCCCTCGGGGCCTTGGTATATGGTTGCTCCCGACTCTCGATGATGTGACTACATCGAGAGTCATTTGAAAAATCCAAATTTTACAAGTTTTTCACCCTTTTTTTTAGGATTTAGTCGGATTTGGACGGAATCCGGGCTAGGTGACTTGATTACACCTAGTCCTCCCCTCCCATTTCCCTTTATTTCTTTCTTTTTATTTTCTTCCCCTTTCATATCTTTTCTTGTCTCGGCCCATGGTGACTTGACTACACCCCGGCCGGACGCATTCCACCCTTTTCTCCGCTTTAATTTTAATTTTTAGCTTTATTTGCGTAGTTTCTTTTCTTTCCTTTTGTCTCTCCGCACACTACGATCGAGCATGAGGACATTGCTCGGTTTAAGTGTGGGGGAGCGATATTCTATCGTAGTTAGTTTTATTTTCGTAGTTTTTCGAAAAATCTTTAAAAACCCTAAAAATTTGAAAAAATTTCACAAAAATCAAAAATATTTTCTTTTGTGTGTTTTACTTTTGTGTCGTTGTGTCGTATATTTGTTTTGTTGTGTGTGTTTTGCCTCCCTTTTCCTTATAGGTTGCTTAATCACCGTTAGTTTTGGAAAGCTTTCAAGACATCCGGTAACATCTTCTATCCCTTTTCCCTCTTTATTTCTTGTAAAGTTTGGAGAAGGTTTGTGATGTTGTGTGCTCGGGTGGAGCTTTGTAAAGTTTGTGGTTGATTTGGACGCTTGTTTGGAAGTTCGGGGTGGTGTTTGTTTTGTTTATGTGTTTGTTTCTCCTTGTTTTGTTTTGTTATCTTTTGTCTTTTTTTCTTTCATTTTCGTCGTGTCTTTGTTTTGTGTGTGTAGTTGTGTCTTGTGTGTAAAAAGGTTTTCGAAAACCCGGTTTAGAGGCTAGTGTGCAAGCGTTTACTTTCCCTTTCTAGTAATGTAAATAGAGTCTTGGACTTTAGTCTAGTAGAATGACCCTAAATCGATGATTTTGTTGGTCCTTTACCTTGATTCCACCTAGCTTACTAGGGATTTACTACGGGATTTACATTTTGACCATTATGACCACCCACAGTGTGAAAAGGCCTTGGTTGCCGAGTCCCGTCCCTTAGGTGACCGTGTTCGGAATTGTTCGATTAATCCAAGTTCTCCACTTTTTTGTGGGTTTGAAGGGAAGGGCCCGTCCTGACTTACCAATTCCCCTACCTTCCACACATATCCACCAAATAAATTTGCAAATTGTTGAAATCATCTTTCTTAGTTGCAAAGAAATGCCTATCACTCAAATCAAGCCAAAAGGGCAAAGAAAAGAAAAAGAAAGAAAGAAAAGATTGAAGAAAAAGAAAAGGCACAAAAAGCCAAAAAGAAAATAGAAAAGATGAAAAAGAAATGGCATGGCAACAAACAAAGCAAAAATGCAAAAGAAAGAAAAATGCCGAAAAGAAAATCGTCTCACAAAAAGATCTTAACCCCACAAAAATAAGCCTTTTTCCGACTATTGCCGTGAAGAGCCTACCAAAGGACCGAGTCCCTAGGAAGGATGATAGCGGTAATGGTCGGTCTTCCCTCACTTTGCAATATTATCCACCTTTTTACTTGGACTAGTTGGGCGGTTTTGGGCATAGGACGACCCTCTTGGCTCATCGCTAAAGGGGGCGGGGTCTCACTTACCTACAGTGTCGACTAACACCGTGGTTCATCCTTTTTCCATCCCGCCGATCGTCCCGTAGTGCGTTCTTAGAAAGTTAGAAGGACCTAGGTAAGTTACCAACGTTTTTATTGCTTTGTCGTCATACTATTAGGGTTTAGTTCATTTCGATTTGTACTATTAGCTTCGGAACGTTGTCACTTGCCTTGAGTCCTAAACCGGTGTTTCAGTCACCGCTTTTTAGAGGGAAGCGGTATTTATTTCTCTTTGGGTGCAACCGTTTACTTGTTTGTTTGTGTGCTTGTTTGTCTTTGTGTTTTGTGTCCGGTTGCATCCACAGATTTGTCGCAAGACCCCACTTGCCTTGCGAAGTGCACTTTTCCTCTAAGTTTACTCGCGTGAATTGAATGGGCGTAGGGTGCGCTAATACCCGCTCGGGTAGTTAAGTAGTTAGTATGTGCTTACTCGAGGGCGAGTAAGGGTTAAGTGTGGGGGAGTTGATAAGTGTAGTTTGTAGTGCCTAATTTGCCGTGTTTTGGTCCCGTTTTCGTTGTGGAATCGCTCCTTGGGAGCGGTTTATGGGTTACTTATGCTTCCTTTAGTTCGTTTTAGGTTCCCGAGACCATTTGTGAAGAATTGGAGTGAATCCGACTCGATACATACACTTTTTGGAGCCAACGAAGTGAAGGAACGATCACTCGATGCCTTGGATTCGACCCCGAGACCTTGGGACCCAATCCCGAGCCTCTTAGACTCGATCCCAGCCCCGAGAATCGGTGAGAAGCCCACGAGAACCAAGGAGGGACCAAAAAGATCATATTGGAGGCCTACAAGACTCATCCCCGACGGGAATGGCCTCATCCCGTCCGGGATGAGGTGCACGAAATGCAATGGTTCTGTTCTGGGTCCGTCCCGGTCGGGACCAGCCCTTCCCGGTCGGGATCAAGAATAACACCGCGCTGTGTTATCAATAACACCAGGCTGTATTATTGCTCTTCCCGGTCGGGACCAATCCGTCCCGGTCGGGACCATGGAGCTGCAGCACGCCTTTGTTTATTTTCCTCTCCTTCATACTTCTAACCATATAAATACTTCCCTCTTGTATTGTTTACTTATCTTATCTTACCCTAGACTCTCTTAGGCCTCCATTAAGCATTCAAGCCCAAGATTAGTGTTCCTCACATTAGTTTTAATCTCTCTTTAATCCTTAGTTAATCTTTGTTAATTCTAGTTTAGTTAATCTTGTATTAAGAGGATTCTTGAAGATTCATCCAAGCTTGACAACCTTGGAGTTGATTTGGGTTTCTTATTTATACAAGTTTGCATCTTTTTCTTCCTCTTGTTGTTGGTATAATCCTCTTTACTCTTGTTCTTTGTTATTTACTCAAGTTTCAATCTTTACTTATTGTTATTGTTATTGTTTGTTCATTATGGATGTTTGGATGTTTGGTTTAGTTTCTCTTGTTTATGTTAGTTTTACTTTCATTATGAGTGAGTAGTTCTCTTGTGGGGTTCGTAGGGGGATTAAGGGTAGATTATGGTTGATTAGGGTTGATTAGGAGTAAAGGGTGAATCTTTGTTGTTAGTCTCATATTAGGCACACCATGTGTTTGATAATTTGCTTGTGTGGGTAGTAGTGGCCAATGCTTCCTATACTTGTTTCTCTTCTTCTCATTGTTTGGCTAGTGTGTGATTCTGTTAGGGTATAGTCTTTGACACGAGAGTGCGGACATTGGTCTACGTAGCGAGAGCCCGGACCGACCTAGACCTAGGTTTAGACGCGAGAGCGCAAACCGACTCTAACAACTAGGAGACATCTACACCCTTGACCACCCAATTACCCTACTACACTTAAGAACCCAACCTAACCCCACTCCCTTCCATATTTGATTTCATCCTCCTAGTTAGTCATCATTTTCTCTAGTTTGCTAGTTTGTTTAATCTTTAGTTATTTAATTTAGCCTTGTGTTAGCTAGTTCATTGTTAGTCTAGTTCTTACCTCTTCCACCATCATAGTTTGTCAATTATCGTTCTCTTTATGTTGTTTTGGTAGCCTAGTCTCGTTTTTAGGTCGACTTAGTCTAGACTTTACAATACCGTCTCCGTGGACACGACCCGACTTACCCTAGCTACCCACTAGGATTAGTTGGATATTTATTGTTGGTTAGGACCCACGACAAGCCCTACCATCAATTACTAAGCGCATAAGAAGGCTAGGGGCTCGCAAGCTTTCATATGCTGGACACCAAGTATTGGTTAAAACTAATCCTCAGTACATTACAGAACTACTGGGCTACGATCTTTGTGATCCCTTTAAGGGTGATTAAGCAGATTGATCGCATTTGTAGGTCGTACTTGTGGGAAAAGGGTTCATCATACACTAGATCCCCATTGGTGGCCTAGAATAAGGTCTGTGTACCATATAGAGAAGGGGGACTTAACCTTTCTCAAAATTGTAACTGGAACAAGGCCGTAGTAGGGAAGATGACCTGGTGGATTTGCAGGAATCCCAACAAAATGTGGGTGCAATGGATTCATGCTGTGTATTTGAAAGGTAAGACCTGGCTTGATTATTCTCCACCTGCAGAAGCTAGTTGGGGATGGAGAAAAATATGCCAGGTCAAGGAGCTCTTCAAGCCAGGTTATGAGGCTAATGAATGGAATGAGACGAATGGATACACTACTGCCAAAGGCTACCACTGGTGTAGAGAAAGAGAAGAAGAGGTAGACTGGTATAGACTGGTATGGGGGAAATGGACCATACCTAAACACAGATTCATTTCTTGGGTTCACCAACATGAAGTGATGACCACTAAGGTGAAGTTGTACAGGTTGCAGATTGCTCAGGATAATTTGTGCTGCTTGTGCCAAAGCAGTCCTGAGGACATGGCTCATCTGTTCTGTTCGTGCATCTACAACAAAATAGTATTGTAGCAAATAGAAGGCTGGATGGGGGTTAAAATGGAGGAAAACATCTCTAATAACTGGTGTAACAGCATGAGGGGATCACTTGTGAAACACGCAGTGATTAATAGTGCTATAAACGCAAGGATTTATAACATATGGCAGTAGAGAAACAGGAGTAGAATGGAAGGGAGCATTATAAGACATCAATTTGTGAGTAATAGGATCATAAAAGAGATGCAAACGTAGATTCTTAGCATTCCTAAAGGGAAAATGTCGAGTCGAGATAGGAATTATGTTACTAGAATTACCATTTTTTGTACATGAATTTGCTTAATTCTTAATACAAATATACTTACAATTTCCCAAAAAAAAGAAAAGAAGATGAGGAGGACGTGGAGGAGGAGGAGGACCAATTTGAAGAAGAAGAAGAAGAAGAAGAAGAAGAAGAAGAGTTGGATGAATATGAATAAGAAGAAGATGATGAACAGAAAGATGATAATGATGATGATGATGATGATTGCTAACTTGTATTTTATTTCAGAACAAAATGAACAATATTTTATCCAACAACATTTTTAGTCAGTAAAGTAGTTGTCGATGTGCACTTATTTGATATTTCTTGTTATTTGTATATTTTTGTTTTATTTTGTCATTCAACAGATCATATATATCAGAAAGATGGTCGGACGTGGACGTTGACGTTGACGCGGACGTGGACAACCAGTGGTGGTGGATGAACCGGAGCAGAAGCAGGAGTAACAACAAGAGCAACAACAACAACAATCGATTATTATACAGCCTCGGGGGCCAGCAATTAACATAGCACCCAACGGGATTTGGTATTGTTTATTTAATCCTTATCGGAACAGATGTAGTATAATATATTTTTAAACAAGATTATAATTTGTTGTTTTGTGTTACTGAAGGTTTGACGAATCAGATGTGATCAGAAGAATCATCAACCCAATGAAAGATTTTTACCACGCTCCGCACATGAACTACCAGGAGACCCCTCAATCGGTGAAAGATTAGTGGTTCAGAAATTTCAGGGTATACATTCAGTTTATTTTATATGTGTAGTTTGATGGATATATATATATATATATATATATATATATATATAGAGAGAGAGAGAGAGGGGGGGGGGGGGGGGGGGGTTCTTATGAGTCCTTATAGATATTTGAGTCCCTAAATCCTTCCCCCATCCATTGGATGGTAATACAATAGATGGATGAGATTGATTGAGATTTTGTATTAAAAAAACAAGATATTGTTTCCTAATTTGAAGAAGTGTAACATCCAACCAAATAGGAAACACAATCTGTATTCAATAATTTTGTGTAAGGCGTATTTATTAGAGTAACACGTTTGTAACATTGAAGTAACACAAAGTATCTATTAGAATAACACGTTTGTAACGTAGTAACACAAAGTATCTATTAAAGTAACACGTTTCCAACGTTGGAGTAACACAAAGTATTTATTAGAGTAACACGTTTGTAATGTAGTAACACAAAGTATCTATTAAAATAACACGCTTCTAAAGTTGGAGTAACACAAAGTATCTATTGGAGTAACACGTTAGTAACGTTGGAGTAACATTATTATTCATATGTTGAGTTAATAATTATGTTTAGTGTTGGGGGCATATAACTCTAAAATCAATTTAAGCATATTTGCATGATGTTCGTTAGAGAAACACCAAACTTTAACCAGAGTAACAGTTCTATACAATAAGAGTAACACAAAATAAATTAAGGAGAGGAGAAGATATGCGGTAAATTATTATTTTTAGTTCTATATAATAACAATTTAATTTTTTTAAATGAAAATCTTAATTGTGAAGAAATATGTGTGTGAGACAGTAATTATTTTTTTATACAAGAGATATTAAATGATGACTAAATTAAGGAGAGAGATATTTACCAAATATAGTCACTTGCTTTAATTACTCAAACAAATCACAACCATCAATCTCTTTCTAATCCAAGAGATGTGGTGAGGACACACGGACTCAATTTTAAAAGGTGGACTCACTTGATCCTTCCTCTATATATATATATATATATATATATAGAGAGAGAGAGAGAGAGAGAGAGAGTAAAGATCAAGTGAGTCCTCTTTTTCTTTTTGAGTCCATAAGTCCTATTTAGAGCCATTGATTTAGATGGGATGGATGGTGGTGATTGAGGCTAGTAATTAAGGTAATATATAACATATTTAGGAAAAAATATAATAAAATCCTCTCTCCTCCCTTAATTATCTCCAACCACCTAACTCACTTGATTATGTTTTATCACATTCAATTTTTTCATTCAAATTCGCCCGCCTAACTAAAACTCTTCATCTTCATCATCCCAAACTCAATCTCTCGACTTCTGATTTCTTTCAAAACACACACCCGCTCATTCTTTCATCTTCAACTCAAGCAAGGCTACACACCCGTGTTACATTGACGTATTATAAGTGTTACTTTAATGAACAAATGATGTTACTCCAAGTAATTAATGGTGTTATTCTTTGTCTCATGGTTAAACAATGTTATTATCATCAATTACTCTGACGCATTATATATTGTTCTTTAAAGAACGACAATCGTTAATTTGGTAATGAATGGTTCCAATCCAAGTTATCATCAATTACTTTGGTAATCATTTGTTTAAACGCTGCTGTCCTCAGTTACTTTAATGCATTATGTCTGTTACTCTAACTGACGGAAGGTGTTACTCCAATAGAACAAAGATGTTACTCTAACCAAATGCACATGTATTAAATAAAATATAGAGTTAATTGCTACATAGCACAATGCTACTTGTAAAAAATGTGTACAAAATCAGTTATTCTTGTAAACAAAAAAAGAAAAATATTTTTATCATGACCAAAAACACAAGTATTCTCAAAACACATGTTCCTCCTTATTTTCTTCAGTGTCTTCCTCAGTTTCCTCATCTTCGTCGTCGTCGTCATCGTCATCCACTTCATCCTCCTCATCCTGATCCACCTTTATCAGTGTTGTCTTGTGCATTCGCATCACTTCCAATATCACCTGCACAAAAGTAAACAACGTGTTACTCCCATGCAGCCAATGTGTTACTTCAACTCTTACGTTGTGTTACTCTAACTGATAAAGTACGTTACTCTAACATCATCATCAAAAACTGTTTCTCAACGTTCAGTGTGTTACTGTAATTGCAATTAAGTGTTACTGTAATGTTAATACATATGCGTTACGCCCATGCAGTCAATGTGTTACTTCAGCTCTTACGTTGTGTTACTCTAACTGGTAAAGTACGTTACTCTAACATCATCATCAAAAACTGTTTCGTAACATTCAGTGTTACTGTAATTGCAATGGAGTGTTACTATAATGTAGAGCGTATGTTACTTCAACGTCGTGACTGCGTTCATAGAAAACAAAGCAATATTATTAGTGGACCTCATTGAAAACCCAAATAACAAGCATAAAACTCTGGAATCAATATCAATTAACCATCAATATGAATCTATAATGAATGAAATGACAATGAAAACAATATCGACATGAAAATTGACGTAAAAAGGGAAGCCAAATCGACATGAAGTATCAATTAACCATCAATATGAATCTATGATGAATGAGATGACTGCGTTCATAGAAAACAAAACAATATTATCAGTGGACCTCATTGAAAACCCAAATAACAAACATAAAACAATGGAATCAATATCATCAAAACCCTTTTCCTGAACGTCCATTTGTGTTACTGTAATTACAATTAAGTGTTACTTTAATTCAGAAGGCCTGTTACTTCAATGACGAATCTGCGTTAATTGATATCAAAAAAATAGTATCAATGGATATCAGGGAAAATCTTGAAAAAAACCATAGAGACCTGTAATCTATGGAGATCGAGATATCAAAATACCATTGATACGAAACTATGAATCAAAACGCAATGACATCAAAAAGACGCAAATTTGATGCAAATAAAGTCGAAATGTCAATGAAAGCACTATAAACATGAAGATCGACGTAAAAAAAAAACGCAATTTGACGCGATAAAACATTGATATGAAAACGCAGATTGAAAGCAATATTACTATTGAAATCCGTGAAGAAAAAACGAATAAAAACGTGAATGAATCACTGAAACTCACCATTGTTATAATCGATTAGTTGCTTATCAACCGTTGAAGACGATGATGCGGTCATTGAATCCATTGTAGCAGAATTTCGAGATAAAAAACGATGAATTAGCGTGAATGAAGAAAGGGTTTTTTGGTATTTAGGTGTGAATGAACGTGGAATGGAAATGAACGTGAATGAAAATGAACGTGAATGATAGGAAGTTATTTGTTTCCTAAATTCTTGTGAGTTATTTTAGGAACGTAAATCTCCTTTTTTTTTTTTTTTTTTTTTTAATTGGATGCATCTTGTCCATCCATCCTCATCCCATCCAATGGATGGGATGAGGACTTAGGGACTCATAAGAGCCTTACTCTATATATATATATATATATATATATATATATATGATCCTTTGAGGCAGCTCAACTCGCCGCACCCATTAAGACCAAATCTCAACCATTATATTAAAATCAAATTAAAGGTTAAGATTAAAACAAAAATTCATACATAAAATATTTTTCCCGGGGAAAAAAATCAATAATTTTTAGAAAAAACAAAAAAGAAAATCGGAATTCTTTTTCCAAGAAAAAAAAAATTCCGAAAAAAAAACATTTTTTTAATATTAAAATAAAATTGGTGTATATATAAAAAACAATTTCAGTGTACATAATAACTGTTTTAGGGTATATAACAATTCTACTATATCAAATAATTAAGTACATATGACAATTATTTCACTGTATATATGTTGATTAATTGGTGAACATAGTAACCATTTGAGTGTACATAACAACAACTATTTTACTGTATATATTGAGTTCTTAAGTGTATATATATAGTGAGTTTAATAACGTATATAATGAGTTTTTTTAGTGTATATATAACACTTATTTGGATGTATGTTCCATCTTAATCTAATGGTCTAGATTGTACCTCAATGGGTGTAAGGAGTTACCCTGCCTCACCGGAACCGGCCTCTATATATATATATATATAGACTCCTTACACCCATTGAGGCACAATCTAGACCATTAGATTAAGATGGAACATACATCCAAATAAGTGTTATATACACTAAACAAATTCATTATATACGTTATTAAACTCACTATATACACACACTTAAGAACTCAATATATACAGTAAAAAAAATGTTATATACACTTAAATAAAAAAATGTTATATACACTCAAATAGCTATTATGTACACCAATTAATCAACAATGGAACATACATCAAAATAACTGTTATATACACTAAAAAAACTCATTATATACGCTATTAAACTCACTGCATATATACACTTAAGAACTCAATATATACAATAAAATAATTGTTATATACACCCAAATAATTAATATGTACATCAGTTAATCAACAATGGAACATACATCAAAATAACTGTTATATACACTAAAAAAACTCATTATATACGCTATTAAACTCACTACATATATATATATATACACTTAAGAACTAAATATATATGCAGTAAAATAGTTATTGTTATATACACTCAAATGGTTAATATGTACACCAATTAATCAACATATATACACTGAAATAATTGGCATATGTACTTAATTATTTGATATAATAGAATTGTTATACACCTTAAAACAGTTATTATGTACACTGAAAATGTTTTTATATACACCAATTTTTTTTTAAATTCCGATTTTTTTTTTCGGAAAAATTGTTTTTTTTTTTGGAAACAAATTTTCGGATTTTTTTTTTCGAAAAAAAAAATTTTTTTTTGGGAAAAATTATTCCGAAAAAAAAAATTTCCCGGGAAAAAAAAAATATCGATTTTTTTCCCCGGGAAAAAAAATTGGGGAAATTTTTTTTATGTATGAGTTTTTGTTTTAATCTTAGCCTTTAATTTGATTTTAATCTAATGGTTGAGATTGTGCCTCGATGGGTGCGGCGAGTTGAGCTGCCTCAAAGGATCCTAGATCTATATATATATAGGTATGTTCAAATAAGGTCAACAACTATTTTAAGTTCATAAGTTCCAGTGTTAAAGTTACACAAAAGGTGCTTAAAGTTACACGAGATGAGTGATAAAGTTGCACTTTATCACTTGAAGTGATAAAAGAGATGAATGTTATAGTTACTATCAATTTTAAACAAATAAAACTTTATCGTATATCATCTGTAACTTTAATATAGACTTACTAACACATGGTGACCTTATTTGATCTCTACTCTATATAGAAGAGATCAAATAAGTTCACCATA
Organism: Agrostemma githago; assembly: GCA_958450325.1. Lineage (NCBI taxonomy): Eukaryota > Viridiplantae > Streptophyta > Magnoliopsida > Caryophyllales > Caryophyllaceae > Agrostemma > Agrostemma githago. The sequence goes on along the minus strand of OY288250.1, from coordinate 28,484,877 downwards.
TGTAATTAAATCTATATTAAAGTTACAGATGGCATACGATGAAGTTGCATTTTTTCAGAATTGATATGTAACTATAACATTCAGCTCTTTTATCGCTTCCAGTGATAAAGTGCAACTTTATCACTCATCTTGTGTAGCTGTAAGCACTTTTTGTGTAACTTTAACACTGAAACTTATGAACTTATAAGTGTTTTTGTCGTGCTGAGAGGTTGTTGTTTTTTTGTTTACAAAAATAACTGATTTTTTACACATAATGATGTGCAACGTTGCAGTTTATTTTATATTTAATACATGTATCTTTGATTAGAGTAACATCTCAGATGTATTGGAGTAACATCATTCGGTCCTTAAAGTAACAGACATAATGCATAAAAGTAACTGAGGATAACAGCGTTATTTACAATTCATTGTTAGATTAACCCCAACCACTCCTTATAATAACATCATTTGTTTGTTAAAGTAACGGCTACAATGCGTTAGGGTGACACAATTTTGTTTTGCAAGGGTAAGAACCCCAATCCTTGTCGATGAAACAAACTTTGTAATGTGGGTTAACAGCTTTAAAGTAACATATATAATGCGTCAGAGTAACGGGTTATAACAGCTTTGTTTAACCATAATTATGAAAATAACACTGATCGTCCCTTAGAGTAACATCATTTATTCTTTAAAGTAACAACTACAATACGTCGATGTAACAGCTACAATGCATCGTGGATTAACATCATTCACTCTAAGAGTAACAACAGTCGTTCCTTAGAGTAATAGGAACATTGAGTCAGAGTAACGATGTTTAAAATCGCTATTCCATCGGTGATAATCAAAATACCAATGGAGATAAAACAATATCAAAAGGATACAAAGCAATATTCGTAATAAGACTCTGATTCTGAACATAATTCATACTAAAAAGATGACATAATTCATTGGGATCATTATTTTTTTCGACCCTTGGTTGGCTTTCTCTTGGGACCGTCGAAGATCTTTTGTCTCGCTTCCACATACTTGGCCACGTTATTCAGCAACCGCGATCGCACCCTGTTCCTGTCTGTCAATAGAAGTGTGGCTTCAAGTTGGACCACCAGATATCGTCTATTGACCTTCTTCTCGAGGTCTATGTGGTGGAATGTACGGCCCTCGTACATTAACATGTGCATCATCATGAAAATTCCCGACTCGTTCTTGGTTGCGCCTGATTTTTGCCACTTCAGCTTAACCTCGTTAAACTTGTAAGTCACGATATCACCTGCACCAGGGACTTCGTGCTTGTCGAGGTAATCACTCATTGTTCACACCTGCGTGTATCACAGCGACGTTTGTAAGTGAGAAACAGATAGTCGTATGCAATAATAATTATTGGCATATATATACTAATCGGAAAGAGAGCGCTCACAATTAGATTTGCGGCCTTGTACAAGTTTGTATCTTGCACGTTCGTGTAGCATTGGTGATCAAAGAGATCTACTGTCTTCTCCTTACGGTTGATGCATACGCATGAGTAGTACTCATCGAGATTAATGGGCACAAAAATGAGATCAGAATTCAAGACAAGAGAACGACCACATATACACTTCCTTCTCAAAAAAGTCCCAATGCGCCATCAAGATGTCCGCTTGTTGCATGGATGGAGCGTCTTCATAATGTTCAACTATCCCATAAAGGCAGTCCTACAACATATTCAACACATTCAACATATTCAATGTGTCCTACAACATATTCGATGCGTCTTCATAATGTAATGTATTTTTCCAATCACATTATGTTGAAGTAACACACTCAGTACGTTGGAGTAACACAAATCATGACATATTTGATTACTATACATACTTACAGTATGAATTTGTGTCACAAATTAAAGTCGTATGAATTTGTCTCACACGCAAATATTTATATGAGGGACTTGTATTCTCCTGGCCCCATGTTGATATTTATATATATATACACAAATGCAACAGTAACGCGTACCGACTGTTGTAGACACCCACATTTGGCCGCTAGGTGTCTATAGCAGTTTCCAAAAAACACCCGATGATGATCGGACGCAAACGTGCTTTAACGCGCTCGAATATGGGCTCGGAATCAGTAATGTCTGGCATGGGCTTTTGGCGGAGTACAAATGTCACAAAACCGACCTCAAATTCAGGCCCAGTGGGCAGTTTCTAATAAAATGAGACTAATTTGGGTCAAAACCGTCACCGGAAATAAAACCGTCTTTTAGCGACCGAGTCAAAATCCGGTCAAAGTCGAATCCCGAGACGAACCAGCCTCACACTATGTCCAAATACAAAAAATGAATCAAGTCACAACAACAAAATCACCTTCAAAAAGTCAACAAATCATTCCTTATTTACACTCCCTCCTTCCCGACCCACTCGATCGAGTGGTTAACATCCACTCGGTCGAGTAAAGCAGTGAACCGGTCGAACCGGACTCGAACCGGTCACTCGATCAAGTGCACACGCTCCACTCGATCGAGTGCACACGCTCCATTTTATCGAGTGCACACGCTCCACTCGATCGAGTGGCCCTAAACCGGGGCATTTGTTCTATAAATACCCCGTCACCCTAAGCCATTTCACCACTTTTCACCCATCACATTTACAACTCTTTTCAACCCTTCTACCACCTTAAAACCTACACATTTAAGCCATCATTTGCATCAACCCATATACCGACATACATACATACATACATCCAATCCCGAGATCAAAACTCGTTAAAATCTATCTCTACAAACCATACACACCATAACTCTCTTACGTATCTCGACGCTCCTGTGACTTTGCCACCATTTGACGAGCCCTATTCCGAGAAGCAAAAGCACGTAGGTTAAGGGTGTAACATTCAATCCCGACATCCGTTTCTCCCTTAATCTTTATCGTTTTTTTATATATATATTTATGCGTATACTAATTAATCAATAATAACGATACTAACACTAACATTTTAATTTTGCTACTAACATTTTATTTATCGCAATCTAACATTTTATTTATGTACTATAACACCTAACATTTTATTTACTGTTTATATTTTGTCTTATATAATACCGCGTATAATTATTTAACAAAACTATTGTCAAAACGATCCAAGCAACGTCCGTTGAGGCTAAATTAATGATCGTAGGCTTTAAGGCCAAATTACGATATTAAAATGCCGAGGACTTAAGTTTGCAACGACGGTCGAATTTTCGGGTCAAATATGTTTAATTACAAATTCCGCCAAAAGTCTATTTAATCCTTTTACAAGTCGTATTGGAGGTGGCGCCCTTCGAGGTGCGCCGCCCTAAACACTTAAGGGCGTAATAGATCGTGGAGATTCGTCGTTAAATATGTCCGACCACATTTCTTTCAAAATATTATTCTAAAAGAATCATCGACAAATCGGATTAGGACGAAACCCATTGACGCCTAATTAATTGTCACACGATCCGAAAGGATTGATTACGACATTATGACGCGGAGGGAGTCGATATTTGTTCTAGCCCGATCAAACTAGATTTTGTAAATTTGCTCTAAATACTAGATGTCGGTTCTATAACCGAATGTCGAGTATGACGAGCCATCGAGATTTAAACTAATATAAATTGGACAATATTTATATTTAGCGCAATTGCATCTCATTCAAAAACATAAAAGCTACAAAATGGGTCGTTTTAAAGCACAAATTAAACACCCGTACAGAGGGCACTCAATCGAGTGCACAAGCCCACTCGATCGAGTAGCACTCCAAAAACCAGGCAGAAGGTCTCCACGAGGGGCACTCGATCGAGTGTCTTGATCATGCCTAAACCGTGAGCCTTCTAAATACCGTAAGCCTCGTCAAATATTTTACGACTCCGGTCGACACGTGTAAAGTCAATCACGTGCCTACATTTTCAAAAACCATGCATCACATTCTATTCTAGTCACCTTTACGACTTTGAGCCACGTCTCACAAGACTAGTCCTAAGTTGACGACTTTTTAGTCGTATCCAATATAGGACGGGTTGAGACATTTTCATTTCGATATGATAAGTCGGGACAAGGCATCGAGACCCGGGATCGAGCTAGCACCACACTTCGGTCCCATACGTGAGCACGTATTAAAAGTCTCCGTCCTTCGATTGATGCACAATATAATGTGTATTTAATGGAAGTTCGTCCATCTATTCAAATTACGGTCTAACTTACATTTTCTATTTACGGGTCCGTTTATAGTTAATGTTTACCGTTTTCTAATCCAATTATTATTTTATTGCTCGTTGTATTGTAAATTCCGGGTTGTATTCCGCTCGTGTAATTTTTAATTTATTTACGAGTTTTTTCTACTTTCGATGTTTGCCATTTATTGCCTTAAATGAACATCACATGCTAAACAACTTCGACAATAATTTAGATGCATTAAAATGACATAGTTCACACATAATTCACATGCTTAGCTAAAATATTGGTTGCATAACATTTAATCATTTTACTAACGCGCGTACACGAACACGAACGCTATCTTAGTAGAGGCCGCTATGAGCGGGCGGGGTTGGGTGTCCTTAGTGGGCTTCCCAACATGTACCCTCACCCCTTACTCAGAACCTCGGTTTCCGGATGTCCGAAACCATTGGCGCACGAGAGTCATTCAATACACGATAACCGATAATGACGGTATCGGTATCGCAATGCAAAGGGACGAACCTCATAAACTCTGAAATCGAAATGGGTCGTACTTTGTGCACGGTCCTTAATGATTTAGAGTGGGTTCGAATGAGCCCGAACTCCCACAAAGTTGGGTGGCGACTCCTAATTCGACTTAAATTTCAACCCGAGAACCATCTCACATGGGAAACATTTCGCCCCCCAAACCCGCGCGTGGCCGCGTCGGGGTGGACCTATGTCATGTCCATAACTGTCGGAATCCAAAGAAAGCCATCGTAGGTGTCTCGTCCGATCCAGTAGCACTTGAGGCAAGCCTGTTCATTAGCATCGCCCAGCATTCGATGACGCACAAAGACATTTTCTGACCTGGTAGCATTGAACGTATATCATTCCGCTCAATTCTAGCCAAGCTTAAATACATTGCCACTCCTCGCTGCAGAAATAAAATCACAGGTAAAAAAAATTGAACAAATATTCAATCATCACTGTTAAATTAAATGCTTACCAATTTTCATAATCAACGTGCTCCACGACGCAATAGTCCACGGTATTTTTGCGACGGATGGCGATCTTGCTTAACAACGTCTTGTTGTTCGCTAGAAACGGTGACAACATAGGAAGGTTCGCATCTTCGCCGCCACAGTCAATTGAGCAACCTAGGCCGTCAGCATCACCTCGGTTTCGGCTCCTCAGGACGGACCTTGTCCCCGTTGTCATTTCTGAGTCTGTCACAGTTTCGACGACCGGGGTTGTAGGGTCAGGTGTCGACAGTCGGCTCTTCTTTGACGGTCGTTCCTCATATTCTGCATCGCCTGCCTCTTGACGATCTCCCCCGTCGACCCCCCAACACCGGAGATTGTTTTCTCGATGATGATATTTGCTGTATCGTTCAGAAACTTTCTCACCTTTGCTATCACCTCATCTCTGTCCTTGATGATGTCGCACAGGACCAGAGTCACTGCAATTTCTGCTCTATAGAGGTTGATAGCCTCCGTCGTGCCAAGACAACAGTCGAACACCTCCCTTGCGTACATCATCATGTGTTTCATGAGGTACACACCACAGTCGTTCGCCGAAAATCCGTCGCCCTGCCATGCGAATGGGACATTGACAACAGGAAACTTCGAGACAGCTGAACCCTTTGTGATAGATTTTTTTCACCATATATTTTCCCATTTCTACAGCCTTGATTATACAAAAAAAACATATAAGACTAACAGTTGACAACACATGTCTTGCTGTACAAAATGACGTCGGAATATATATAACATGAATATACTTACTATGATTTTTGCCATCCCGACATATGGTAGGCTTTTGAATTCATGGTCTTCGTAGCTCCTATTGTCGAGGTATTCGATCTGCTTTGAGAGGAAGTTGATACATGCGCAGCTTTAGTGATCATTGTTTTCAGATAGCACCGGGACGAACATCTGTTATTTGGTAATTAAGTTGTTGATGATTACTATTGATGAGCTGTAATACATAGTCAGCCGTATGAGTATTTCAAATAGACGTACCAAATTGGAGTCTAGCTGGATGGTTTCTTGATTTACTTCAGCCCAAATGTCCCAAAAATTGAACAAATCTTGGCCAATTCAACAGAGACACCACTCTTGAAGCCCTTCCATAATTTCAATACTGTCTCCTACATGACATATGTTGAAGTAACAGTACATCATCATTACAGTAACACAAGTATAGTATTGCAGTAACATATTTATAGTAATTCATATTATCTTCCTGAATTATAGATTTGATTAACTGTTATTAAAGTAACAGTATCAACGCCTTAGAGTAACACTCGTTGTTGATTGCACTAGTATGATCAAATTAGGAGAGACAGCTAACGTTGTGGCTAACGCTAAAGAAGCAGCGTGATATCCGACGCAGTGCAGTCTGACAAGCGTCCAGGTAGTTAAGTAGTATGCACCAACTATCGATGACAGCGTTTGATAGATGTTGCCCCGGCTGAAGTGTTGACAGCTCGTCACGAGGTACGTTGAAGAATTCGTCAACCCTCACCAACATCTCACTGATAGAATTTGAATGAATTATGTGACAATCGATCAAAAATAACATAAATAAAAAACAGCAAGCGAAGGACTTTGATTACTGTTAAGCGCTATATTTTTCATTTTTGAAAAAGATATAATCCATTACGTCTTTCCGAACACTCAATACAAACCTAAACATCCTGCTATCTCTAACCAGAAAGTCCGATACGATTAGCTAGTTTGGGTCAGGTGTCCCACTATCATACGAGCATCCAAGCTTCTCGTCGACAACTTGCATGCATTCCAACATTTTTTTAGAGTGGAAGAAATAAGGGTGGAAGACCTTCCATCCATCAACTTCCACCCACAAACATTCACTCATATTTGCTTAATCTGTGTTCGGATTACACGATGAGAGCACCAACGACCGGTGATCGATGTCTTCCGAACCACCCTTAACAGCGTCATCCATCTCCGCTGTCGTGTACAGTTTGAAGTATGGACAACCTTCATTCCCGAGTTCTAACGATGTCATGATCGCCCCAGCAGTCTCCTCCCCCTTCACGTTTGTACGAATACCCGCACCTCCTAGTTGTTTGGGCTGGGCCATGAATACGGGGCCCTTCGTCGTTGCGTTCTTCGCACGTGCGTACGCCTCGCATACTTCATCGACTGTCCGATGGAGCTCCTCCCCACTCCAGAAGTCTTGCGATGCCTGTGACGGGACCGGGTCATCATGCAGTAGTTTTCCCGATGTTATTCTTCTCATTTTGGCAGCGGCTGAGATCCACTAATCATGGAATGCAACTGCATTCCTTGCCATCATGAGGTACAACTCATGTACCTCCTGCATCAAAAGTAACAAAGAGTGTTAATCTGGAGGCTGTAACTTATGATTAGTATTAAAGTAACACATCTTTGACCTTAAAGTAATAGATGATCCGCATTAAAGTAACATATCTTCACGCTCAAAGTCCCAGATGTACTGTTAAAGTAAAACATATTCACTCTTAAAAGTAACTGAATTCCTTAAAAGTAACACATAATGCGCATTAAAGTAACAAGTGTTCAAAGTAAGTGTGACATAATGCGCATTACAGTAACAAAACTGAAAATACAAAAAATATTAAAGAACAGTGATGTTAGAGAAACAGATGATAGAATGAACATGTAATTTATTGACGAAAATTATTATTACTTACCTCTACAGCCCTAGCTTTTAGATCGTCATCATCCTCGACGCCATCTGCTAGCTCAATGTTTATGGACTTCCTAACTTTTGGGGCATCGGTTTGCCGGTCGTTCATTATCTTCAGCAACGGCACGTCATCAACCACCTCATCATGTAGACAACGGGGGTATTTTACTTTTGACTTGGTAAGGCGACCCAGCCCACCCCAACAAATTCGCCCATTAACCTTTCCAGCATTCGCTCTCGATCCCAATGCTTGGTCAACGGTAGATCATGCGGGTAAGCACGGTCACAATATTGAAAGCGTTGGAAGTATACGATCATTAGGAATGGCAAACAACCGAGCAGGTATGTTGGTCTCCGAAGAACGTAGTCTTGACAAGCTACCGCCAGCCCATCCAATACGAACGTGCACCAATCGTAATATCTTATTTGGTCTACGTTCGCCACCAACTTCAACAGCCTCAAATCAACGGCGTAATTGGACGTTGGGTTAAGAAAGATCGACATGTTGTACAGAACGAACAGCCTGCAGAAGTCGTCTTCACCGTCAACTTTCTTCTGCAGTTCTTTTAGCACCGGTGTGAGAGGGATAACTTCACTTCCTTTGGCAATGTGAAACCGCTTTCTCCATGCTTCTTTCAGCCTAAGGACATCCTCCGCATGTGCTTCGTTCGACCGACCCATAGGAAGCAAATCAACTGGGTTTGGTCCGTAGGGAAGAAGGAAGCAATCGTGGACATCTTGCTTTGTTACCAAAAATTGATCACTTTTCCGTGGTAGTCTGAAAATCAGGGAGTCATCGGCAAATAACTTCATGAAGTCAGGAGCAAACTTCACGGGGTAGCTTTTGAGGCGCATTTGTAGTAGGTCGTCAAAACCAATACTGTCGACGGCCGCCCGCTGCCTGTTATTGAAGGTATTAGTTCCACAAGGCTCAGTGGTCTACACCGTACCCGAACCTTCTTATCAACATTTTCCTGTTTGTCTCCTATCGCTTTCTGAAAAAGGACAGGTATGAATATAATTATTATGTGCAACTATTATTAGAGTTTAATATGCATCTGGTTAAGATAAAACATCAACACTGCTAAGGCTCACCGGCGCTGCGATTTCGCGTCACCTGTGTTTTTAGATTTGTCGCCTTTTGCCATATGAAAAGTACAATAATTATGTACAACTATATTGTTAGAGTTTAAACTGGTAAATAAAATTAAAGTAACAGCTGATACGCACTAAAGTAACACATAACAAGTGTTAGAGTAACATATGGTGTGAATTAAAGTAACACGTCTTCACAAATAAATGTACTAGACTGTTAGCATTCAAAGTACCACAAAGATGCGAATTAAAGTAACACGTCTTCTTAATTAAGTAACACATAATAGTGTTCAAAGTAACACCGTAAATGTGTATCACCATATCTAAATGACGACAACATCCAAGGAAAATTAGTGGAAAAACCCTTTGATAGTTTGCTAATTACAGAGGAGATTGCTCTTCTAAAGAAAGTTAGAGACCTGCAACAAAGTAGAAATAGTTTTCTGAAACAAAAGGCAAAAGTGCAGTGGCTAAATGAGGGTGATTCGAATACTGGGTATTTTCATGCGTGCATTAGGAGTCGTATTAACAGGAATAGGGTCACCCAAATTGAGGATATGGAAGGTAAAGTATGCGATACCACAGATGATATTCAAACTGCATTCCTTACATACTATCAATCCTTATTTGGCTCTACCAAATGCATTACTCCAGTTCGAAAGACTATTATTGAGCAGAGTAAGGTGTGCACCCCAATTCATTGGGACAGCCTGCAGATGCTGGTCACAAAAGAGGAAATCAAACAAGTAGTCTTCTCTATACCTAAAGATAAAGCCGCAGGACCTGATGGGTTCTCGAGTGGATTTTTTAGAGACTCTTGGGAGATCGTGGAGGATCAAATATATGCTGCTGTTATGGATTTTTTCAATATAGGTCGATTACTCAAATAAATTAACTCGACTACAATTGCCCTTATACCTAAATTGGAGAGACCGGTCTCTGTTACTCATTTTCGGCCTATAGCCTGCTGCAATACTGTATACAAGATTATTTCAAAGCTGATCTGCAACAAACTTGCTAGTGTCTTGCCGAACTTAATTGATGATACGCAAGGAGCTTTCATACAAGGACGATCAATAATCGAAAATATTCTTATTTGCCAAGACCTAGTCAAGTTGTATGAGAGACAAGGCACCTCTGCTAGATGCATGTTTAAAATCGACTTAGAAAAAGCTTATGAAACGGTCGAATGGGAGTGTATAGAGCAGATCATGCACGCCCTCAAGTTTCCTGTACGTTTTATTAACATGGTAATGGAGTGTGTTTCTTCCACCTCATTTTCCTTATCCTTGAACGGAAATTTGTTTGGTTATTTTAAGGGTGCGAGGGGGTTACGACAAGGCGACCCAATGTCTCCGCTGCTCTTCACTCTATGCATGGATTACTTGTCTCGAACGCTGAAATATGCTGCGAAAGATCAGAGCTTTAGATATCACCCGCTATGTAAGGAAAGCCGGCTAACGCATCTAGTGTTTGCCGATGATCTACTTATGTTCTGCAAGGGTAATGCTCAGTCGATTATTCTTCTTATGAGAGCATTCAACACGTTTTCTAGCACGACGGGATTACAGAAGAATGCGGGTAAATCGGAGGTGTACTTCAATGGTATGACTGAAGATCTTAAGCGTGACATTTTATCTGTGACAGGCTTCTCTGAAGGCAGTATGCCCTTTAGATACTTGGGTATTCCAATCAAGGCGGGGAGATTGACTAAGAACGAGTGCAAACTGGTGGCTGATAGGAAGGCAGCTAGAATTTGAAGTTTGGGTGCTCGGAAACTATCATACGCAGGGAGAATAACACTCATAAACTCGGTCCTGAACACGTTGTATTCATACTGGGCATCAATCTTTATCTTACCTGCTAGTGTTATCAAGAGAATTGAAGCGATCTGTCGGAATTTTCTATGGTCGGGTAGCTCTGAATACCCTCGAACTCCGCTTGTAGCTTGGGAGAGGATTACTAGTCCGAGAAGAGAAGGTGGACTGAATGTAAAAAACCCGAAAGTATGGAACCAAGCAGCAATTGCAAAACTTGTGGATTGGGTTTATACTCAACCCGATCAACTTTAGATCAGGTGGATTAATCATGTGTATCTCAAAGGGGCAGATTGGGATAGTTACTGCCCAAAACTCACCGATAATTTGTAACACCCCTGATTTTATAAATTAAATTAATTTAAAATTTTATTCGTATTTTTATTTTGTTTACGATTTAACTCGTTATTCTTAAAAATTATTATAAAACAGATTTATCGTTTAATCGATTCAAACTCCTAAAATTCTTTTTGACTCGGAAACACTTCTTATATTTAAAACATATTTTTAATTCAGTTTCGATTTATTTTGTACAATTAATTTAATTCTTATCGAAAATCTTTTTCGACGATTTAATTTTAAATTTAATTTATTTATTTTTATTTAAGCTCGAATTTCTGTTTTCGACTCGAAGTTCATTTATACTAAGTTTCGTCGAAACATTTATTACATTTCCTCGAGAAATCAATTTAATTCACTTTATCAAAGATTTATTATTTATCGGGGAATACTTTTTTATCGTCTAATTATTTATTTCTATCATCTTCGTCTTCGTCTAGAGTAATTTATTTATTCATTTTATTTGTCGGTCGATTATTTATTAATTTTATTAAACTCGTTTAATTCGATTCTTGGGTCAGCCAACTTATTGTTACGGAATTCGTTTAATTTCGTATTTCCGAACCGATTCATTTAACTAATCCGTATTTCTAACTCCGTGTTCCTAACGTCTTTTTTTTAATTAGTGGACCCAGGTTGATTCATTCCCCCATTCTTGAATTCATCCCACTATTCTGTACACTCCCCCTTCCTCTTACTATATACATTCTCCACCGCTACATTACCTTTCATCTACACACCCCACTTATCACTTATTCTTGTTCTTTCCCCTTGTTCCTCTTAAGACCCGCCTTCATCATCCTCCTCTGTTCACTTCAATCTACCGCACTCCTCCACCTTACTTCTTCATTATCATCGGCTGCCATCATCATCAATCAAGCTATCTGGGCGCGTGTCCTCGGTTTCGATCACCCCTGCTTTCCCTCTCCGCGTGTTACTGTCTCAGTGAAGGTAGCACCCCTTTTCTTCTCCTTATTCTGCTGCGTTTTATTGATTCGATTGTTGATTTCTGATGTACCATTGATTCTGCTGCTGTCACGTTATGTTGCCGTCTCGTTTTATCGGGTTTCGGGATTTCGGATGCTAGTTTTATTCTCCATTTTCTGTTGTGCGCTGCTGCTGATGCATCTTGTTACAATTTATGCTGCTGCCTTTTCGTTCTTCTTCTTCTTCCCTGGTCAGTTCTGTTGTCGCCATTTCTGCTGCTAGCGTTGATAGTGCGTTAATGTATGGTCCGTGTTTGGTGCGGTTCTGGAGTTCGCTGCTACTTTGTTTGCTTTGTTGTTGCTTGTTATTGTTGTCCTATCTTACGCTGCTGCTGTTTGCTTCTTCTTCTCCCTTCTTCTTCTTCTTCTTATTTGCTTTGTTGCTTGTTCTTCCTCTGTCTCACCTCGTTTTTCTGTTCCTTCTTCTTCTACGTTCACCCGTCATCATCAAACTGATGTCCGCCTGATTTGTTGTTGCTGTTGTTCTCTACTGCTGTTATTGTTCGTGGTTGTCGTTGTTGTCGACATTCCATTTTTTTCTTCGTTCCTTCCTCGTTTCTGTTTGTGTGCTGTTGTTGATGTTGTCGCATCATTGTTGATGCCTCTATATTCCTCGGTTTTCGTCATCTTGTTGCTACTGCTATTGATTTCTGCAGTTATCTCCTTTATCATGGTTCAGTCCGATCCCTTTCTTCGCCCTTCTTCCCTTTGCTTCTCGATGCTCTTCTTTATGCTGCAGCTGCTGTTTGTTCTTGCTTTTGCTCCTGCTGCTATTGTGTCGTCATCGTTGCTCTGTTCTACTCATAGTCGGTCTTGCGATCCTCTTTTCTTTTGTTCTGTGCTGCTGTCCGATGTCGTAACTCCGTCTTTGCTTGTTTGCGGCTGCCCGTTCTTTTTTTCGGGTGTCGTTCTTCTTTCTGTCTGACTTTAGTTATCATCCACTGGTGTTTTTTTTCTAGCGTTTCGTGAGGCCTCCGTCAAGGACTTGTACAAGATTGATTCCGCTATCGACTAAAGGTAACTTTAGGACGTTACTCGATTTTATATCGTATGTTTGAGTAGTAGTATGTAGTAAATAATTTAACTTCGGTTTTCTAATTTTAGCTATATATTATTGCTAATTATATTCTTTTAAATCGTATTTATAAATATTTTACAAGTTTTCGATATCGTTTTACAAATCGTTAGTAATTTGATTATTTACGATCGTTATAATATTTTGTTGGCTATCGTGATACTAGTAACTAAATAATATCGATTTCATATTTTCGTCATATTTCGTTAATTTCTAATTTTTGACTCAAAACCGTTTTTTTATATTATAATCGAGATTTGAACACTTGTTTAATAAATTAATTAACGCTTTACGATTTATACTAGTAAATGAGAAAATAGTCGATTTAGTTTTAAATATATTTTTAATCGAGACTATTTTCACTAATTATGTCCGATTGACTATTTTTATTAAAATCCGTATTATTTATTAATAAAAGCTATTTATTAAAAATAATTTGAAGTCTTTGTAACTCTCATTTTATTTATAAAACTCGTTGATTCAATTAATTTTGATATCATTTTTCTTAAAACATCTCTTTTCTAAAATTTATAATTTTAACTCGATTTCCTAATTATTTATATAATACTCTATATTGACTTATTATATTTTCTTTATGTTTTGAGTAACGAATTTAGAAATATAATAAAATTACGATAACGACGATAATAATAAAATGTTAGAAATGCTATTTTTATACATTTCACTTATTTTAATGACTTACGTATTTTCTATAAGACTTTCTATTTTAAGTAAGTTTCTATTTATAGAAAGTTTCCCTTTTTATATAAAATGTTTATTCTCTTTTATCTTCATATTATTTATAATGATTATTTATTCACAATATCGATAATGGCTTGTTTTGGAGTTACGGAATAAAGAGAAGTGTGTGGTTAGAGTAATATAGTCTGGGATGTACGTTTTTGTCATCAACTATAAAGATGGTGTGTCTATGTTGAGACACATTGGTCGTTGAACTAAGCATGGTTTGTATTCAGGAGTGTGTATATTTTGACCTTAAACTTAGATATCGCATCGTGTAAGTCGCGTCAGGTTGAACTGGGTATGGTTTGTATCCAGGAGGGGTGTGCACTACTTAAACCAGGACCTCGCTGCACGCAGTCCTGTTATAGTTGAGTTGCCTAGTTAGAGACCGAAGTCTGATTTGTTTTGACTAAGTTCTCGAAGCTAGTTTAGTATTATTCCTAGTGAAAGGCTAGCCTTGTACACACCGATCGAATTTCCATAACGCCATTTTTGAATATTTATATTATCGATTGATTTTGACTTGCAGGTTGGCAAGTGCTTTAAGTTTCGCTGAAAACTTATTTTTATTATATCCTTTTAATATTTTCTCTTTTTAAATATTTTGGTATAATAATACTATTATTTTTCCATATGATATAATATGGCTGGGAGAACGTCCGAGTTACTCTCCACTGACGTGGCTGTTATGTTTATAACATGATAGGTATTTGCTGCTGGGTTTTGGGTGTGAGCTAGCGAGTAGCGTGGATCCTACTCTTTCCTTATTCTTGTAATTTATGGATTTGTATAACCTGTTTGGAGATTTTACTTTTAGCCCTTTTGTAAAAAGAGGCCTTTGTATTGACTTACCATTTCTTTTAATAAGATATAGTTTGTCAGTGTGTTTTAATCCCAAATCTACAGTGTTTCCGCCACTGTACTGCGTTAGATTTTCTAGGGGATTACAGTTGGTATCAGAGCATTGTTGCTCCCGACGCTTACACCTGATTCTAGGAAAAATACTCGTAAATGATTTGAACATTAAAGAAATATTAGTGAGAGATGGGTAGAAACAAAATAAGGACTTAACTGTTAGGTTTATATGTTCTTGTAACTCAATCATTAGCATTGAATATTTGTTGATTTTGTCTGGAGGAAGATGAATAATCCAGATGCTGACGTGATGCTGCTCTAGATCGGGAAAAGACCTGCTTAGAACTCTCAACGCCTGCTGACTCGAGTGGACAACTTGGTGTCCAAAGAAAGATGTCGATGGTGACTTCTGAGCTCCGGTTTTGTTTGCTCAAGCTACATATTAGATGATCAAAAGTAGATTCATGTTCCATGATGTTGCAGTAGATCCAGATGGAGCGACTCAAGACTTGTGTGCTCGTTCCTCTACAAGAAGATGAAGTAATTCATTTAGTTCTCTTGTGAACTTTGAGGCCCGACGATTCTCTTCTGGATTCAGAACTTAGTATTATAGGATCATCGATTCCTTCCTTTCTTTCCTTACTTCTTCTAATTCTTCTCCTTTATATTCTCATCTTCGTCCGCTTAGTGAACCCTTGTTCTATTCTTCAATTCTACCATCTTCCTCTTGAGATTCTTTGGTTAGACCTGATTCTGTCCCAATGAACCCCGTGGAAAGTTATAAATGTTTGAGGTTTAGTAAACCATGTTACCTGATTTGAGGATTGTGAGTCGACCCTATTTTCTAGTCAAGTAAGAAATTTTCCAGGATTAAGTTGAATGGTATTACTCAAATTAATGGAATTAGGTTGATACCTTTGACTCTGAACCTTGGGTTATAGGTTACTTTGACTATTTTGGAGTACTTAGAGTTGAATATATTTTAGAGTAGTAATAGTATATCATATTTGATGGATCTAGTGTAACTGATAATATTACCTTGGGATTCCTACCTAATACTTATTGGATGGATGCATCCCAAATATTCGGGATTATAGAGTATTGTTTAAAGTGTTGATCTAAGTGTTGTGGTACCATTGAAGGTTTTCAATAATGTCGTTAGAGATTTTGGTGGACATAGATCTCCCGTGTTTCTTAAGGATTTGATCGTTGATCGTTGTTTAAGGTTGTAGCCTACGAACTTTGGAGTTGTGTGGTCTAACTTGGAAGAAAATAACTATCTGGCACAATCATAATTTGAGCTTATTGTGTTGTTTGGGGAATAGTATAATACAGGTCATCATTTTGGGACTTTTAGTTTAGAACCTTAGACCAACGAGATTGCGGCTTCGTTGAGTTAATAAATTTATTGTGGTTGCACCGTGGTGATTTGAAATTTGATGGACTCATAGAAACTTTAGTCGAATGACGTATTTGAAGATGTGAGTAATCGCTATTACCTATAGATTTGAGCATGTTTGAGGATTTGTTATACATTCCTAACTCCTGTACTTGTGGAATTATAAATATGTTAATGATCATTTTTGAGGATTTCGTACCCGAACATTATTAAATGGTATATTTTGTTTAGTGTTCCTTACTCGAGGAATTTGGAGTATACCTCGAGTTCAGACCATATGAGCTTTGAATGTATGAGCCTTAACGGTTGCGAGTTTGGGTTTGGCTGTTGACCGTTGAAATTTTAATTGATGGGATTAGATTGTAAAACAATTGTGGATTAGTATCGTGTCGTTTGAATGGTTGGAGGATCACGTAAGACATTTTTGGAGATTGTGACTGAGTAGTACCACCTAGCACCTAATATTGGACTTAACGTATTTGATGGATTTTAGGAACCCGTGTTGTGGGAGTCGTGCCGGGAATCTCGAGACGTTTAATTTATTCTCTGATCCTCAAGAGCTCTTTTGACTCTCAATTTTGTTCCTTCCCTTAACTTTCCTTATCCTGCTTCTTCTTCGGCCAATCCCTTTGACTTCTTTATCGGGTTTGAAAACTTTTGTTTCGATTTGTCGTTGACTTTGACTCTATTTTTCCGTTTATCATTTTCCCGAACCTTTGTTACGAAAAGTTTGACTAATTTCAAATTTTGGGTTATCGTGAAATTTTAACATTTTGAGTTATAAATTTCAAAACTTTGTATTTGGTTTTTGTTTTATTTTGGTCATGTTTCAAAAGGGTCTTAATAATTTATTCTTAAGTATTTCGAAATTATTTAAAATTTTAATTTTGATTTTCGCGTGATCGAGATTTTATGAAAACTTTCATAATTGCAAAAAATTTGGATTTTTATAAGATTATTAGGTAGAATGATTTAAAATTTTCGAAAAAACTTCGTATGTCTAAATTTTTGTTGTATCGTCGATAAACTTTAAATCTGTTATTAGAAATGTTTAATGACTGGTTCGATTTTTATTTACAAACTGAAAAATTTGATTTCTCAAATTTCTGTTTGGTTTTAAAACAAAATGTTGACGAATTTCTTAATCAAAACGTTTTACTGTTGCATTGAAAATATTTGGGTACCTTTCACCCTCGAGTTCGTTTACAAATATTATTTATCGTCATTATTTTATAAATTAATTTTTAAACTTGCGATTTTATTGTTTTTAATGATTTTAAACTTTGGGAATTGAGCCCAACTCTTCTTGAAATAAATTTTTTTTTTTTTTTTTGGTGAAATGTAAATATTATTATTAGTAACCAAAAATCAATGGGACGAGAGTCCCTTACATGATTAATTTTTCTAACCAGAGTCTATCCTTCTGATGGATAGCTCCCTTACAACTAGTATCGATCTTAATGTTCATATCATTTTTAATACATTTCAGCACCTGCTGGGGTCTAAGTAAGCTATTTTCAACTCTAGCTCGATTCCTTTGTATCCATACGTAGTAAATCATAGCATTAATCAGGCCGTTTAACACCCCTCTCCTAAGCTTGGATCCTCTTCTAGCCAATCTCCATGTGTTGACATTAGAGATGGGGATAGAAATACCGACCCAGTTGCTCACCAATGACAGAACCTGACTGCTGTACGGACAGTAAAAGAAAAGATGGTCCGCATCTTCGTCGGCCGAACCGCAAATACAGCATGCTGTATCGGGAACTACTCCATAGCCAAAAAGCTTCTTCTTCGTCTTGAAAGCATCCTGTTGATACATCCAATTAATAATCTTGTGCTTGGGAGCCGTCCAATCATTCCAGATTAGGTGACTCCAACTCACGGTCGGACTGACATCTCTGATCCAATCGTATCCCGATTTAATGCAATACTGTTGACCATCGATGGACCAAACCTGAGACGCGTAGGCTGGACGAAGGCCATCACGCACCTTACATATCTTCTTCCAGGTCCACGGGCTGTCCTGTGACGGGTTATACTCCAACCACTCAATCCCCTTAAGATAAATCTGGTTAACCCATTGAACCCATAGAGTATCGGCTTTAACGTAAACCCACCACGCAAGTTTACCAATTGCTGCCTTATTCCAAATGGAATCGTTTTTAATACCAAGCCCGCCTTCTTTAAACGGTTTACAAATCTTCTCCCACGCAATCGGGGGTGCACGTTTGTAATCAGTCCCTCCTTCCCAAAGAAAATTTCGGCAGAGGCCTTCAATATTGTGTATGACAGCATTAGGAAGAATAAAAATCGATGCCCAATAATTATGTAACGTTTTTAACACCGACTTGATTAGGACCAGTCTACCTGCATAGGACAATTTCCTAGTCCCCAACGCTCTGATTCGTTCCATAATTCGTGTGATCAATGGAATGCAATCCTTGGCATTGAGCTTTGTGGGTTTAATGGGGACCCCCAGGTACCTGAAAGGCATACTACCTTCAATGCAGCCCGATACATCAGCTATTTCCGCACGAATATTATCTGGGACGCCATTGAAATAGACATTAGATTTACCCGGGCTCATCTTGAGACCTGAAGCATGGGAGAACATGGAGAAAGTCCTAAGTAAGACCATAATGGAGTCAGGGTCTCCTCTCGAGAACATCAAAAGGTCATCAGCAAACATAAGACTAGACAGTCTCATGTTACCGCAAAGGGGATGAAACATGAACTTTGCTTGCTTAGTAGTAGTGTGAAGTAGCCTCGTAAGGTATTCCATACAAATCGTAAATAATAAAGGAGAAAGGGGATCCCCTTGTCTTAGTCCCCTCTTGCCCTTAAAAAAACCAAAAGTATCTCCGTTCAGGCTCAGAGAAAAAGTAGCTGATGTAACACACTCCATGACTAGATTAGTGAAACCTGTTGGAAAATTCAGAGCATGCATCATCTGGTGAAGAAAGTCCCATTCAATAGTATCATAGGCCTTTTGGAGGTCAATTTTGAATATACATCGAGGGGACACAGTTTTCCTGTTATACAGCTTAATCAAGTCTTGACAGATAAGTATGTTCTCCATAATACTTCGACCTTGGATAAAGCCTCCTTGCGTCTTAGATATAATGTCAGGTAAGACTAACGCCAATCTGCTACAAAGGAGCTTGGAAATGACCTTATAGACCATGTTGCAGCATGATATCGGCCTAAATTGCTGAACAGTTTCCGACTTAGGAATCTTTGGAATAAGGGATACAGTAGTTGCGTTCACTTGTTTGAGGAGTTTCCCATTTCTGAAAAATTCATGGATAGCTTCGCAAACATCCTGTCCAATGATATCCCAGTTCGATTTGAAAAACAAACTCGAAAAGCCATCCGGCCCCGGAGCCTTGTCATTAGGAATGCTAAAGAATGTTTTTTTGATTTCATCATCAGTGACCTCTTTCGTGAGCCAAGCAGCATGAGAAGCTATACATGTCGGGCCTTCCTGAACAATTTTCATAAGAACAGGCTGAGTATTTCTGCTAGAGCCCAGCAAATCATCATAGAATTCCAGGAAACTTGCTTGAATACCCTCTTTATCCATACGTAAGACCCCATCAGCGCCTTTAATCTGTGTAACATTATTATGCGCCCTCCTTGCACGAATAACATTATGGAAATACGTTGTATTCGCATCCCCGTCCTTCATCCAATGAGCCTTAGCTTTTTGTCTCAGGAAGTTGTATTCCATATTCTCCAGCTCCGTGCAGGTGATATTAGCATCGTATTCCTGTTGAATAAGCACCTGATTACCAGGTTGGGAAATAAGATCCTGTTGACATTGCCTTAATTTCAGTCTAGCAATATCCGCCGCCCTCTCAATGTCAGAGAACTTGGATTTATTTAAGCATTTCAGAGGCTTCTTCAACAGCTTCAACCGTTGGCATACAATGAACATTCTTGTGCCTTCTATGGATATTTGCCAATTTTCCTTTACGATATCTCAGAAACTAGGATCAGCGACCCACATGTTTGAAAATTTGAATGGACGATTCCTTTTGCCTTCATCCTTATGCTTCTGAATAATGCAAGGCGTATGATCAAAGGTTTCCTCTGGAAGAAATGCAGCCTGCATATTCGGAAATAAGTCATTCCATTCCTGATTAGATAGGAACCTATCCAACCGTGAATACACCCTATCCTCCGGTCTCTGTTTGTTCGACCACGTATAGAACGCTCCCGTGGACGATACATCAGCTAAATCACAATGCAGTAAGCAATCGTGAAAAGGTCTAGCATCAGCTGCACTAAAAGAGCCTCCAATTCTTTCCTCCGGCGTTAAAATGCAATTAAAATCTCCTCCAACAGCCCATGGACCATTCATCCCATCAGCAATCCATCTAAGATTCGACCAAAGCGATTCTCGACCTTGCGCCTCATTAAACGCATATACAAAAGTGAAATGAGATTCCCTCTGCGTGTTCTCATGCTTAGCCCAAATATGGATGAATTGAGGATCATACTCCAGAATGTTAACTATGAATACTCTAGGATCCCATCCCACCCAAATTCTCCCACCAGCATGTAAATGGGAGTTAGTAGTGATACTCCAGGCACTAAAACTTGGCATAGCTCTCATTTGATTCACCGGTTTTATTTTAGTCTCTAACAACGAAAACAAACCTACCTTATTAGCCAATAAAAACTTATTGATATGTACTTGTTTTTTGGCTTTATTCATACCCCTAACATTCCAAATCCCCATAATCATGGAGACTTGGAGTGAATAGGTGACCGATTTGGAACTTTCATACTGCTAGATCCTCTTTGTAAAATATACTTGAAGGATGTTCCTCCATCTCCATCAGAACCACTAACTGCAGCGTTGTCTATCTTGGGTTCCATCCTTAAGGAGGGATGTGTAATGCCTGACTCCTTAAAGGAAGGAAACTCCTGAGCAAAGGTACCCTCAGTAGTAGAAACACTAGATTCAGAGTTTAATGCAGGTTCAGCAGATGCACTATTATCGTCTTCCTGATGTCTAGCAGCTGTAATGACAGCAACAGGTCTGACCATTGCATTTTCTCCCACGACTGTCTCTACTATCTTCTTCCTCCATACTTTCTACTCAGAATTGCCAGGCAATTTGAACCTGCACATCGCTCGTTCATGCCCCAGGGCCTTACACTTCTCACATCGTATCGGTTTCCACTCAAATTCCACCGGCACCACAACAAGCGTCTGATTTTCATCACGGAATTTAACCTGTGCGGGGAATTTTTGCCCAACCTGTACCTCAATCAACACTCTTGCATATCCCAATCTTGTTTTAGCCTCAGTGGCTTCATCCCTCTTAATGAAAGATCCCACAGTCCCAGCGATTTTAGGAAGGCTCGCTCCCCAAAATTTTAATGGAAGCTTATGTAATCTCATCCAAGTGGGCACACATTTGACCTCTTCCTTCTCTAGGCCAATATCCGGTCTCCATTTCTTAATAATGACAGGTTTACTGTCAAACATGTATATACCTGCCTTAAGTACCATTTCTTGCATCTCTAGTGTCTGGAACCTCACCACAAAAACACCATTTGGAAGGAAAGATATGGAATCCATTTTGTGGTGTCTCCAAATCCGTTTAATATACCCTTCAAAGACTGACCATGGTGGATTGGCACCTAGAACGAAAGCATAAATTGCATTTTTCCAGTATTCCAATTCATCTTTGACATCGTCCTCAGTCAACTGCAGTACCGGTTCTTTGTCATCATCCAAGATTTGCTCTATTTTACGTACATGATGATCATACCAGTCATCTTCAAGTATATTCAATTCATCAGGTTCCTTGTCCAATTCTCCGTCCTCCAAGGGACGCTGCAATTGTGTCTCAGCATCCACATCCAAATCTTTGTTAGAATATGGAGGCACGCCCACAATCAATCGCATACTTCCATGTTTGGTAGAGAGTTCTACATCCGGTCCATTTTTGTTCGTGTTGCCATTCGAATTCTGTCTCTGTCTGTCCTTACTAGTCGTCATTCTACGTTTAGTAATGTTACGCAAGTCAGGGGAGGAAGAATCCATAGCCAAAGTGCACAAGAATCCTCTCCGAAATTACGCAGCCGTCACTGTAAAATCGCCATGCTAGAGAGCTTTTTTAGGGTTTTTTTATTTTCGGTGTGTGCCTTGAAATAAATTTTGTCTTCGATTTTGATTTCATATCACGTTTGAAGCTATGAAAAATTTTAAACTGAGATTGTGATGCGAGTTAAGTAATTTCCTTTTGTTCAAATGATATAACCTTTTTTTCTATTCTATTATTATGTTTTTGTTAGTTTCGAGGACGAAACTTCTTTTTAGTGGGGAAGTTTGTAACACCCCTGATTTTATAAATTAAATTAATTTAAAATTTTATTCGTATTTTTTATTTTGTTTACGATTTAACTCGTTATTCTTAAAAATTATTATAAAACAGATTTATCGTTTAATCGATTCAAACTCCTAAAATTCTTTTTGACTCGGAAACACTTCTTTTATTTAAAACATATTTTTAATTCAGTTTCGATTTATTTTGTACAATTAATTTAATTCTTATCGAAAATCTTTTTCGACGATTTAATTCTAAATTTTATTTATTTATTTTTATT
This sequence comes from Agrostemma githago, assembly GCA_958450325.1. Lineage (NCBI taxonomy): Eukaryota > Viridiplantae > Streptophyta > Magnoliopsida > Caryophyllales > Caryophyllaceae > Agrostemma > Agrostemma githago. The sequence goes on along the minus strand of OY288250.1, from coordinate 28,462,118 downwards.
TAAGCTCGAATTTCTGTTTTCGACTCGAAGTTCATTTATACTAAGTTTCGTCGAAACATTTATTACATTTCCTCGAGAAATCAATTTAATTCACTTTATCAAAGATTTATTATTTATCGGGGAATACTTTTTTATCGTCTAATTATTTATTTCTATCGTCTTTTTCTTTGTCTAGAGTAATTTATTTATTCATTTTATTTGTCGGTCGATTATTTATTAATTTTATTAAACTCGTTTAATTCGATTCTTGGGTCAGCCAACTTATCGTTACGGAATTCGTTTAATTTCGTATTTCCGAACCGATTCATTTAACTAATCCGTATTTCTAACTCCGTGTTCCTAACGTCTTTTTTTTAATTAGTGGACCCAGGTTGATTCATTCCCCCATTCTTGAATTCATCCCACTATTCTGTACTGATAAGTGTAGTTTATAGTGCCTTTTTCACTATGTTTTGGTCCCATTTCCTTGTGGAATCGCTCCTTGGGAGCGATTCATGGGCTTCTTATGCTTCCTTTAGTTCGTTTCAGGTTCCCGAGCCCGATTTGGAAGAGTTGGAGCGATTCCGACTCTATACATACACATTTTGGAGCCAACAGAGTAAAGGAACGATGACTCGATGCCTTGGAATCGACCCCGAGACCTCGGGACCCAATCCCGAGCCTCCGAGACCCGATCCAGAGTACCGAGAATCGACGAGAAGCCCATGAGAGGCAAGGAAGGACCAAAGAGCTCTTAAGGGAGGCCTACAAGACCCATCCCGTTCGGGATGGGGTGCACGTTGAAGGGTGCCACTGTGAGCCCATCCCGGTCGGGACCAACCCGTCCCGATCGGGATGACAGAGCGGTCCCGGTCGGGATGATCCGTCCCGGTCGGGACGAAGAGCTGCCAGCACGACTCTTCCTCTTTTCTTCTCCTTCATTCTTGTACCCATATATATACTTCCTTCTTGTAATTTTAAGACATCTTATCTTACCCTAGACTAGTTTAAGCCTCCATTAACATTTAAAACCCTAGATTATTGCTACTCTCATTAGTTTAATCCTCTCTTTAATCCTTAGTTAATCAGTGTAATTAGTCTTGGATTAAGGGGATTCTTGAAGATTGTTCCAAGATTGACAACCTTGGGATTGTATTTGGGTTTCTCATTAATACAAGTTTTCATCTTTTCTTCATCCTATTGTTGGTATAACCTTTCTTACTCTTGTTATTAGCTATTAAATCTTGTTTCCATCTTTTTATGTTGTTATTGTTATTGTTCTTGTTATTCATAATGAATGTTTGGATGTTTGTTCTAGTTTCTTTTGTGAATGTTAGTTTGTTCATGATAATGAGTGAGTAGTTTCTTTGTGGGGTTAGTAGGGGGATTAGGGGTAGATTATGGATGATTACAGTTGATTAAGGGGAAAAGGTTACATCTTTGTTGTTACTCACATTGTGGGAATTCTATGTGTTTGTTGATATGCTTGTATGAGTTGTAGTGGCCATGCTTCCCATACTTGTGCTCATATTCTCATTGTTTGTCTATGATGCGGAAATGCTGAGAATAGTTTAGTCGCGAGAGCGCGGACTAGGGTCTAAGTTGCGAGAGCCCGGACCCACCTTGACATCGGTTTAAGTTGCGAGAGCCCGGACCGACTCTAGTAACTAGGAGACACCTATACCCTTGATCACCCCAATTACCCTTCTACTCCTATGAACCCGACCTACCCCACTTCTTTCCATATTTGTGTTAATCCTCCTAGTTAGCCATCGTTTACTCTAGTTTACTTGTTAGTTCGATCATTAGCTTAGTTCATCATTAGTCTAGTTCTTATTCCTTCTCCTTAATAGTTTTCCATTTATTGCTTCTTTGTGTTTGTTTGGTAGCATAGTCTCGTTGTAAGCCGACCTAGTCTAAACCTTGATATACCGTCCTCGTGGATACGATCCCGACTTACCCTAGCTACCCACTAGGTTAGTCGGTGTTTTATTGATCGGCTAGGGACGTGACAAATCCCTACCATCAATTTGGCGCCGTTGCCGGGGACGGTGCATTGTTTAGACTTCGTTTGCTTATTTCTAGACTTAGTTACCCTTCTTTGTGTTCTCCCATCTTCTCTTGTGAATATTCTCTAGATTTTTCTTCTTTCCTTAGTTTTATGTCTTCTTTTTTCTCTTTGTCTCTAGTTGTGCTTGTTTATTGTCGTTACCTAGTGCCCATAAAGCACTAGGTGTTCTCACGTTTGTTCTAGTGTGTAGTGTATGCATAGGAGGGGAGGCGACTTCTATCTCTTTAATCCAGAGCCGGAGAGACTCTTTCGAGCCTTTCGCCAACGGACGATTAATCGGGTTAGGATCTCTCAACCGAGTGCAAGCAATACTCATCAAGGGCAAGCCCAAGGAGCCGACTTGAACAATCCGCATCGAGAGACGGCCGAAACGAATTTCGTAAATCCTTTTGGTGATTCTTCTTCTCCTAGTTCCCCCTCTTCATCTACATCAACACCGTCTACACCACCATCTTCTCCCTTATATCCAAGAATGCCTAAGTTTTCCTCTCACTCCACATTCACCGAGGATGTCTTGCCGGGACCGAATGCATTACCGGATACTTATACCGGGAATTTTGTGGCGAAAACTCATTTTATCCAACTTGTGGAGAGGAACCAATTTAGTGGGTTGTCCACCGAAGACCCGCACCAACACATGGAGACTTTCTCCGGTTATTGTGACGCTATATCTCAAACCGGGGTTACTCAAGATCAAATTCGTTGGGTACTTTTCCCGTTTTCTCTTATTGGAAAAGCGAAGCAATGGATCAATAGTCTCGATAGGGCAACCATGGGGATCGATACTTGGAAAAAGCTTGCCTTGGCGTTCTACCAAAAGTTTTACCCTCCGGAAAAGACGAATTTGCTTAGGGCCTCCATCACCGGGTTCCAACAAAGGGATGAAGAGAGCCTATATGAAGCTTGGGAGCGGTTTAAGTCTATGGTAAGATCGTGCCCCCATCATGGACTCTCGCAATGGTTCTTGGTGCAACAATTTTGGAATGGTCTTTATGAGGACTCGAGAGCTATTCTTAACATGGGCTCCAATGGTAGGTTTACCGAGGTCGATGACGACCAAACGTGGGCGAGAATCGAAGAGATGGCGGTGCATAATTCGCAATACTCTAGGCCTAGGAAGGCACATCGAGGAGGCATGCATGAGGTTGATGCTATCACTAAGTTAAGCATTGACCTTGGAGCTCAATTGAAAACGCACATGGAGACTATTGACAAGAAGCTCCAAAGCCACCTCAACCAAGTCCAAGGCTCTAGTTCCTCCCACCATCAACCGATTCAAGAAGTGAATGCTTTGGGGTTTGCACCTCCTACACCTTACTTTGGGATGTGCGACACTTGTGGAATCGTTGGTCATGACCCTATGAATTGTAGAGGGAGTATTGAGCAAGTGAACGCCTTTCAAGCGTTCAAGCAAAGTGCCTCCTACTCTAATCAATACCAAGCTTCCAATCAAGTACCTCAACAACAAGCACTTCAACATCAACAACAACATCGTCCCTATGTTCCACCTCCCTTAAGGGACAACACTCAAGGTTACCAAGGTTATATGGGTAATCCAAGACCCTTCAACAACTTCAAGCAAAACAACCAAGGTACCTTCCACAACAACAAGCAAGGGTTCCAACAAGGGAACTTCAATCATGGTGGTTTCCAAGGAATCCAAAATTTCCAAGGACAACAAAACCACAACCAAGGGTATCAAGGTACAACCATGGCAACAATCAAGGCCATCAACAAGGTAAGTCTCATGGGTTCCAAGGGAACCGTCAACAAGCAACTCAAAATCAACAACAAGGCAAGCCTAGGAGCCGGTCTACTACTCATGATTATGGCATTCCTCTCGCTATCACCGACACTCCACATAATCCATCATCCCCACCTCGGGATTTTGACATTCAAAAGACTTTGATGGAAATACAAAGAAGCCATCAAGATATGCAACAAAATCAAATGGACATGTCAAGAAATCATCATGAGCTCTTCACTTATATTCAAGGGGAAAACGCGACGAGAGATACCCGTATAAAGATACTTGAGACTCAAGTATCTCAACTCGCTTCGGGGAGCTCCTCAAGGCAAAAGGGGCAACTACCTTCTCAAGGTGAAACACCGACATTTGAGCATGTAAATGCTATCACCACAAGGAGAGGTACCTCTTATGACTCCTCTCCTTATCCTAATGAGCAAGAGCCGATGCAAGAACCGACATTGGAAATGGCATCTCCAAATCAAGAAGATTCAAGCCTTGATAATCCAATTGAGGAGCAAGTCTTATGGGAGGTCGAGAAACCCCAAGAAGACAACCCTCCCCCACTTTAAGAGAAAGACAAGGGAAAAAGGAAAGTGTCCTTTGAAGAGTCCACCCCTATTGAGCAAAACAAGTACCAAATCAAGTTGCCTTTCCCATCAAGGCAAATGAAGACTAGGGTGGACACTCAATACGACAAGTTCCTTAGTATTGTGAATAAATTGGATGTTAGTGTCCCGTTTACCGAGTTACTTACCCAAATCCCGGCATATGGTAAATTCATGAAAGAAATCTTGGCTAGGAAGAGGTCCATCGACAAGGAAGAGACGGTAGCGTTCACTAGGGTGGTGAGCGAGCTTATTCAAGGTTCCACGCTTCCGAAGTTGAAGGACCCGGGTAGTTTCTCTATCCCATGCACCATCGGCAATTACAAGATCGAGAGAGCTATGTGTGATTTGGGTGCGAGTGTGAGCATTATTCCTTACACCATTTGTGAGCGATTAGGGATGACGGAGTTGAAATGTACGTCCATTATACTCCAAATGGCCGATAAGTCTCTTAACCGACCATTGGGAATGTTGGAAGACGTGCCGGTGCGAATAGGGAAGTTCTTCATTCCGGTCGACTTCATTGTGGTGGACATGCCGGAGGATGCTAACACTCCCATAATCCTTGGACGCCCATTTTTACACACCGCCGGTGCCATGATCGATGTGAAGAAGGGTAGGATCACCTTTCAACTAGGCGACGAAGAGTTAGTGTTCGACCTCCAAGGCAACACTTCGCCTATGACCGAGACATGTAATGTGATCCATGCCACGGAAGACATCGATCGAGGGAATGATTCGGGACAAAGCTTGAAGAAGTACTCTTATGTACTTGAGGATGATGACTCCGATTTGGAGGAAGATGAGCACCCAAATCATGGGTTGGATGACAAGTGCAATGACAAGGAAGAAGATGAGTCTCCCTTGGGGCCACGTGAGGATCGTTGGACGTTTGGGTACGTCCTGAAGGATCAGGATGCCCCGGGAACGTCGATGCAAGGTCATGAAGAGCCTTGGTTTGTGGACGTTATATCTGGAGCCTAATTGAAGACTTTGCTAGGGCCTTCGACTTGTTCTTACGTGCCCTCGATGGAGATGGAACTAGTTTTGGTTGTTGAAAAATAATGAAGATTGCACCATCTTGGTTTGACGGGGTTCCACAAGAACCGTCCCATTGTATATATCTCTTTCTTGTAGTTAGTTGGATTTTTGTGAATTCTTGTTATTTGGATTGATTGATGAGCGTTGTGAGGGAGAGAGTTTGATGTGTATTTGAGTATTGCTTGATAGGTGAAGTGAGAATGCTCCTAGAGACGAATGGCTATGATATACCTTGGGTTGTAAGCACGAGGATCGGGTTTTTGAAGCTTGGAGCAAGCTTTAGGGATTGTAGAAGTCGAAGAAGGCTCATCCCGACCGGGATGAGGACGTCCCGACCGGGACGGGTGTGGCATCCCGACCGGGAAGGAGCCGTCCCGATCGGGATGGGTGTACCAAGATTCGAGCTCACTGTGGATCCGTCCCGACCGGGATGAGGACGTCCCGACCGGGACGGGTGAGGTAACCCGATCGGGATCAATCTTCCTGACCGGGATGGTCCTCTTCTCCCCCTTTGTGATTCTTCTTCGCAAATCGAGTCCACCCAACCGTTTTATGCCCCCTCCCAACCTCCCTAGCTACTCTAGCCTTATCATATGCCCCATGTACTTCATTGTCATACCTTCACCTCCTTTCCTCTTCACTTTACACCGTGATTCACATCAAATCCCACCCCCTCGCACCATTACTACCTCTACCATGCGGTTCTATCAAGCTTGAAGCGGGATAGCAAAGATGAAGACAAGCAAGTGCCTATATTGATCTATGAGACGATAGAGAGAGTGAGTTGCTAACCTATGGTACGGCAACTATCCTTTCTTTTCCGTTTTTGTTATTGCTTGTTTTCCCTTGTTTATTCCCTTCCCCTTGTACACTTTTGTGTCTTGATGTCTTGGTGGCCTTCGAGGCCTCGGTAGTTGTTGCTCCCGACTCTCGATGATGTGACTACATCGAGAGTCATTTCAAAATCCAAATCTTACAAGTTTTTCACTCTTTCTTTTTGAGGATTTAGTCGGATTTAGGCGGAATCCGGGCTAGGTGACTTGATTACACCTAGCCCTCCCCTCTCTCGTTTCCTTTTACTTCCTTCTTTTTATTTTCTTCCCCCTTCCATATCTTTTTCTCGTCTCAGCCCATGGTGACTTGACTACACCCCGGCCGGACACCTTCTACCTTTTCTTCACTTTATTTTTGATTTTTAGTTTTATTTTCATAGTTTCTTTTTCTTTCTTTTGTCTCTCCGCACTCTACGATCGAGCATGAGGACATGGCTCGATTTAAGTGTGGGGGAGCGATATTCTAGGTTAGTTAGCTTTATTTTCGTAGTTTTTTTTCAAAAAAAAAAAAAAAAAAAAAAAAAAAACCTAAAAATTTGAAAAATTTCACAAAAATCAAAAAGATTTTCTATTCTGTGTCTTTCCTTTTTATGCCTTTGTGTCGTATATTTGATTTGTTGTGTGTGTTTGCCTCCCTTTTCCTTATAGGTCGCTTAATCACCGTTAATTTTGGAAAGCTTTGAAGACATCCGGTAACATCTTCTATCCCTTTTTCCCCTCTTTATTTCTTGTGAAGTTTGGAGAAAGTTGTGTTGAGGTGTGCTCGGGTGGAGCTTGTACATACTTGCGGTTGATTTGCTGATTTGTTTGGAAGCTAGGGGTGGTGATTGTGTTGTTTATATGTTTGTTGTGTTTTGTTTTTGTTTCGTTGCTTTTATTTCTTTTTCTTTCGTTCGTTTTCGTCGTGTCTTTGTTTTGTGTTGTGTTGTGTGTCTTGTGCGTAAACCGTTTTCGAAAATCCGGTTTAGAGGCTAGTGTGTGAGTGTCTACTTTCCCCTCCTAGTAGTGTAAATCGAGTCTTGGACTTTAATCTAGTAGAATGACCCTAAATCAATGATTTCGTTGGTCCTTTACCTTGAGTCCACCTAGCTTACTAGGGATTTACTACGGGATTTGCACTTTGACCATTATGACCACCCACGGTGTGAAAAGGCCTTGGTTACCGAGTCTCGTCTCCTAGGTGACCGTGTTTAGGATTGTTTGATTAGTCCAAGTTCTCCACTTTTGTGGGCTTGAAGGGAAGGGCCCGTCCCGACTCACCCATTACCCTACCTCCTACACATACCCACACAAATAAAATGCAATTTGTTGATTTCTCTCTTTCTCAATTATCAAAGGAATGCCAAAAATGCCAAATCATGCCAAAAGGGCAAAGAAAAAAAATATATATATATATATATATATATATGAAAGAAAGAAAAGAAATGAAGAAAAAGAAAAGGCACAAAAGCCAAAAAGAAAATAGAAAAGAAAAAAAAGAAATGGCATGGCAACAAACAAAGCAAAATGTCACAAAGAAAGAAAAATGCCAAAAGAAAACCCGTCTCACAAAAAGAAATCCCCACAAAAATAAGCCTTTTTCCGACTTTTTCCGTGAAGAGCCTACCAAAGGACCGAGTCCCGAGGAAGGATGATAGCGGCATTAGTCAGTATTCCCTCATTTTGCATGTTTTCCACCTTTTTACTTGACTAGTTAGGCGGTCTTGGACACGGGACGACCCTCTTGGCTCACGCTAAAGGGGACGGGGTCTCACTTACCTACAGTGTCGACTAACACCGTGGTTCTTCACTTTTCCACTCCGCCGATCGTCCCGTAGTACGTTTTTAGAAAGTTAGGAGGACCTAGGTAAGTTACCAACGTTTTTGTTGCTTTATCGTCATACTATTAGGGTTTAGTTCACCTTGGTTTGTATGTCTAGCTTGGGAACGTTGTCACTTGCCTCGAGTCCTAAACCGGTGCTTCTTTTACCGCTTGTTTGAGGGAAGCGGTATTTATTTTGTTTTGGGTGCAACCGATTACGTGTTTGTTTGTGTGTTTGCTTATTTGTGTGTTTGGTGTCCGGTTGCATCCGTGGTTTTGTCGCAAGACCCGACTTGCCTTGCGGAGTGCACTTTTCCTCTAAGTGCACTCGCGTGAGTTGAAGGGGCGTAGGGTGCGCTAATACCCACTCGGTTAGTTTAGTAGTAGTATGTGCTTACTCGAGGGCGAGTAAGGGTTAAGTGTGGGGGAGTTGATAAGTGTAGTTTATAGTGCCTTTTTCACTATGTTTTGGTCCCATTTCCTTGTGGAATCGCTCCTTGGGAGCGATTCATGGGCTTCTTATGCTTCCTTTAGTTCGTTTCAGGTTTCCGAGCCCGATTTGGAAGAGTTGGAGCAATTCCGACTCTATACATACACATTTTGGAGCCAACGGAGTAAAGGAACGATGACTCGATGCCTTGGAATCGACCCCGAGACCTCGGGACCCAATCCCGAGCCTCCGAGACCCGATCCCGAGTCCCGAGAATTGACGAGAAGCCCATGAAAGGCAAGGAAGGACCAAAGAGCTCTTAAGGGAGGCCTACAAGACCCATCCCGTTCGGGATGGCCTCGTCCCGTTCGGGATGGGGTGTACGTTGAAGGGTGCCACTGTGAGCCCATCCCGGTCGGGACCAACCCGTCCTGATCGGGATGACAGAGCCGTCCCGGTCAGGACGAAGAGTTGCCAGCACGACTCTTCCTCTTTTCTTCTCCTTCATTCTTGTACCCATATATATACTCCCTTCTTGTAATTTTAAGACATCTTATCTTACCCTAGACTAGTTTAAGCCTCCATTAACATTTAAAACCCTAGATTATTGCTACTCTCATTAGTTTAATCCTCTCTTTAATCCTTAGTTAATCATTGTAATTAGTCTTGGATTAAGGGGATTCTTGAAGATTGTTCCAAGATTGACAACCTTGGGATTGTATTTGGGTTTCTCATCAATACAAGTTTTCATCTTTTCTTCATCCTATTGTTGGTATAACCTTTCTTACTCTTGTTCTTAGTTATTTAATCTTGTTTCCATCTTTTTATGTTGTTATTGTTATTGTTCTTGTTATTCATAATGAATGTTTTGATGTTTGTTCTAGTTTCTTTTGTGAATGTTAGTTTGTTCATGATAATGAGTGAGTAGTTTCTTTGTGGGGTTAGTAGGGGGATTAGGGGTAGATTATGGATGATTAGGGTTGATTAAGGGGAAAAGGTTACATCTTTGTTGTTAGTCACATTGTGGGCATTCTATGTGTTTGTTGATATGCTTGTATGAATTGTAGTGGCCATGCTTCCCATACTTGTGCTCATATTCTCATTGTTTGTCTATGATGCGGAAATGCTGAGAATAGTTTAGTCGCGAGAGCGCGGACTAGGGTCTAAGTTGCGAGAGCCCGGACCCACCTTGACATCGGTCTATGTTACGAGAGCCCGGACCGACTCTAGTAACTAGGAGACACCTATACCCTTGATCACCCCAATTACCCTTCTACTCCTATGAACCCGACCTATCCCACTTCTTTTCATATTTGTGTTAATCCTCCTAGTTAGCCATCGTTTACTCTAGTTTACTTGTTAGTTCGATCATTAGCTTAGTTCATCATTAGTCTAGTTCTTATTCCTCCTCCTTAATAGTTTTCCATTTATTGCTTCTTTGTGTTTGTTTGGTAGCATAGTCTCGTTGTAAGCCGACCTAGTCTAAACCTTGATATACCGTCCTCGTAGATACGATCCCGACTTACCCTAGCTACCCACTAGGTTAGTCGGTGTTTTATTGATCGGCTAGGGACGTGACAAATCCCTACCATCATGTACACTCCCCCTTCCTCTTACTATATACATTCTCCACCGCTACATTACCTTTCATCTACGCACCCCACTTATTAGTTATTCTTGTTCTTTCCCCTTGTTCCTCTTAAGACCCGCCTTCATCATCCTCCTCTGTTCACTTCAATCTACCGCACTCCTCCACCTTTCTTCTTCATTATCATCGCCTGCCATCATCATCAATCAAGCTATCTCGGCGCGTGTCCTCGGTTTCGATCACCCATGCTTTCCCTCTCCGCGTGTTACTGTCTCAGTGAAGGTAGCACCCTGTGGACATGACGTAGGTCCACCCAGACGCGACCACGCGCGGGTTTGGGTAGGCGAATGCACCTTCATATGAGAATGGATCGAATTGAAATTTAAGTCGAAATGGAGTCGCCACCGAATTTTATGGTTATTCGGAACCGTTCGAGCCCACTCTATATCGCTATGGTCCATACACAAAGTATGGCCCATTTCGGTTTTAGAGTTTATTGGGCTCGTCCCTTTGCATTGCGATACCGATACCATCTATACCGGTAATCGTGTAAAGAATGACTCTCGTGCGTCAACGGTTTCGGGCATCCGGAAACCGAGGTTCTGAGTAAGGGGTGAGGGTACGTGTTGGGAAGCCCACTAAGGACACCCAACCCCGCCCGCACATAGCGGCCTCTACTAAGACATCGTTTGACTTTCTAATATGCGCGTTAGTGATTCGGTGAAATGATATGCAAACAGCGTTTTAGCTAAGCGTGCGAATTAAATGTGAGCTACGTCATTTTAATGCATCTAATTTATTGTCGAAGTGATTTAGCATGCGAGGGTTCATTTATAAACGGTAAAACGCAAATAAATAAAGCAAAGCAAAATAAATCGGTTACAAATTACACGGGCGGAATACAACCCGGAATTCACAATACAACGAGCAATAAAGTAGAATAATCGAAATACATAATCAAAATGATAAGCAATAGTTAGAAACGGACCCGTGTATAAACTAGACCGTGTGTCGTGTAAATGGACGAACTTCAATTAAATACATATTATTTTATGTATTAATCGAAGGACGGAGATATAGGACCTAGGCGTGGTGGTAGCCCGATCCCAAATCCCGATGCCTTGTCCCAACTTATCATATCGATAAATTGGAGTCTTAAATTAATTATACGTCGAATACGACTAAGGAGTCGTCAACGCGAAATTAATTGTGAGACCGTCGATCAAAGTTGTTTAAGTGAAGTGATATATATGAGTTTTGAAAAATGGGATCACGTGATTGTCTTTACACGTGACGACTAAGTCGTAAAAAAAGATGAGGCTCGAATGTTGCATTAAAGCTCTCGGATTTCTGGGCTATAGGACCCACTCGGTCGAGTCATGGCATGACTCGGTCGAGTGTGTCTTTAAATTAGCTACTGCCCATTTTTTAAGGTTCTACTCGATTGAGTAGCTTATGTACTCGGTCGAGTGGCATCTGTGCGAGGTATAACTCGTCTTGTTTTATGTGTTTTAAAATCGATAATAAATCAAATCACATATAAATATGGCACAATTTATATGCAATTCGATCTTAGGTACTCATAATGTGTATATTATTATTACGAGACCGTTATCGGAGACTTTAGAAAAATTATATAAAAATCGTTTTAAATTGGATCGAGACAAAATTAATTCCTTCCGCGTTACGTCATCTTTAATAATCCTTACGGATTATGCGATGCTCGATTTAGCGTCAACGGGTGTAATCCCCTAAAAATTCTAGCGCGATACAGTGGCGGAAACACTGTAGAGTCGGGATTAAAACACACAGAACTATGTCTTAGTAAATTAAATTGGTAAAGTCAAACATGCGCCATACATAAAAATGGCTAAAATTTAAAACAATCCATAAAGAGGTTAAACAATCCTTAAAACTTGATTATAAAAAAAATCAGCAGGATCCAAGACTGCTCGCTAGCCCACACCCACCGGAAAAATAAACACGTATACCTGCCATGTTAAAACATAACAGCCACAATCAGTGGGGAGCAACGCCAACGTTCTCCCAGCCGTATAACAGGATTTTAAAACAGTAATTACTAATATAGGAAAAATAGTAAAAATGGAAAACATTAAAACGTCATATTAAAATAAGGTTTAGCGTCGAACAAATTATTCAAAAGGGTTGCCGAAGAAACATAAAAATATTTGCCAACCTGCAAACCAATTTGTATCGATAATAAATAGAATAATCAAAATGGTGTTATGGATAGGATTAATGTAGAATCTAGACTTTCACTAGGATAATACTAAAAACTAGTTTCGAGAACTTAGTCAAAACAAATTAGACTTTGGTCTCTAACTAGGCAACTCAACCATAACAGGACTGCGTGCAGCGAGGTCCTGGCTTAAGTAATGCACACCCCTCCTGGATACAAACCATACCCAGTTCAACCCGACGCGACTTATACGATGCGATATCTAAGTTTAAGGTAAATATACACTCTCCTGAACACAAACCATGCTCAGTTCAACAACCAATGCGCCCCATAAAGACACACCAGCCTTACAGTTGATGGCAAAACGTACATCCCAGACTATATTACTCTAAACCCACACTTGTCCTTATTCCATAACTCCAAAACGAACCATTATTGATATTTAAAAGATGTATTCATCATAAACAATATGAGGATAAAAGAAGTAAACATTTATATTCTAAAAGAGGAAACTTTCTATTTTAGGAAACTTCTATTTTTAGAAACTTTACTAAACATAGCATCATATCAAAGTAGTGAAAATATTAGTTCATACTAGTACCACATTTTAGTAAACGATATAGATTTATAAAACTAATACTTTCGGCCTTAACAATATTAATTATTAAAGTAAGAACATTTGATTTTATGAAATTATTAAAATATCGTACAAGTGTTATAAAATGATTAAAATCATCTTAAATATTTTAATATTACTAATTAGGGTGTTTTCAAAAGTTATAAAACTAAAATTCCCTAATTATTATTAGTTTCGACGATAAAATTATAAATAGGATTTTACGGCAAACATCAAATTAAATATTTGAACGTCTTCTATTTAATCAAACCAACAAATACATTTAGAGTATGTTAAGGGATGATTTAACTCCTAAAGTTTCAGATTTAAATACTTTCAAAATTGCTGGAAAAATAATTCTTTTAGTTAATACGAAGCATTTAACGATAAATCACAATTTGTCCGAAAATCAATATTTATTAATTAAAGACTATAATAAATAGTACAAAAATTACGTAAAATAGTTAAATTATATTTATGGACATTCTGTCCAGAAAAGAAAATTTCCAGAATTCTAAAAACTCGGTTTTTAAAGCGTTTTCTTGTTAATCGTCCAATCTCGACAATAACGATTAATAAAAATAGTAATTACAAAACGATTTAAGTATTAATATCCAAAAATTATTGTTACACTTTAAAATCCTGATTTTACAGAGTATAAATTTTTTTCCAGATTTTTCCCAAAACTCAGATTCAACAAATTTCAACAAAACCGTCATTTAAACCCGTTTTTGCAATTAACGATTTTATTAATAAACCTATCGTTCCTAACATTTTATTAAGGCACTAAAAATCATAATAATACATTTTAATATGAAATCATCAGAATCATAATTTTTTTCAGATTTAAACCAAAAACCAGAAATCGAGAATTTAAACAACAAACACGGTTTTAACGATAAACGATGATTTAAGTGATTAATTAATTCATCCACTTAACAATTCCTAAAAATTATGAAAAAATTCAGAAAATTATATTTCACCAGAAAGTTTCACCACGTCAAAAATCAGATTAAAATAAAATGTTTAAGTACTAGAACTAAAAATCGGTTTTCAATCGTTTTTGTCCGAAAACGATAATAATTCAATAATCGATATCAAAAATATCCGAAAAATACTAAATTACTAAAAATCATCAAAAACAACATTTTTCCAGAATATAAACATATATTACATGTTTAGGCCGATTATTACGATTTTACAAATTAATATAACAATTTAATCGTTAATCTCGTAAAAGCGATAAAAATATCGAAACATGCAAAATTTCAACTTTAAAATTTTTTCCAGAATCCGTGACATACATATATTGCCAAAATAAAATATAAATATATATACATGCAAATACTCAATTAAAATCTTGAAATACCGAGTAACATCGACGTTACCTCTACTCCAAGTCTGAATCAACGATGTATTCGTCGGCTTCGGGATCGTCCAAAAATCCTACCAAACACGTAAATCATGGCATAAAAATACCATGAGAAAACTAAAAAATAACAAGGTAAAAATTGATCGGAAATGATGTCGATAAATACCTTAACGAAGGAATCGGAAAGAGGATTATTATGACGATAAGAATGATGCGATTGGGACTTGAAATGGAGCAAAATTTTGCCTAGAATGGCTGAGGGACACACGGCCAAAAGAGAGGAGAAGGGAGTGATGAATATTTTTGGTGAATGCAAAAATGAATGTAGAGAGTAAAGGAGGAGATGGGTGATACAACACTTAAAGGAGTAAGCATGAATTAAGGCTTCAAAATGAGGAATACAAAAATGTACCTAGACCATAAGTTGGCCGGCCAAATGGGATAAGAGAGGGAGTAAGAAAAGCTTTGACATAAATGCTACAATGAATGAAAATGATTTATCTTATGATTACGTTTTAATGTGATAAAATGAATCGTTTAAATAAAATGTAATAAAACTTGTGACCAAGAGCTTAGTCGGTCCAAAATGTGAGAAAACAGTCTCAAATAATTTATAAGTTGATAAAAAGTATAATCGTAAAATAGTTAAAGGCATTTCAAAGTAATTCGAGTAAACCTCGCGTAAGAAAATAATTATTCGCGAAGCTTCGTAATAAAATCATAAATGGCTTGTTTTTAGTAACTAAAATATATCTTAGTAGAAAATATTCCATAAACGTATTCAAACATTTTTAGGAAAAAGGAATCACTTAAATCCAAGCTTAAAAATGTCAATTCGGAGAGAAATAGAATTCCTCGCGGAAAAATTACTTAGTTTACGAAGAGACCAAATAAATGGATTTAAAAGAATTTTAAATCTTTAAAATTATAAATAGAAATTATTAAACTCGAAAATTAAAATAAAGCTTAGTAAAATGATAAAATATGAGGCCAAAAGTGACAGAGTTAAGACGAAGTCCTAACAGAGAGAATAAAATGCTTAGGAAAAATAGCGGGTGTTACAACGGGTTTTGTACCGATCCTTGAAAATGGAATTAATCCCGTTCAACTAAGTACTATCACGATCACGTTATGCCCTTGAGTGCGTAGGGCGGTGCTCCTCGAAAGGGCGCCACCACTATTGCGTCTCGTAAAGGGGTTAAACGGACTTTGGGCAATAGTCATAGTTAAACGAGTTAAATCCGAATTTTGATAATACGTAAATATATATATATATATATATATATATATATATATATATATATATATATATATATATATAGAGTCGAGATCGGGTGAGAACCACTAACTCAATGAGAACTGTGAGAACTCTTTATTTCAGCCTTTTTTTTTATTTTACGTAAAATCTAAATTGGTCGGGTCTCTCTCTTTCGCCCCCTTCGCAGCTTCGCTAACCTCTGCTCCTTCGCCCCCTTCCTTCTCAATTCACCAAAAATTGAAGAACAATTTCAACAAAATTCACCAAAAATTCAAGAAAACGCAGATTGAGCTTCATTCATAAATTCAAATCAATTAAACGAGGTTTGTTATCTAATCTGAATAAATTAGGGTTAGGGTTTTGATTTCAGTCGATTTCAGTTTTGATTTGATGATTGATTTTAGTTTTTTCTTTGTTTAATCGTTAATTAGAGTGCTCGAATTGTTCGATTCTTAAAAAAAAGGAACGTTGATGTACGGAGTATTACTGTTCTTCCCCAATTTGCGATCAACTGTCATTCCTTTAATAATAAACCCTTTTACTGTCATTCTTTTTTTGATGTTAGATTTTTCATCTATTGTTGTTGCGGTTGTTATTCAATTAGATTCAATGATTCGATTTCATTATATTTGTCCTCATTCTTCCTCAACCCTTTTTCATTCATAATTCTTCTCAAATTCTCAAACTTTATTGGTTTTTTTTTTTTGATGTAAAAGGGTAAGTAAAAGGGGTTGTCTGATTCTACTGATTCGATTTCAGTTTTTGTTGTTGTTGTTGTTGTTGTTTGATTGCCTGGTAGAATGTGCAACATTAGTGCGAATTGTGTAGCCGTTGGAATATTTTCCCGCTTGCTATAATACTTTGCACGGTTGCAGGAGGTAGACTATTCTGTTGTGCTTTACTATTGTATTCACCAGCAATAATATCCCAAAAATCAGGATTCCAGTAATCTCCTAGTAGAGCACTAGAACGACCAGTAGAGTACGCATGTAAAACATCTTTTCCTTGTAACGTCAAAGAGTACGCTAAAATAGAAAAAAGGATACGCTAAAATAGAAAAAGGGTACGCTGAAATAGAAAATGAAAAAGGGTATGCTGAAATAGAAAAAGGTACGCTAAAATTGAAAAAGGGTACGCTAAAATTGAAAAAGGGTTTCCTAAAATAGAAGAAGGTAATTCTTCACGATTTGTCACAATTAATTTGTAGTAATTCTTCGCGATTACTACAAATTACTTAGGTAAGAGAGGGTTATATCATACCATAGCAAAACTTACTGAGGCTTGGCAAATTAAATTTTCTGCTTCTTATTATCGCAGGACTATAATGGATTCACAAATTGTTGCAACTGATACAAGTGATCCTCAAGTTAATTCAGTAGTATCCTATGCTTCTTCAAATGTGGTCATGACGGAACAATTCACATAAGAAAATACTATTATATCAGACACAAGCATTGAACCGATAGAGGTTGAACCATTATTAACAATGATATTAGGTATATTTTATATGTTAATTTAATATTTTGATTACATTCAATCTTCAATAAATTATGTATACTAAAAATATATGTTTTGCATGCACAGATGATGATGATGTAGCAGATGATGATGTAGTGGGAGAAGGTTCATCAACAAACATCGATAGGATCTTTGAGTGTCCCGATCATCCTAAGCCAACTATTGGTAAGGTTTTCGCGAATTTTCAAGCTGCAATTGATTTTTATGAAGAATATGCGAAAGCGAGTGGGTTTGTGTCGCGATTAGGTGGAGGTAAAAGGGTCAAGGGTGTTATTACACATAAAAGATGTTTGTGTAATAAGCAGGGAGAATCTAATGCGACAGGGACAAAACAAAAGAGGCAACAGACTAGGACAGACTGTAAAGCAATGATTAGTTTTAAACGTCGTCCTAAGGATGAATATGAAATTCATCGCTTTGTTGAGGGTCATAATCACATGCCTCTCACACCTGTGACAATGGAACATATGAAGCAATCAAGAGAGTTGAGTATTGTCCATAAAAAAATGATAATTGACAATTCGAAGGTTAATGAAGGGCCAACTAAAACCTTTAGAATGTTTAAGGAATATGTGAGAGGCTATAATAATATTGGTGCTTCATTAGAAGATTTTAAAAATTTTGGAAGAGATGTTAAAGAGTTTTTGTCACAAGCTGATGCTCAAATGCTTATTGAGCACTTTATGAGAAAAAAGTCAATGTGTCCTTCATTTTACTTTGATTTTGATGTAGATGATACGGGTAGATTATCTCAAATTTTTTGGGCAGACCCTATTAGTATTAAGAATTATTTGCTATTCGGGGATATGCTTTCATTTGACACTACATTCAAGAAAAATACCTATAAGATGATTTTTGCGCCTTTTACGGGGGTAGACCATCATAAGAGGTGTGTGACTTTCGAGGCGGGGCTCTTAGTTGATGAAAGTGCGGAATCATTTTCTTGGTTGTTTGAGCGATTTTTAGATGCTATGGGTGGTCGTTATCCAACTTGTATAATAACTGATCAAGATTTGGGGATAAAAGGAGGAATAAAAAAAGTGTTTGGTAAGAAGACACAACGTAGGTATTGCATGTGGCATATATAGAAAAAACTGTCTGATAAGGTACCATCTGCAATACTGAAGGATACTAATTTCTTGAAAGATTTAAGCGCTATTGTTTGGGGTGAGGACGTTGAACCGGCTGAGTTTGAGGAAAAATGGTCCAAAATCATGGAATCTTATGGATTGTTAGATAATGAATGGTTGAAAGATAAGTTCAACATTAGGAAAAAATGGGTGCCGGCTTACTTTCGTGACTTGTTTTTAGGAGGTTTAATGAGAACCACATCAAGGTCTAAGTCAGAGAACAACTTCTTTAGTAAGTTCACTAATCCTAACTTGACACTCGTTGAATTTTGGATGAGATATGAGACTGCCATGGATGCTCAAAGATGGACACAAGCAAGATTGATTGCCACATCAAAGTACTCATTCCCTAAGTTATCGACTCCTCTAGCCTTAGAGAAACACGCATCGGAAATGTATACCCAAAAGATATTTTATGAGTTTCAAGAAGAGTTAAAGAAGGCTTGTTACACATGTGATGTTGAGGGCATAAGAAATGATCCAAATTCTAGAATTGAATTCATTTCTATCGTAGATCATTTGAGGAATCATAAAGTGTATGTGGTTACTTTTATGTCCGATGAAGAAAAATTGGAATGCACGTGCAAGAAGTTTGAAAGACATGGAATTCTTTGTAGGCACGCTCTCTTAGTTCTTAAAGGTCGACGACATGAAAAAATTCCTAGTCAATATGTAGCCGCTAGGTGGACAAAACTAGCTACTTGCCATCCAATTTTTGACAATAATGACCAGTTGCTTAAGGATTGTAAAACTGTGGATGTGCAGAAAAACAAAATTGGGGAATTATGGTCTGAATTGTTTACTTGTGTCTCACTTGTTGAACATAATGAACCATACACTGATGAGTTGTTGGACATGCTTCGTGGGTTCAAAGAAAAGATACTTGAAGCGGACATCAATGTAGATGGGAAGAAAAAGGACAAGAACGCGGAAATTGGAATGCTTTTAGGAACAACCATCCCTGATGAAATTGTAGTGTTGCCTCCAAAACAATGTAAGAACAAAGGTTCGGGGAAAAGATTGATATCACAAAGGGATAAAGCTGTGAAGGAGAGCAATAAACCGAAAAGAAGATGCAAGGCTTGTGGGGAAATGGCGAATCATGACAGCAGGAATTGTGACAAAAAGTAGCTGATACCAGATTTGGTGTACGTATTTTATGATTTAATACATACCTTTTCTTTCAATGTACTTTTATTATTTCAATGTACCCTTGAGAAATTGTTTAGCTGTTCTTCATCCACAGGTTATTTGCAAGGGAAGACACCAGAGGAGATAAGGAAGTCATTCAACATCAAGAACGATTTCACCCTTGAGGAGGAATGAACCACCCACTCTTTCGCTACAATGTTCATAATTGGATGATTCGAGTTACTGTTTTTTTACTATTTCAAGTCTTTTGTCTTTTGTACTAGTAGATTATGGTAACCTTTGCTTGGTAACCTTTTGTGGCACAATTTGGCTAGTTATGGAAGTTTTTCCTTTCTTCATTCTAGTACGCTAAAATTAAGTAAAGGCTACGATAAAATAAAAAAAGGTATTCTAAAATTTAAAAAGGGTACGCTAAAATTTAAAAAGGGTACGCTAAAATTGTAAAAGGGTACGCTAAAATTTAAAAAGGGTACGCTAAAATAGAAATTATAAAAAGGGTACGCTAAAATAGAAATTATAAAAAGGGTACGCTAAAATAGAAAAAGGGTACGCTAAAATAGAAAAAGAGTACGATAAAAAACAATAGAAAAAGGGTACGATAAAATAGAAAAAAAGGTATTCTAAAATTTAAAAAGGGTACGCTAAAATTGTAAAAGAGTACGCTAAAATTGTAAAAGGGTACGCTAAAATTGTAAAAGGGTACACTAAAATAGAAAAAGGAATTCTAAAATTTATAAAGGGTACGCTAAAATTTATAAAGGGTACGCTAAAATTGTAAAAGGGTACGCTAAAATTGTAAAAGGGTACACTAAAATAGAAAAAGGAATTCTAAAATTTATAAAGGGTACGCTAAAATTTATAAAGGGTACGCTAAAATTGTAAAAGGGTACGCTAAAATTGTAAAAGGGTACACTAAAATAGAAAAAGGAATTCTAAAATTTATAAAGGGTACGCTAAAATTGTAAAATGGTACGCTAAAATTTTAAAAGGGTACGCTAAAATTTAAAAAGGGTACGCTAAAATTTAAAAAGGGTACGCTAAAATAGAAATTTTAAAAAGACTACGATAAAATAGAAAAAGGGTACGATAAAATTAAGAATAGAAAAAGGTACGCTAAAATTATAAAAAGGATACGCTAAAATTTAAAAAGGGTATGCTAAAATTTAAAAAGGGTACGCTAAAATAGAAATTATAAAAAGGGTACGCTAAAATAGAAAAAGGGTACGATAAAAAAAAATAGAAAAAGGGTACGATAAAAAACAATAGAAAAAGGCTACGATAAAATTAAGAAAAGGCTACGATAAAATAGAAAAAGGGTACGCTAAAATTGTAAAAGGGTACGCTAAAATTGTAAAAGGGTACGATAAAATTAAGAAAAGGGTACGCTAAAATAGAAAAGGGTACGCTAAAACTGAAAAGGGGTACGCTAAAACTGAAAAAGGGTACGCTAAAAGGTATTCTAAAATTTAAAAAGGATACAAAAATATTGTCAAAGGATACACTAAAATTGGATCCAAAAATAATTAACAAAGGTTTTTGAATTAGGCTTCTTGATTCACGACAATGCCAAAATCTAATTCTAATCTTCAAGAAATAATCAACCCGGAACAATTCTCTTAAAGAGTTGCAATCTTGTTCTTTTCCCATCTTAAGAGTTCAATAATTTTCTCCTTCCTATATGATTCCAAACTCTCACTCTGAAAAGAAAACAAAAAATATTAACTACCCGACTACCGTAAATAATACTACAAATTATTACTTGTATTAGTACCTTAAGATATTGCTCGCTCGTCCACTGAGAACTATTGTAAACAGACTCCAACCACTTCAAAACATAGGCTCCACAATCAAACCTATAAATTTTATATAAGTATTTGTATCCATTGGAAAAAAAAAAGTCACATAAAAAGGGAAAATTTACCCGTTTTGTTGTTGAGGTACAGGAAGGGTTGAAAACTCGAACTTCTTTATCTCAGCCAACTTTGAAAAGTCCGGTTCTTCAACGACAATCACATCAACTGCACCAAAAACCTTAAACCCAGAAAATAAAAAATAATGATTAGAAAATACACCAAAATAACGATAAATAACTATCGAAACAAAAAAAACCACATCAATCAATCACCAAACAAAAATATCATAAACAAGCAGCCATCAAAGACGGAAATACACCAAAATAATCCAAAATAACCCGTACTCTGTCTTTTTCAATACATCAGAAAACACAAAAAACCCACAAAAAACCAGGCATTCGGGAGGGTTGCATGATGAAGGAAGGAAGGAAGGCATTCGGAGAAAGCAGAGACTTATACTCCAGTTAGAATCTTGTGAAATTAAAAGAAGAAATGTTCATACCACTTCTTTGGCTAGCTTAATTCTGTTTTCTGGCCGTCTTTCTTGGCAAAAGTCTAGTATATAGTTCATCTTTTTCTTGAAATCACATATCAAAGCATACCAATGCACACCCGTACATATGGGAAAAAACACTTGAACAACAATTAAATTAGGTTAACATGCATTAGGAGAAGACAAAATAGACAGTAAAAAATAATGTGAAAGTTACAATATTTACTTTCTGTAATTTGGATTGAATTTTTCCCATATAATGAAGTTTGATGTAATTGTTGTGCATAGATTTCTTTTTCCTCATATCCTGAAATCATTAAAGAAGTATAGTCGGTATATATAACACACCAAACTGACATTCAAGGCAAAAACTTAATCCGACACATGAAAACACACAAACCTTGGTTGTTGTTGGCATATATAACACACCAGGTCTCTCATGTGTTACATAAATACCAAAAAAATCAATAACCATGTCATATATCATTCGTCAAGCTTTCAAGCTGGAAAGTCCTTTCCTGGTTACTTGTAGCCATTCCGTATGAATGACTATTTCACTGAAAAACAAAATTAATGTTTTAACATATGATAAAGGTTTTGATGATATCAGTATACAATCAGAATATATGGAGGAATGAAAGAGGAAATTTATTCGTTAACTTACTCATCATCCTTGTTGTCATCGACTACATATTCTAGAATCTCTTCATCAGATAATGATCTGATAAGGCGATCCTCTTTCACTGTCAATCTATTTGAGAAAAAGATTAGTTAGCTAAATAATGATATGATAAGTAGATAACAAACATGTGTATACTCTCAATAAAGCAAAACAATAATTATACCTCTCCTTGAAAAAATATTTTTTCGATTCTTCAATAACAAAAGCTTTCAACTCATTGCCTTCAAATGCAATTATTGAATAGCAATATTTCACACTAAGCCTTCTGACAACGCTCTCTGGCCCCATCTTATTCTATGTAGTAAAAAGAAACAATATAATTAAATGAATTCATGTGCATTGGTTCGGGCAAAAATGAAAAGGGTACGCTAAAAATAGAAAAAGATACGCTAAAAATAAAAAATGGTATGCTAACTGACCTCTTTCAATCCATCAACAAAATTTCTTTTGTCACCCACATAAATTTCCATGTGCCGCATTAAGCAAGTTCCGTTATCATCTTTCACATTTAAGTAAGCTTTCGGAACATACTCAAGTACTTTAAAATCATGATATCTAGGGATCCATGAAAAATGTGCAGCCATGTTAGCTTCTAATTGACGTCCCTGCAAAAAATAATAACATTTACAAATTAAATAAGAATAAAAAGAATATCAAATTATAATTAGTTTTTAAAAATATCAAATAATATTAAAATGTACCACATGATCAACAATAGCAAGAGATGGAATTGAATTTGATTCATGAATATGTATAACTTCTACTTTGGACTCCTTTGGAAGTATACATATCAATGCTCGGAAGCTTTCCGAGAGAATGGGATAGAAAACCATGGATACTTTGTCAAATTCAACACCGTCACAATTGACCTGTTTATAACATAGAAAAAGTAAGGAAAACAAACCTACACAGAAATAAAGAAAAGGGAAACTTAAACAAGGAAATATAAAGAAAAGAGACTTACACGAGTGTTGGCAGACAAATATAATCGGTAAGGAGAATTCTTTGATCTTAAAGACTCACGCTTGTTTAAGATTTCGCACCATACATCTAATATTTTATGCGAAACTTCATTTCCACACATTAAACTCTTCATATCAAGCAAGTTCAACTCAAACTGGCTTCTATACACAACCACACTGTATTTATAAGTAATTTTGTTAGTTTAAAATGAACTAAAGAAATGAAAGAAAGTACTCAATAAAAAATATACAGCCAATTACCTCTCATCGGTCTCCTCTGAAAATACATAATTAGCCACTTCTTTCTCAGATTGTGTAAACGCGGAGAAAATCATGATATTTCGCCGAATGTACGGAGATTTAAACACTGCTGAAATTTCTCTAGTTCTTTTAGGCATGGCAGGCTGATTCGGAGAGGGCGGCTGATCAGGAGAGGTAAGGTCAATGTGCACTTGAGCAGACGTACCACCTGGAGTTTCAGGAGTTTTTAAATTGTGTTCAGCAATGTCCTTCTCAAGCAAGGGTAGATTATCAGAAGGATCAGAAGGTTTTCCCTCCTCTACTGGCGGTAAGTGAGGTGAAAGGGAAGATACCGGGTTCATCTCATTCCCAGATGAACTGACAGTCTGAGATGAATCTAGAAAATCATCATCAGAATCTAGCAGACGAAATCTTGGCATCATTGGGTCTTTTTCCCTTTTTACCTTAACATGTTTGCGCCTTTTAGGCATAACACCAGCAGCAGTAGCAGCATCGCCAACAGTTGGTTTAAATGCATCTTGCAAGGCAAAAAGACTTTCCAAAATCTGTTCATTCCCCCAAAATGCATCATCGTCCCAATCTTGCTCTTTCCTATCATCCTCATCCACTTCCCCTCCAACAACATCAGCATCAGCAGCATCATCTAAATCATCACTCTTTTGTTGTTGAGATAAATGAAAACCATCAACAATAGAGGACAAGAAAGAAGACATCTTACGAACAGCAATTGAATTTGGGAGCTCACTCATTGCCTCATTCGCACAAGCCTTGAAATCATCAAAGGCATCAGCAAGGTTTTTCGCCGAGGAAACTAGTTTGTTTACACAAACCTCGGCTTGGCTCCTAGAAGACATCTTTTGTTGTTCATTTTTCATTTTGTTGTTCATTTCAGTTGCATCAATTTCATTGTGAGCAGCAGGCTTTACAACACAACCTTCCACATAACCTTGACCAAAAGATTTTTCCCTAAGTTCCGTCTTTATCCTTTCTGATATATCCTTCTTTGACCAATTTGCAAGTGTAGGGAATTGCCTATCACCGGACCTAACTTTAATGACAACTCTATCTAAATATATGAAAACCAAAATCATGACGGCACCTTTAAATGTTGTCACACGTCCCCTATTAAGAACATTCTTCTGCCACAATTGAATATTATTGAGCAACGAACCCAAAGTATAAGAACACCAGTTATAATTTGGGATTTGTGAAGTATCTGCAAGAATATTCAAAATACGGAAACCAAGAATAGCCCCCTTCACACCTACTAGGAAAGTGGAATTGAGAAATACAATGAAATTTCTCTTAAAATCATCTCCACCTTCCTTCTGGGACTTCAATTTGTCCAAAAGAACTCTTTTTGTGATTTCCTTATTATCAAATTGTTTTGCCCAACAATCAAATATTTCATTTTGTACCTTCTTTTCAACAGATTTTATTCCCTTTTCAACGTTTAGAGGTCCCATCGGCATACCGGTTGCTAGATGGACATCTTCAGCAGTAACATGTAATGACCCATCCATTAAAGAAGAATTAAGAACATTAAAAGTTGACACCAGCCAATGTGCCAACTTACCGGGAACCTTATCGGTTTTCAATAAAAGCAAACCCCCGAAACCCATAGAATGAATATCAGATACTTGCCTATCTGATAGACCGCTTTGAACAAATTCAAACAGAAGACCGGGGGTCATCCTTGATTTGAATGATGCATCAGCTAATGTCAATTTTAGTTTTCCTTTTCCTTTTTGTATACCTAAAGAAAGGAAATGATAAGGATACACTAATCAGAAACAATATGTGAAAAATTACGACTAATCAAAAACACTAACAATTGTCATCAATAAAACTTCAATAAGGGTACACTAAAATTGGAAAAGGGTACACTAAAATTGAAAAATGGTACGCTAAAAATAAAAATAAAAAGGGTTGGAATAAGGTCAAGTAATCCATAAAACTTCAATAATACCTTTTCGCACTTTACTTGAACCAGCATCATCCCCTGTCGTCATTTCATCTTGCTTTCTTTTCTTTGATCTGCTACCTACCATGCTACTTTTAACCTCCATGCCGGTGAGCAAAAAAAAAATCAAAACAAAACAATTAAGCAAAGAACAATAAGAGAAACCAGCAAATAAAGAACATACCATCAATTTCAATTCCTAAACGCACAAAATCTCCACTTCCAAAGAGTAACTACGTCTCTAAAGTATCAAATTCCGATTAATAATCGTCGTAGAATCAAACAACTGTCTTACAGCAAGCAATGAAATATCGTCGTGTACTGCAATTATACAGCAAATAAAATGGTTTGTTTTTACTCAATTATGCCAACGACTCAATAATTTGTTCACTTGTTCGTTTTCACTCAAACTTCAAAGGTGGCAAATATCATAAAAAGACAATTCCACATCGAGCAATTCACATCACATTCACATCACATGCAATTCCTCCAACGAATTTCGTCAAACAGTTTAGCTACATTCAATTGCAACGACTCGCAAACTACTCATTTTTGAAACACAATCGAAACTAAATTATCTAAAATTGCACGGATTAATCATATACTATATCACAATTCATATCATTTCTTCTTTCACAGAGGAATTTCATCAAACAGATAAGCTGCATCTCATTTCTCACCTTCCTTTCGAGTGTTCGCTCTAACTCGATCGACAACACTAGCTCACGCTCACACACATCACAATCAAACAAACAAAAAATCATCAGAAAAATTCAAAAAATCACACAGAATTAATAAAACGCAATCAATCGCACAATTCGACTAGTCAATTCGAATTATCAACATAAAATTAACCAATTAAAACAGCATAAAGTCAAATCATCGACTAGTAAAACAATTTGAAATCAAATTAATCTAGTTTAGCAAGCAATAATCAACTAGTCAAGTAATTGCATGATGATGATAATGATTGAACTAATCGATTGAACTAAATTAAGAAGATTGAGTGAGTAATACCTAGATATTGCGAAGAAGATCGAGGAAAAGGTACGCTAAGCAGGAAGGATTTTGCGTGGAGAATGAGAGTTGGATAATGTTAGGGTTCAGTTAATCGATCGTTCAATTTGGGGGAAATTGGGGGAAATCGTTCAATTTGGGTGGAAATTCTTTCAGTTATCGAGGGAAGTTGGGTTTTGCGCGGTAAATAAGGGGAAAATTGGGGGAATAAAATTAATCGGGGAAAGTTAATCTCATCCATTCACATAATAATATATGTATTCCAATCTGATGGTTGAAAAGAGTTCTCACAGTTCTCATTGAGTTAGTGGTTCTCACATGAACCTAAATCTATATATATATATATATATATATATATATATATATATATATATATATATATAGAGTGAAGATCAAGTGAGTCCCTTTTTCTTTTTTGAGTCCATAAGTCCTATTCTTAGCCATTGATCTAAAGAGGATGAATGGTTGAGATTGCATGTAGTAATTAAGGTAGTAACTACCATATTTTGGAAATAATATGAGAAAATCCTCTCTCCTCCCTAAATTACTGCCAACTAATATCTTCTTCTCTCTCATCTCATTCATTTTTTTTCATTCAAACACACGCCTAACACAAAAACACTTCACCTTCATCATCTCTCATCTCATTCAATTTTTTCACTCAACTCAATCGCTCACCTTCAACTCGAGCAAGGTTATATTGAAGCAACTTTCTAACTTTAGCAAACATAATGAACAAGGTGCGATCGCGATTGTTGGAAAACATAGACAAGTATGCGGACGCTAGACAAAAGATCATCGACGCTCCCAAGAGCAAGCCAACGAAGGGCCGAAAAAAATAACGTGTTTACTGAATCATGTCATCTCTTTTCTAACTACGAATTAATGGTTTGTATTCTTTAGTTACTTGTCTAATTACATTGGTATTTTGACTATCACCAATGCATTGAAGCTGTTAAACTCTGTTACACTGACTAGTTGTACCTGTTACTCTAATTTACTGCTGGTGTTACTATGGGGATTACTGAAGTTAACCCAATTTTCTTTGGTCTCACAATCTGTGTGTTACACCGAAGCATTGTAAATGTTACTTTAATGAACAATTTATGTTACTTTAAGTTATTAATGGTGTTTGTACAATGATATTGCAATCAATTCCTCTGACGCATTATATATTGTTTTTTGAAGAACAAATGTTGGTACTTTGTCAATGAATTAAACCAATCCAAGTTATCCCCAGTTACTTTGGCAATGATTTTGTCTAAACAACGATGTTGTCTTCAGTTACTTCAATGCATTGTTTCTGTTACTGTAACAGACGAATAGTGTTACTCTGACACACATGAGATGTTACTCTAACCAAAAACACATGTATTAAATAAATATAGTGTTAAATGCACCGTAACACAGCGCTATGTGTAAAAAAAATAGTACAAAATTAGTTTTTCGTGTAAACCCGAAAAAAAGAAAAAATAATGACAAACAAACACGAGTATTCTCAAAACACTTG
Source organism: Agrostemma githago (assembly GCA_958450325.1). Lineage (NCBI taxonomy): Eukaryota > Viridiplantae > Streptophyta > Magnoliopsida > Caryophyllales > Caryophyllaceae > Agrostemma > Agrostemma githago. The sequence goes on along the minus strand of OY288250.1, from coordinate 28,434,033 downwards.
TTCATCCTCTTCGTCTTCCTCGGTGTCTTCTTCAGTTTCTTCTCCTTCGATGTCTTCATCTACTTCATCCTCGTCATCATCATTGGTTGGCTTAGTAGGCTATTTAGGCGGTCATGCTGCGTACGGATTTGGACAGTTTCGTTTGGTTGGCTTAATTAGTATACTTTCTCACATCAAATCCGCAAGCCAGCGCGTAGATTTTGTAAAATTCCACTGCCTAATCAATTGTTCTGAATACTTGCTCCATGTACGGAGTGAAAACCTCACCCACATCTCTGCACCATTCCTGTGCATTCGGTTCTTTGCCAATGCTTCGTGCAAGAAATTAAAAAATGTCACGCCCATGGACATAAGTGTTACTTCAACTCATAAGTTGTGTTACTTTAACCCTTAAAGGATGTTACTCCAACGTCAGCGCCAAAAACCCTTTTCAGTATTACGTGTTTGTGTTACTCTAATTAGAATTAGATATTACTGTAATTCATAACTTGTGTTACTTCAACCCCATGACTGCTTCAACATAAAGCAACCAAAATATCAGTGAAACAATAATATCAGTGAAACATTGTTATTAATCCATGATTGATCAAATGAATCAAATTCTACCTTTTCCAGTGTTATCATGTGCGTTTGCATCTTTGGCAAAACCACCTGCACAAAATCAAACAGCGTTACACCCATGCAAATAATGTGTTACTATAATTCCTAAGTGGTGTTACTCTAACGTGTACAATACGTTACTCTAACATCATCATCAAAACCCTTTTTCTGAACGTTCATTTGTGTTACTGTAATTGCAAGTAAGTGTTACTTTAATGCAGAAGGCATGTTACTTCAACGACGTTTATGCGTTAATTGAAATCAAAACAATAGTATCAATGGATATCATGGAAAATCAGAATAAAAAGCATAAAGCCCTGTAATCTATAAAGATCGAGAGAGCAAATAACCATTGATACGAAACTGTGATATCAAAACGCAATGACATAAAAAAAACGCAAATTGATACGAAACTGTGATACGAAATGACAATGAAAGCACTATAAACATGAAAATCGACGTAAAAAACGCAATTTGACGCGATAAACCATTGATATTCAATCGAAATCCATGAATAAAAATTGAATCAAAACGTGAATGAAATACTGAAACTCACCATTGTTATACTCGATCCATTGCTTATCAACCGTTGAAGACGATGACGCGGTCATTGAATCCATTGTAACAGAATTCCGAGTACAAAATCGATGACTGAACGTGAATAAAGAAAGGGTTTTTTTTGGTGTTTGAATGAACGTGATATGATGAATGAATGTGAATGATGAATGAATGTGAATGAATGTGAATGAATGTGATAGGGAGTTATTGTTTCCTAAATTCATGGGAGCTATTTTAGGAACGTAAATCTTCTTGTTTTTTTTTTTTTTTTTTTTTTTTATGAATGCATCTTGTCCATCCATCCTCATCCCATCCAATGGATGGGATGAGGACTTAGGGACTCACAAAGAGTAAAGGACTCATAAGAGCCTTACGCTATATATATATATATATATATATATATATATATATATATATATATATATATATATATATATATATATATATATATATATATATATATATATATATACGCGGTAGTGATATTATGACAAAATCTAAATAACGAAAATTAAATGTTAGATTGTTAGATGCGATAAATAAATGTTAGCGGTGATGTTAGTGTACGATAAGTAAATGTTAGATGTTAATAGTCATGTCGTTATTATCGACTAATTATATTACTAATACATAAACATAAATGTACATAAAAAAGAATGAAAAGAAAAGGAAGAAGGAGAAATCGGTGTTGAATGTTGCACCCTCAACCTACATGCTCTTGCTTCTCGGGATACGGTTCGTCAAATGGCGGCAATGGCGCGGGAATCGTCGAGATATGTAGGAGGAGTTGATGGTGTGTATGTATGAGGTTTGTATGGAGGATTGTTTTCTTAGTTTTTACGAGTTTCGATCTCGGAATGCATGTAGACGGATGTGTATATGTTGATGTCGAAAATGGTGATGATTAGTAACTTGATGTGGATGAAAAATGTAGGGTTTTTGAAGGTGAAGTTGGCTGAAAAAATGTGTAAAAAAAGTTGTAAAAAAGTTGTTTTTTGTTTGAGGATTGATGGGGTATTTATAGGAAAACCCACGACCTAGGGTCACTCGATCGAGTGGCCCTAGTGCACTCGGTCGAGTGCCCTTGAGGACGAATCTGGTCCGGTTTTTGAGGCTCCACTCGATCGAGTGGGTCAATCCACTCGACCGAGTGGATCAATTAGGATGAGCTATTTTAGGAATGATTGACTCTGATTGATTCTTTGATGATTTTTTGAATTTTGTTGTTTGGCGCATATTTCCGGAAGCGCACCAAGTCATTTTGTGTGTCGGGTTCGTCTTTGACCGGGTTTTGACCCGGTCGCTAAAAGACGGGTTTTATTTTTGGTGTCGGTTTTGGCCCAAATTAGTCCCATTTTACTCGGAACGACTCAGTGGGCCTGGATTTGAGGTTGGTTTTGTGAGATTTGTATCCCGTTAAAAGCCCATGCCGGTCATTACTGATTTCGAGACCGTATCCGAGCGCGTTAGAGCACGTTAGCGTCCGATCATCATCGGGTGTTTTTTGGAAACTGCTATAGACACCTGGCGGTCAAAATTTGGGTGTCTACAGAGCCCCCACTCTGACTGAGGCTTGGACAAGGCGAAAGTCAGAGTAGCTACCAAGTCAATTAAAACCTGGTAGACTTCCGGTCGGGTCGTTTATAGTTCATTAGACTTGCGTGAAAGGGCTCGCCAGCCATAGGATAGAAATCATACCTGGGTTGATGATAATAACTCCGTGGGGAATCGGACTTGTCGCATAAGTCCTGGGTGCGCCTATATGTGGGCCCATCCCGTACCATTCCGGGGAAAATGCCGCCTCGGGCTTTCCGCTTGGGAGATATATGAGCTGCGCGGTCTTGAATTGTACCTGTATAAGTTACATAAAATTTTGCATGCAACACGTAGGTGAAACAAATATGACTCGCGCTGGGGAAGAATATTTTTTTAAATTTTTAACAGTTTTGAAATTTTTAAATTTTGAAAACGAAATCCTGAAAGCAACTCACGTGCTAGGTTTTCAAAATGAAAGGGGTAGAAAGGAAATTTGCAGTTTAAATAGACCGAAATTTGACCTTGTCGAAAAGGATTTTTCAAATGGCCAAGTTTTGCAAATTTTTGAAGAGAGAGGTATACCGACAGACTCGACTCTGGACGTGACCGGACGAGTTGATAGACACGACTGGACTCTCGAGGGGTTGGACCGTGACTCGGTAGGGGGTGGGCCACCTAACAAGACTCTTAAGTTGCGCTATTCCGCAGCCTAGGCGAGTGGCAACATGGTCGAATCCTCGGAATGGGAAGGATGCGTTATAGGGGAACTGCAGTAGTCTGTAATGAGACTGTTGTAGTCTAGTGTTCTTTTGGATTTTTTGTTTTGGGGTATATTCCCAAGGTGGGTATTGCTTCGAGTCCTGACAGGTTCTCGTCTTCGACTGAGCCGAGTACTAGGACACACTATAGAAAGGAGGCTAGATTTTTTTGAATTTATCTGGATTTTGTGAGTGGATGGAGAACTTCTGCCTAGGAGAAGCCCCCGGGACAACAAAGCTAGCTGTTGAGAACATGACAGTGTCGTGATAGGAATGACGGTGCTTTTTTGAATTTGTGTTAATGTGGGTGGTTGTGCCCTCGTTGAAAGGCTGCCTACGTATTCACGTGTAGTGAAATCAAACCAAGCCGTAGTTCAGTGAATTGGAAGATATATTATGGTGCCTAGTTTATTAGGGCTTTGTGTGTAACTAGTCATAGCGATGGTGTAGGCTAGGTGCATTCCCAATGATGTCTTGATCAAAGGGCTAGAATGGTTAGGATCTTGATCCTGTGACTGTGAGCGTTCTCCGGGGTAGCCCCCAGAGGTGGTGTGAACTATTTGGGCATGTTCTATGCCGACCGCAGGTTGAGCTCCCGTGTTCGGGGTTGGCAACTGGTTTGGATAAGAAGAATTGGGATGGGATTTGATGAGTTTTGCTCTCGGGAATTTGATGAGTTTTGCTCTCAGGGAATTTGATGAGTTTTGATCTCGGGTCTTTGGTGATTTTTGATCTCAGGTCTTTGATGAGTTTTGATCTCGGGGATTTGACGAGTTTTGTTCTCGGGATTTTAACGAGTTTTGTTCTCGGGATTTTAACGAGTTTTGTTCTCGGGATTTTAGCGAGCTTTGTTCTCGGGATTTTAGCGAGCTTTGTTCTCGGGATTTTAGCGAGTTTTGTTCTCGGGTTTGTGTATGGTGATTATGAATTCTGTTATGTAAAGAGAAAGTCGAGTAGAATGGCTCGAACTTCGATTGAGATAGGTTTTGATAATGCGGGATCTGGTTTCCATGTCTGGCCCTAATGGTTAGGGGTATCCTATGGAGCATGGATCCTCAAAATTCCGGGCTGTCTCTGTCCTGGGTTTCGGGAAGGTCTTGAGGGTTGTAATGTGGGAAGGCTGAGTGTGGTGTTAGCTGACCAGCTTGATTGTCACTCCCCTATTGGACGGTATGGGTCTTGATAATTTTGAATTGACCGTTTCACTTGAATTGAAAGTTAAGTTCGGTCATGGGTTTCTTGGATAATTTTAGTTGGTTGACTCCTTAGCCCCGGTCATGGGATTCTTCATTTGGATTGACCGCTTTAACCTCGGTGATGGGTGCCTTTTTTTTGACAATGGCCTCTTTTTTTGTTTTGGCCTTTTGCTTCTTTCCTGGACTTTTGATTTTTTTGTCCAGTTTTTTTAATTTTATTTTAATTTTTTTTTCACGGCTACTCCCCCGATGGTATTGTGGGTGGATATGGGGGTGGCCCCATCGGTTGAATTGGGCTTGTGGAGCTAAACCTTTGTAAGGTGTAAGCCTAGTTGGTGTTTGTGTGAGTGCAACTCGTGATGAAGTATCTATGGTAGACATGGTGGTTTAGATCTCGGTATTGTCATCATAATTCCGAGCAGGCTTGGTGGGAGTATCGTCCCAAGTTGGGTATTTCTGGCATCAAGTCTATAGAGTCACGATGCTTCTTTTTTGCTTCTGGTCAGACTAAACGCCTAAGGTAGGGATTGGTTAGTCTTATTGGAGGGGTGTTTATTGTGGGGAGATGGGCTTGCCTCCCGTCTTGAACCCAAACTAGGAGACTACCTAGATTTGTCATAGGATTCGATACCGCTCCTGCTAAGGGAAGTTATGTGGCTGTCTATGCCAGATATGGAATAGGTAAGGGAAAACACGGGTCTCAGTTCCTACAGTCATTATAGATGTGCCTATAATAGTCACGTGCGTGTGCTCACAATGTATGATGGTGTTCATCATGTTCTCGGAAACACATAAGGAAAGTATATATGAGAAAGAATATTGAAAGCTGATTTTATTGAATTTTGGAAAGAGGGCAGAATACAACTGACTCTAACTCCGACTTTGACTTTGACTTTGACTTCGAAAGAAATAGTACATCCTAGACTCGGACTCAGACTCGGACTTAAATCAAATCCGGACTCCTGGATGCGTGGGAGGTAGATTGGATGTTTTGGTCATCGGGCCCTGTGTAGTCCATGAGGGGTTTTGCAAGTGATAATATTTCCAAAACGGGGGTCCTCCCGGCATCGAGGGAATCTTGGATGAGGTGTTTCAGTTTCCAACACTGCTCTGTATCGTGTCCCCTTCCTCTATGGAATTTGCAGTAATGATCGGCATTCCATGCTTTGGAGCGTTTTTCTGAAGGTGGGTCGACTGTTGGGCCTATTGATAATATTAGGCCCTTCGAAACCAACCTCTGGAAAGCGACGGTGTAGGACATATCCAAGTGGGTAAATGTCCTTACTTCTGACTGGTTCTTGATTTTCGGAGAGGTGACTTGAGGGTTACCTCTTTCGGTCTTGCCATCTTGAGGGTATCGGACAGTTTCGTTAGAATGTTCACCCTTCAAATGGCTCAGTTGGGTGATCGGCTGCCTTACCCGCTCTAGCTGTGTTAGACGAGATCGGGTTCTTACAAGGTCTTCTTCGATGGTGGTCACCCTGACATTTAGGTTATCTAGGGCGGTATTGATTTTTGAGAAGATATTGTTAATGGAGCAAGACAGCATAAGCATACTCCCCTGGATATCCCCTTTCTCGACGGCGCGGGATTTGTTGTGGTTTGGTAACGCCTCATTCATAGGGTCCCTGATCGGAGGAAACGACAGGTGTTAGAACTCGCCTAGGCTCGGTTTTGCGTACATGCAAGAGGATGAGTCAAACTAGACACGGCCCGGGGTGACGGAAATGGCTAAGACTCTCGGATCGGGGAACCCGGACGTTGACCTAGACAAAGTAGCGACCGCGAATCAGACTTAAGCTGCAGAAGGGTGAATCCGAAAATGGGGCGACCGTGTTTGACCGTGCCACGTGCTCGGACCAACCGTGGTGACCTAACCCTAGGTGACTCGAGTATTGGACGAGTGACCCTTAGACGTAAGGATCACGAACCTTTTGTTATAGGGCTATGCCTTGTAAAAGGTTGACTCGGCCTCGAGGAAAGGCAGACGGGGTAAGGGAAGAAACTTGTGATGTAAGATCGACAGAGTTTTGACGCTAGAGACCCTTAACTCGATCCGAATAAAGACGGCCCTGTGATTAGGGTAGACCCTTATGTTAAAGGAGTTTTGAATTGGGACGACTCGACTAACGGATTGAAAGACGGGCGAAACTCCCTTAGGAAAGGTCGTGGGGACCGTCCTATTAGAGGGAAAGGTCGCGTGAGACTTTCTAGCTAGGACTCGAGTGTGTAAACGGGCTTTCCTTGGTAGGAGTATGTCCTACGTAGGTGGGCCTTGCCTTAGTCAAATAAGGCGGACGGGGATAGGGAGGAAACCCATGATGTAAGATCAACGGAGTTTCGACGCTAAAGACCTTCGACGACTTATGACAAGACCCGACACTGCTAAATACGGGAAGTCCTAAGAAGAGGAAGGTTTTGAAAATGAATTTTTTGGAAAATCCGAGAGAACTCGGGGAAGGGCCCAATTTTTTCAAAAAAAAATTGAAAAGTGCATCGGGCTCCAAATTTGAAAGTTCGAAAATATTTTCGAGTTTTGAAATGGGCAGAATACCGGCTAGAAATAGGCTATTTTGAGTAAAATCATAAGTCCTAAATTCGGTATGTGTCCCGGGTTTTGAAAATTGGATATCTTGAAATTTGAAAATTTGAATGTTGGAAAAAAGAATTTCCAACGATTTGAAAATTGAAGATGAGATCCCGAAGATTTGAAAATCGAAAACGGCATCTCGAAGATTTGAAAGTTGAAAATGGCATCGCGAGGTTTTGAAAATCGAAATTGAATTTTGAAAATTCGAAAATCGAATGGTGGATCGGAAGTTCGAATTTTGAAATGGGCGGCATGCCGGCTAGAAAATAGGCTTGTTTTGAGTCAAATCTTAAGTCTAAATTTCGGCAGCTTTCCGAGTTTTTTGAAAATTGGATATTTTTTGAAAAGATGCATTTTTGGAATTTCGGAATTTTGAATATCCAAAATGAATTTCCGAAGATTTGAAAATCGAAAGAGGATCCCGACTTTTAAATTTGGCGAAAATGCTGAGAGGCTCGAATATTTTGAAAAGTCGAAAATTTTTGAATTTTTGAATAGCATACCGGCTAAAAATTGGCTTGTTTTGAGTTAAATCGTAAGTCCTAATTTCGGTAGCACTCCGGTTTTTGAAAATTTGAATATTTTTGGAAAGATGCACTTTTTAAAATGACATTTTTTGAAAACGACACGGAAACCAAGTAGCACATAGTCACGTAAGCATTATGACGACACCATGTATGCTTTACACTAAGTCTCGGTCGGTCTAAAAGGGGTCTATACCAGTGCTCATAGTCTAGACGAGAAACGGGACGGACTTCCTAAGTCGAGTTGAGCTTAGAACATGCCGCAAAGTCCATACGAATCGACTATGAACACCTTTAACGTATCCAAGGCGGAATACATCGTGGTATAGTGGGACGTCGGTCACCAGTACCGGCCCGGGAAAATGGGGGTTATGCATGAACCGTAAAACTAAAACGCATATTGTATTTGTCAAACAATTTCTATTCGAGTCTCACCTGAGGATGCCGATGGTTAGGCACTCATCGGTTAATCCCCAGCGGAGTCGCCAAATTGTGGACATGACGTAGGTCCACCCCGACGCGGCCACGCGCGGGTTTGGGTAGGCGAATGCACCTCCATATGAGAATGGATCGAATTGAAATTTAAGTCGAAATGGAGTCGCCACCGAATTTTATGGTTATTCGGAACGTTCGAGCCCACTCTATATCGCTATGGTCCATACACAAAGTATGGCCCATTTCGGTTTTAGAGTTTATTGGGCTCGTCCCTTTGCATTGCGATACCGATACCATCTATACCGGTAATCGTGTAAAGAATGACTCTCGTGCGCCAACGGTTTCGGGCATCCGGAAACCGAGGTTCTGAGTAAGGGGTGAGGGTACGTGTTGGGAAGCCCACTAAGGACACCCAACCCCGCCCGCACATAGCAGCCTCTACTAAGACATCGTTTGACTTTCTAATATGCGCGTTAGTGATTCGGTGAAAGGATATGCAAACAGCGTTTTAGCTATGCATGCGAATTAAATGTGAGCTACGTCATTTTAATGCATCTAATTTATTGTCGAAGTGATTTAGCATGCGAGGGTTCATTTATAAACGGTAAAACGCAAATAAATAAAGCAAAGCAAAATAAATCTGTTACAAATTATACGTGCGGAATACAACCCGGAATTCACAATACAACGAGCAATAAAGTAGAATAATCGAAATACATAATCAAAATGATAAGCAATAGTTAGAAACGGACTCGTGTATAAACTAGACCGTGTGTCGTGTAAATGGACGAACTTCAATTAAATACATATTATTTTATGTATTAATCGAAGGACGGAGATATAGGACCTAGGCATGGTGCTAGCCCGATCCCAAATCCCGATGCCTTGTCCCAACTTATCATATCGATAAATTGGAGTCTTAAATTAATTATACGTCGAATACGACTAAGGAGTCGTCAACGCGAAATTAATAGTGAGACTGTCGATCAAAGTTGTTTAAGTGAAGTGATATATATGAGTTTTGAAAAATGGGATCACGTGATTGTCTTTACACATGACGACTAAGTCGTAAAAAAAGACGAGGCTCGAATGTTGCATTAAAGCTCTCGGATTTCTGGGCTATAGGACCCACTCGGTCGAGTCATGGCATGACTCGGTCAAGTGTGTCTTTAAATTAGCTACTGCCCGTTTTTTAAGGTTCTACTCGATCGAGTAGCTTATGTACTCGGTCGAGTGGCATCTGTGCGAGGTATAACTCGTCTTGTTTTATGTGTTTTAAATTCGATAATAAATCAAATCACATATAAATATGGCACGATTTATATGCAATTCGATCTTAGGTACTCATAATGTGTATATTATTATTACGAGACCGTTATCGGAGACTTTAGAAAAATTATATAAAAATCGTTTTAAATTGGACCGAGACAAAATTAATTCCCTCCGCGTTACGTCATCTTTAATAATCCTTACGGATTATGCGATGCTCGATTTAGCGTCAACGGGTTTTGTACCGATCCTTGAAAATGGAATTAAGCCCGTTCAACTACGTACTATCACGATCACGTTATGCCCTTGAGTGCGTAGGGCGGTGCTCCTCGAAAGGGCGCCACCACTATTGCGTCTCGTAAAGGGGTTAAACGGACTTTGGGCAATAGTCATAGTTAAACGAGTTAAATCCGAATTTTGATAATACGTAAATATATATATATATATATATATATAGAGAGAGAGAGAGATAGGTTCACATAAGGCCAACAACTCTTATAAGTTCATAAGTCCAAGTGTTAAAGTTACACAAAAGGTGCTTAAAGTTACACGAAATGAGTGTTAAAGTTGCACTTTATCACTTGAAGTGATAAAAGAGCTGAATGTTATAGTTATATATCAATTCTGAAAAAATGCAACTTTAACGTATGTCATCTGTAACTTTAATATAGACTTAATTACATATGGTGAACTTATTTGATCCTTTCTCTCTCTCTCTCTATATATATATATATATATATAGATGCGATAAATAAATGTTAGCGGTTAGATGTTAGTGTACGATAAGTAAATGTTAGATGTTAATAGTCATGTCGTTATTATCGACTAATTATAATACTAATACATAAACATAAATGTACATAAAAAAGAATGAAAAGAAAAGGAAGAAGAAGAAATCGGTGTTGAATGTTACACCCTCAACCTACATGCTCTTGCTTCTCGGGATACGGTTAGGGATGTCAATGGATCTCGGATCCTACCCTGATCCTGGGATCCAATACCTTTAGGGTAGGATATGGATCGCAGTATTTTTTGATCCTGAGGATAAGGATCGGACCCTGATCCTTTTAAAAATAAAAAGGTCGGATAAGGATCCCGTCTACAAGATCCTGATCCGACCCTTATCCTACCCTTTTATTTGTTTGGCTTATATGTTACTTTTATATCTTCTTATTTCATGATGTCGATGACATAGTTGATGATGATGATATGTGTAGACACCCACATTTTGACCGCCAGGTGTCTATAGTAGGTCCCGCCAAACACCCGATGATGATAGGACGCAAACATGCTTTAATGGGCTCGGATATGGGCTCGAAATCATGGACATTTGGTTTAGGCTTATTACGGAGTGCAAATCTTACAAAACCAAACTCAAATTCAGGCCCAGTGGGTCGTTTCGAGTCAAATAAGACTAATTTGGGTCGATTCTGACACCGGGGGTAAAACCGTCTTTTAGCGATCGAGTCAAACCCGGTCAAAGATATTTTTTCCCGAGTCACACGATCTGGCCGTGTCATTACGCGTCCAGTTCGGACTCAATCACTACAAAAATCAGCCTTCAATAATATTAAACAAATCCGTTTAAGGATAGAATTCGATCTCAAGTAGGAATTCTATCCGGAAACCGAAACGAAGTATCACCCGAGCTCAGATACTCGGCTGAAACAGCCGAGATACCTCCCCACCAGCCGAGATTCTTGGCTTATTCACCAAGAAACGAGAAGTTTATTCCCTTGCGAACTCTCGTGTTTCCTATCCAAACCGGTGTTTCTTGTCACACAAGCAAGACCACCTCGATTCCTATAAATAGGACCTCATATTCAAACACAAGAAATACATTCATTATCGATCAATACACTACAACTTTTCAGCAACTCATACACAATTATTATAGCAAAAATAGTCTCAAAATCCACATCCGAAGGAATACCGAAAAATTGTCCAAAAGTCGACGAATTCGTCCCGTCACCCGGCCGAACCCACGCCTCACACACACACACAAAAACGCTCCAAAAACCGACACCTTAACTCACCCGCATCATCTCGACGCTCCCGTGCCTAAGCCACCGTCCGACGAGCCTCATACCGAGAAACTAAAGCATGTAGGTTGAGGGTGTAAATCAAACCCGATTCTTCTTCTTTCTCTCTCTCTCTCTCACGTTTTTCTCCTCTCTTTTCGTCCTTTTTTTTTAATTTATCGATCGTTTCGCATTATTAATATGGGTCATTTGTCGCATCATATTTTTATTTATTTTCGACAATAAAATTTTTTTGTTTATATATATAACGTTCTTAAAATACGATACCGATTCTCTAATCAAATATCGTACCTACAAGAACTAAATTAAATCGATTTTCGTTGATGCTAATAAAATCATTACTTTTTTTTAACAAAATTCGATGATTTTTAATGCGGAGAAAATTAACATCTTTTTTTCTTTCAAAATTCTTTCTTTTTTTTCAATTTTCGTTCAAAAACAAGTTTTTCAAAACTTTTTATAAAATCATTCCGACTATTCGATATCGATTTCATAATCGAATATCGAATACGACGAATATCGAAAATATAAATCGAGTATAAATTAATCCATATTTGTACGCGATTTATAAAGAATTAACGGTTTTCGACAAAATAAAAAAACCCGGACAGACCGCCACGCGAGTCGCGCGCCATCCAGGCGGCTCGCGCGGCGGCCTGATTCGGCCGAGTCCCTTTTTCTTCGTTTCTTCGCTTTTCTATTTTTAATTCTTTTCGAACCTTATATTAAAATGCGACTTTCGCGACATATTTTAATAAATACTCTTTTTCGACCTCGGTCAACACGTGTTAATCAATCACGTGTCATCAAATCTTTTCTAAAATCATGCATATTATTTATTTACGTCTTTTTCAATTTATTCATCGTTACTAACTCATTTTCTCGTGTTTGTAGCTTTTTATTTGTTTTTATCGTTTTATTAGACTAAAACGAACTCACATGCTAAAACAACTTTGACGTTATTAGTTTAAACATGCATTAAACGACTTAGCAACCTTCGAACTAACCCGTGTACACCAAAAACGAACGATATCTTAGTAAAGGCCGCTAAGTGCGGGCGGGGTTGGGTGTTCTTAGTGAACTTCCCAACACGTACCCTCACCCCTTACTCAGAACCGTGGTTTCCGGATGTCCGAAACCATTGGCAACGAGAGTCATTCAATATACGATTAACCGCCCAGTCGGCATCGGTATCGATATGCAAAGGGACGAGCCCAATAAACTCTGACATCGGAAATGGGCCGTATTTTGTATACGGCCCACTACGACATAGAGTGGGCTCGAACGGTTCCGAATAACCATAAAATTCGGTGGCGACTCCTACTTCGATTTAAATTTCAATTTGACCATCTCATATGGAGATTCATTCGCCTCCCCAAACCCGCGCGTGGCCGCGTCGGGGTGGACCTATGTCATGTCCACAATTTGGCGACTCCGCTGGGGATCAACTGATGAGTCACTTACCATAGGCATCCCTAGGGTGAGACTCGAAAAGAAATCGTTCGAATAGTAATGTACACGTTTTAGTTCAATGGGCCATGCATAACCCAATCTTTCCCGGGCCGGTTACTTGTGACCGACGTCCCACTATACCACGGTGGGTGCGCTAAAGACATCGATGGTGGAACTCGTTTAGGTTTTGCGGCATATCCTAAGACCCACTCGGCTTAGGGAGTCCGTCCTCAGTATGAGAAAGCCATCGTTGTTGGTATAGACCCTATTAGACCGACCGAGACTTAGACTAAGAGCATACATGGTGTCGTTATATTGTTTCCGTGACTACATGCTACTTGGTCCGTGTCTCATCCTTTTTTTTCAAAAAAACGTGTTTTCAAAAAAAAAAAACTTGCATCTTTTTCGAAAACTATCCATTTTTCAAACCCGGAAAGCTGCCGAATTTAGGACTTATGATTTTGACTCAAAATAGCCTATTTTTAGCCGGTATGCTGTCCAAACCTTTTGAAAAATTCAAATTCTCGGCCCGATAAACCGTTTTTTTTTCGATTTTCAAAAAAAATCGGGCCTTCCAATCCGACTTTGCTCAGTTTTCAAAATTCAAATCCTCTTTTCAAACCTTCTTCTTCTTAGGACTTCCCGTATTTAGCAGTGTCGGGTCTTGTCGTAAGTAGCAAGAGCCTATAGCGTTGAAACTCCGTCGATCTTACATCACGGGTTTCCACCCCATCCCATGTCCGCCTTACTAGTCAAGGCACAGCCCACCTACGTAGGACAAACTCCTACAAAGGGAAGCCCACTTACACAATCGAGTCCAAAGTATGGGGATTAGCTTACACGTAGGCCTTTCTTCGAACGGGACTAGGCCCACTGTGCCGAAATTCTAAAGAAAGCCCACCGTCCATGAGTCACCCGTCTAGGAGTCGGTTTTTAGTCCGTTTCCAAGTCTAGTCGTTTTTCTCGGGATGCACCTTTCGATCTGGGTCCGATTCTGATTACACGGTGTTCTTACAGACAGGCCACCTCACACCCGAACCATGACTAAGGACGGTATTGATCAACTGAACAAATCGTTGGCCAAGATCCAAGAGCAACTCGACCGAATTAGGGGTGATCAGATCGCCATTGTTACCCGGGTTAGCGCCATCGAACAGGACAAGCCCAAGGACGGAGATGAAGCTCATGGGCCATTAGCCAAATTGACTAGCGCAGTCCTCAAACTGCAAGAGCAGGTCCATTTGTCGACCCACAACTCGATCCATACGGAGAATGCTCGAAGTTACTCTCCCTTGACCGACCAATTGCCTGCCAATCTCAATTTGACGGGCCTCCCGATGTTCGACGGAACAGAAGACCCGGTATTACATATCCGGGCCTTCAAAGAGTTTATGGCCCTAAAAGGAGTCAAGTCAGACATGTTCAAGCATCTGTTTGCCTCCTCGCTAGAGAAGCACCCGAGAGCCTGGTTCTATAGGCTCGATTCCAAGAAGTACAAGTCTTGGGACGACGTAGCAACGGAATTCGTCCGGAACTACGCCGACAATACGGAGATCCAAACCACCATGCGCACCCTGGAAGTAATGGCCCAGGAACCAAAGGAAGGGTTTACAAAGTACCTTCAACGCTGGAGGGCTGAAAGTGTCAAACTGGTCGATAAGCCCAGTGAAAAAGTCCTAGTTGAAGCCTTTGTCAAGAATCTCCTGCCCGCCTACCGGATCCATCTCCGGTACGCTATCATACCTAGCTTCGCGGTCCTAACCGAAATGGGAACGAGAATCGAGGATGATCTAAGGATGGAAAGCCTCACTAAGGCCTCCACCAAAGGATACCAAGGGGCCAGCTCATCAACAAGCAAGCCCGCATCCACCGCTGCCACTCGTAGCATTTTTGACGAGGTAAATCTACTTGATAACCCGTCCAAGAAGAATACGCCACCCCAAGTATTCACCGACATAGGTACTACCTATGCGAATGCCTTACAAAGGCTCTCGTCAGAAGGCCTCATCACCCCGATAGGCCCAACACCCGATCCTCCAGCTGAGCGTCGCTCCAAGTTCTATGATGCCCAAGCCTACTGCAAATACCACCAAGGTAAGGGACACGACACTGAGAAATGCTGGAAACTAAAACATCTGATCCAGGATCTCATTGAAAGCGGGAAAATTCCCCTACCTGGAGGTAAGCCCAACAACAAAGACAACCCGTTGGCCACCCACGCTATCTTTTCCGGGGAAGTCATAGACTGCTCACACCTCATTTCCCCGTTTACCCCACAAATCAACGGGATCTGGTGTGAGGATGAAGACGATGTCTACCTCACTAAGGGAGAAGCAGTCCCTATCACATCTGAGGAGATCCAGAAGGTTAAGTCCAAAGCCTTAATCAGCAGTCAGGCCCTCATCATCACCGAACCGTTGCCCAAAACGGAGATTGTCCCGGAAGAGCCGCCAACTACTGAAAAGGCTCTGGTAAAGCAGCTGAGCAAGACTCGAGTTGACCTCTCTATATGGCAACTCCTAGTTAGCTCTCAGGAACATCGAGAGGCACTCACTAAGGCCCTCGATCAAGTCAAGATCGACTCTATGGCTACTCCAGCTGAAATGGTAGCCACGGTTCTACCCCACCTAAAGGGAAAAGCAAAAGAAGAAGGCCCGCTCATCACCTTCTCCAATGCTGATCTACCATCATTTGGGCCAGCCCACAACATGGCCCTCTACATCACGGTAATCTGCCGTGGAAAATATCTGCCCATGACCCTTATTGACGATGGGTCCGCAGTCAACGTCCTTCCCTTAAGGACCGCCAAAGCCCTCGGTATCACCGAGGCCGACTACATTCCTACAACCCAAACTATCCAGGCTTTCGACGGGAGTCCAAAGTCCGTAGCCGGGGCCGTAAAACTCACTATCATAACAGGCCCGATAGAGAAAGAACTGGAGTTTCAAGTGATTGACGTGACCTCTTCCTTTAACCTTCTTCTAGGAAGACCCTGGATCCACTCGACCAGGGCTGTGTCCTCTACTCTGCATCGGAAGATCAAGCTACCTTTGCACGATACCGTCATCACCCTAGAAGCCACGCCTATGACTGTGGCCAACTGCAACACCTCGGGCCGCACCGATCTTTGGGGGTTCGACTTCATAGGGGCCATCGAAGAAGAATACCTTTTCCGACCCTACTTTACTGTTAGCATGGACCGGATGTTACAAAATCTGGGCTTTTTACCAGGGGTCACATCAAGACCCGATCTCCCTGCAGGAAAAATCCTTGAAGTCCTTGACAACGGGAGAGTTCAGACCGGTCTGGGCTACACTTTGACCCCAGAAAATATGGGCCAAACCGGGACCGATAAAATCATCTTCGTCACGCCGGTGTTCGAGTCCGTCCAAACGGGCCTGTATCGGCCTCCAACCACACGCCCTGGGACCCACTTGGCCCAGGTTTGCAACTACATACCCGACGACATCTTCGCCCTCATCCAGTCCGAAGATGCTAAGAATGCTGAGCCCGCGCTGGGGTTACTTTTCGGGGAGGAGCTCGCGACCCCGATGCCAAAGGAGGAGCTAGTCAGCCTCATTCTCCGCAGCCGCACCTTCGATCCATCCAAACTGATCTCGGATGTTGGACCCGGGACAGGTAAGAGAGCCTGGAGAAAGACTGTCAAGTGGACTGACAGTCAAGGAAGGACTTTCAAGCTTATCAGAGGGGAAGGAGAAATGCCAGAATCTGAGTCTGAGTCTGAGTCAGAGTCCGAGTCAGAGTCTGAGATTGAGTCTAGTGAGTCCGGTGCTAGGGTCAGTCCTGTAACTCCCCCTCTCCCTTTAGCTTTTCCTGGTGCTTCGGGGTCTGTCCCGGGCACACTACATATCCCGCCACTGACTAGCGATCAGATGGCAGCTCTTTTCGAGCTTTTCTCTCAATTTATGAATAATAACAACCGTTCTGCTTACGACTTGTCTCATTTTCAAAAATTCCTAAATTTTCAAAATATTCTGTGCAATGACATTGAGAAACCCGACGAACAGGTATCCTTACCTCCACATCTGATCGAGCAATTAGAGCAGAGGGAATCCCGCAATCCGGTAATCGAAGAAACCGAATCTATCAGCGTGGGAACAACCTTAGAACCTCAGATGCTTAAGATAGGGTTATCTCTAGATCCCAGGGAGAAACAACAATTCATCGATCTCCTTCAAGAGTTCAAAGACGTCTTCGCATGTTCCTACAAGGACATGCCGGGGATAGACCGCGAAATAGCCGAGCACCATATACCGATCAAGGAAGGGTTCAAACCAGTTAAGCAGAAACTCCGACGCATGAGGCCCGAATGGTCCCTCAAAGTCAAGGAGGAAGTCGATAAACAATTCAAGGCTGGGTTCATACGAGTCTCCGAGTATCCAGATTGGGTTGCAAATATCGTACCGGTCCCTAAAAAAGACGGTAAAGTACGTGTCTGCGTGGACTTTCGGGATCTTAACAAGGCGAGCCCGAAAGACGATTTCCCATTACCACACATTGATATACTGGTGGACAATACAGCTGATCATGCCCTTCTATCATTCATGGACGGATATGCCGGGTACAATCAAATAAAAATGGCAGAGGAAGATATGGATAAGACCACTTTCATTACACCTTGGGGTACTTATTGCTATACCGTCATGCCATTTGGTCTCATTAATGCCGGGGCCACCTATCAACGAACCGCCACAACTTTATTACATGACATGATGCATAAAGAAGTGGAAGTTTACGTGGACGATATGATCGTCAAATCCAAGCACAGGGACGGTCACATCACCGCCCTGAGAAGATTTTTCACCCGATTACGCAAATACAACATGAGACTAAACCCTCAGAAATGCAGTTTCGGGGTAACTTCTGGCAAATTACTGGGTCACATCGTCAGCCAACGCGGTATCGAAGTCGATCCAGCTAAGATCAAGGCCATCACCGAGATGCGGCTTCCTAAGACCGAAAAGGCGATAAGAGGTTTTCTCGAAAAGGTCCAATACATCAGCAGGTTCATTTCAAAACTAACCATGGTATGTGAACCGATCTTCAAGAAGCTGAAAATAGGGGAACGGTTACTATGGGACGACAAGTGTCAAGCAGCCTTCGACAGAATCAAGGAAATCTTGTCTTCACCGCCGGTCCTGATGCCACCTCAGCACGGTTTACCTTTGTCGTTGTACCTAACCACGACAGAGACAGCCATGGGGGCTATGTTAGCTCAAACGGTCAACTCCGAAGAACGAGCAATATACTACATCAGCAAAAAGTTTTTAGAGTACGAGTGTAAGTACACCATGCTCGAAAAGACGTGTTTAGCACTGGTCTGGGCCACTAAAAAGCTCCGACATTACATGCTCAGCCACGAGGTACAGGTACTGTCAAGGATGGATCCAATCAAATATCTTTTCGAAAAGCCCATTCTCAACGGCAGAATATCAAGATGGACCCTGATGTTGGCAGAATTCGATCTAAAATTCGTACCACTGAAAGCCATCAAGGGCCAAGTAGTAGCCGAATTTCTCGCTGACAGTCCCGTAACCGAAGAAGGACACACCGACACTTGGTCCTTCCCAGATGAAGATATTTTCCATACTGACACCGAGACGTGGGATTTATACTTCGACGCAGCATCCAACTTTCGAGGATTTGGAGTCGGAATCCTCCTAATCTCGCCAAGAGGGGAACATACTCCCGTATCTATCAAACTGGACTTTGATGTCACCAATAACGCCGCTGAGTATGAAGCATGCATCCACGGGCTACAAGCCGCCGTCGATTTAGGGGTCACAAACCTCCGAGTACACGGCGATTTATCACTGGTCATTAATCAAGCACTCCAAAAATGGAAAACCCGAAATGCCAATCTCGTAGCCTACCAGGCACGAGTAAGGGATCTCGAGAAACAATTCCAAAAGGTAGAATACATATACCTACCTCGGGAAGAAAATCAGTTCGCAGACGCACTTTCAAAATTGGCATCCTTACTAAATATTCCCGATCATATGACCAGCATGCCGATTTGCGTCGAAAGACGATCCGAGCCGGCACATATCCATGACATCGAGGATATCGAAATACCGGATCCCGAGCCATGGTACAAGGCGATCCAGACGTATTTGACAACCGGGGAGTATCCACCCGGGACCGACAATAGAGCCAAAAAGACCTTGCGTAGGCTAGCAACCCAGTTCGTCCGTACCGACGACGGGCAACTCTACAAAAAGACACCACAGGGGGCTCTTCTTTTATGTGTCGACAAGGGTAATGCTGAAAAGGTCATGGCCGAAGTACATGACGGCGAGTGTGGTCCTCACATGAACGCTCAGATGCTAGTCCGAAAGATCATGAGACTTGGATATTACTGGAGTAGCATGGAAACCGATTGCCAGCTATATGTCAGACATTGCCATAATTGCCAGATTTTCGCTAATGTACAGCATATGCCACCATCCCTGCTGTATACCATGACATCACCCTGACCATTTTCAACGTGGAGAATCGATATAACCGGAAAGATAAACCCCTCGGGAACCGGAGGACACTATTTCATTTTGGTAGCAATCGACTATTTCACCAAATGGGTCGAAGCGGAATCCTACCGTATTCTCAACGCCAGCCACGTTGCCAAATTTATCCAAAACAAGATAATATGCCGATATGGGATCCCTCATGAATTCATCAGTGACCACGGGACCCACTTTCAGGCTGAGACGGCAACCTTGTTAGCCAAATACAAGATCCAAAGACATACGTCTTCACCCTACCGACCCCAAACCAATGGAGCGGTAGAAGCAGCTAACAAAACCATTGTCACCATACTCAAAAAGATGGCTGACAATTATCGGGACTGGCCCGATAAGATACCATTTGCCCTTTGGGGATATCGAACCTCGATTCGTACTGCGACCGGGGCAACACCGTATTACCTTACATACGGGATGGAAGCGGTCCAACCTGTCGAGCTGGAGGTACCGTCACTCAGAATCCTACTCGAAAGTCAAGTACCAGAAGCCATTTGGGTTCGAGCACGATATGACTCGTTAGTACTTCTAGACGAACGACGATCTCGGGCTCTCAATAACATACAGATCTACCAGAAAAGAATCCAGCGGGCTTTCAACAAAAGGGTAAGGCCCCGGAATATCAAAGAAGGAGATCTAGTTCTCAAGTCCGTACGAGCTTTATTACCAATAGACACAAGGGGAAAGTTCAAACCTAACTGGGCCGGTCCTTATTTGGTAAAGAAGATTCTATCGGGTGGAGCGGTGATGCTAACGGATCTGAACGGGAATGAGTTTGTCAACCCAACTAACCTGGACCAGCTGAAACGTTATTACCCTTGACCCGTTTCTCTCAATGTCATTCGCAAAAGTTTATTAAAAACGTCTTTCCAAAGTAAACTTTTTAAGACAAGTCAAAAGCTAGAATTACTTATTCTACTGTTATAAACATCTTTAACCAATAGTCTTGATGTATTTCGAAATTGCAATTTAAAGTCTGAACTACGTTTGGTTTGATTCCGCTATTTGTGGATACGTAGGCAGCCCCTCAAAAGGGCACAACCACTGCAATCGAAAAAACAGGAACGGTTTCTAATAAACTTTCTTTATTTATCTCAAAAAAAATTCAATTACAAAAAAATCCAAAAAAAACCAAACACACAAATAGTACTAATATTAAATAATAAAAATCTAAGGCGTTTTTCCCTTTCCCTTGTCCTTAGTCTCTTTTTCGGCCCACCGACGTCGACGTGGAGGTGAACGCTCCCGAATCACCAAGGGAATCTCCTTAACCCGGGCTCGTTTCTTCGAACTTGATTCCCCGGTCACCTCGGTCGGTCCTAGCCTGATCCGTGCCCTCTCGGGTAGCCGTTCCCGCGGCCCAAGCCTGTCTCGGACCGCTAGCTTAGGTCCGAGCCTTCTCTCTAAGTCACTAGCACCGGTCTCTTTAGCTCGAGTCTTAATCTTTGACTTAGAACCTGACTCCGGCCCGACAAAGGTAGTTGGAGTTTCTTCTTTAAAGAACCATCTATTGTCCTTCACCGATTCTCTACGGGCTAAGTCAAAAGCCTTATCGGTCTTTAAAGCTTCACGGGCCTCTTTAGATTCTTCAGAAGCCCATTTAAGATATGATTCAGAAACCCAAGCGGTCTGACAAAGGCGAGGTATAGTCCACATGACCCGGGTAAACCAGCGTTGTAACCACGTGTCACACATAGCGTCCGTCAATTGGACCGAAACGCTAATAATTGCTTCAGTTTTGGGAATTTGCTGAAATGAACCAAACTGTCGTAGAAGACGATCTGGGTAAATATGGACGGTCCAGTCCAAGGACAAAATCACCAGGTAACGGGCTTTATCTCTTTTAGCTAGGCCCGTCATCTTCGAGAGGAACCACCAGATCACGTTCCACCTAATCAGGGGCCCGCCATGGAATTTTAGCTCCTCATCCCAATACTTCCGATTTATATGATGATTGGAGCTAATTCGTCGAGACCGTGAGCCTATCTGACAGCTTCGATACCTGGATATGCTCGTCGGGGGCTCTATAATTGACAGGCGCTCGGATAACCAAATCTGCAAAGATTTTCGAAAAGTCAAAAACTTTCGAAAAAATCAAAAAAAAAAATTCCGAAAAAAATTCAAAAAAAAAAAATTTCGAAAAAAAAAAAATTTCGGAAATTCAAAAAAAAAAAAAAGAAAAAATCAGAAATTCGAAAAATCAAAAAAATTCGGAAATTCGAAAAAAAAAATCAAAAAAAAAATTTCGGAAATAAAAAAAAAATTCGGAAAAATTTTCGAAGAAAAAAAAAAAGGGGTCAAATACCTGCAGAAGACGAATCCCGCCCGTTAATTGCCGATCTGGATCAAGTCTCCTCGCATCAAGGCCCATGATGGTCTCCCCAGTTATCAGCCAGGCTGAGCTATAACCTGCCTCCATTTGATCCACTATGCTGATTAGCCTGATCTCGCCTAAACATGAGTCAGCATCCATCCGACCTTCGAAAGCGTATCGATGCAGCATACAGAAGGCAAAGGCCCTACGCCTGTGGATAGGAGAAATTCTGGGACCATTAGGATCCATGAATTTATCAGCTAAGTCGAACAGGGAAACAGAATTTCCCTTCACCATACGGGAAGTCTCAGCATGAGACAACCCAAGAAAGTCCCTCAGCCTCCTCCTTGGATCAGGGTAAAAAGGAGGAATAACAGGATGAGCATTGGGGCACCAACCCCCTACAGCAGCAATCTCTTCGGGAAGGGGACATATTTCTCCCCGAGGAAAGGCGAAAACATGATGGGTAGAATCCCAGAAGGTCAAGCAAGCATCTAGAAAATGGGTATCCACCTTAAGTCGCTGGAGCGAGAACAAAGCTACAATTCCCATCTGAGTTAACTGGACCTTATCTCCATCTCGAAAATCTTGGGCCCACGCGTGAAGCATCGCGGTCAGATGTTCGATTCCCATAGCAGAAAGTTTTTATTTTATCTAAAAAGTCTAAAGGGATTTTTTTTAAGATGAGAAGGAAATATTTCAGGTTGGAATATGAGAAGATTAAGGGCAAGAACTCTCTATTTATAATAGGGAAATCTCCTCTCCTAGTCACTCCTGGAATAGGGATTTTTGCAGTATTCCCTGCTTCACTTAGGCATACAGGCCTAACCAGATTTTTTTTAGGAATCCGTGTCAGAATCTGATCAGGAATCAAGTCATCCCAAACATTCCTTTTCTTCCAAACTTTTCAAAAAAAAAATTCCGCCATTTTCGAAATCTTTTTCGGTTTTTTTTTTCCAAAAAAAATCAACCAAAAATCATTTTTCTCCCCCAGCACGAGTCGATGTTTATCTGTATCCCGAGACTCCTGGATAATTATCAAAGTTCTCAGTGAAAATTCAAGCAACATTTTCGCTGAGAAATCGGATGCATCAGTGAAAATTCAAGCAACATTTTCGCTAATAAAAGCTCCCACGCAATTTCAAGATGGAGATTGTCTGTGAACAGACAAATCCAAGACCTTTTTAGTAGAAAGTCCCCGCGCCATTATCAACATCTATCCAGGTATGATTTCTATCCTATGGCTGGCGAGCCCTTCACGCAAGTCTAATGGACTCTAAACGACCCGATCGGAAGTCTGCCAGGTCTTAATCCTCGATTGGCCTGGTAGCTACTCTGACTTTCGCCTTGTCCAAGCCTCAGTCAGAGTGGGGGCTCTGTAGACACCCACATTTTGACCGCCAGGTGTCTATAGTTGGTCCCGCCAAACACCCGATGATGATAGGACGCAAACATGCTTTAATGGGCTCGGATATGGGCTCGAAATCATGGACATTTGGTTTAGGCTTATTACGGAGTACAAATCTTACAAAACCAACCTCAAATTCAGGCCCAGTGGGTCGTTTCGAGTCAAATAAGACTAATTTCGGTCGATTCTGACACCGGGGGTAAAACCGTCTTTTAGCGACCGAGTCAAACCCGGTCAAAGATATTTTTTCCCGAGTCACACGATCTGGCCGTGTCATTACGCGTCCAGTTCGGACTCAATCACTACAAAAATCAGCCATCAATAATATTAAACAAATCCGTTTAAGGATAGAATTCGATCTCAAGTACGAATTCTATCCGGAAACCGAAACGAAGTATCACCCGAGCTCAGATACTCGGCTGAAACAGCCGAGATACCTCCCCACCAGCCGAGATTCTTGGCTTATTCACCAAGAAACGAGAAGTTTATTCCCTTGCGAACTCTCGTGTTTCCTATCCAAATCGGTGTTTCTTGTCACACAAGCAAGACCACCTCGATTCCTATAAATAGGACCTCATATTCAAACACAAGAAATACATTCATTATCGATCAATACACTACAACTTTTCAGCAACTCATACACAATTATTATAGCAAAAATAGTCTC
Source organism: Agrostemma githago (assembly GCA_958450325.1). Classification (NCBI taxonomy): domain Eukaryota; kingdom Viridiplantae; phylum Streptophyta; class Magnoliopsida; order Caryophyllales; family Caryophyllaceae; genus Agrostemma; species Agrostemma githago. Next base: position 28,410,145 of record OY288250.1, on the reverse strand, counting down.
AAAATCCACATCCGAAGGAATACCGAAAAATTGTCCAAAAGCCGACGAATTCGTCCCGTCACCCGGCCGAACCCACGCCTCACACACACACACAAAAACGCTCCAAAAACCGACACCTTAACTCACCCGCATCATCTCGACGCTCCCGTGCCTAAGCCACCGTCCGACGAGCCTCATACCGAGAAACTAAAGCATGTAGGTTGAGGGTGTAAATCAAACCCGATTCTTCTTCTTTCTCTCTCTCTCTCACGTTTTTCTCCTCTCTTTTCGTCCTTTTTTTTTATTTATCGATCGTTTCGCATTATTAATATGGGTCTTTTGTCGCATCATACTTTTATTTATTTTCGACAATAAAAACTTTTTTTTATATATATAACGTTCTTAAAATACGATAGCGATTCTCTAATCAAATATCGTACCTACAAGAACTAAATTAAATCGATTTTCGTTGATGCTAATAAAATCATTACTTTTTTTTAACAAAATTCGATGATTTATAATGCGGAGAAAATTAACATCTTTTTTTCTTTCAAAATTCTTTCTTTTTTTTCAATTTTCGTTCAAAAACAAGTTTTTCAAAACTTTTTATAAAATCATTCCGACTATTCGATATCGATTTCATAATCGAATATCGAATACGACGAATATCGAAAATATAAATCGAGTATAAATTAATCCATATTTGTACGCGATTTATAAAGAATTAACGGTTTTCGACAAAATAAAAAAACCCGGACAGACCGCCACGCGAGTCGCGCGCCATCCAGGCGGCTCGCGCGGCGGCCTGATTCGGCCGAGTCCCTTTTTCTTCGTTTCTTCGCTTTTCTATTTTTAATTCTTTTCGAACCTTATATTAAAATGCGACTTTCGCGACATATTTTAATAAATACTCTTTTTCGACCTCGGTCAACACGTGTTAATCAATCACGTGTCATCAAATCTTTTCTAAAATCATGCATATTATTTATTTACGTCTTTTTCAATTTATTCATCGTTACTAACTCGTTTTCTCGTGTTTGTAGCTTTTTATTTTTTTTTATCGTTTTATTAGACTAAAACGAACTCACATGCTAAAACAACTTTGACGTTATTATTAAACGACTTGTCAACCCATTTTATTTTTCTCACATGCTTAGGAAAATAAAGTTTGCATATCATTCAACCGTCGAACTAACCCGTGTACACCAAAAACGAACGATATCTTAGTAAAGGCCGCTAAGTGCGGGCGGGGTTGGGTGTTCTTAGTGAACTTCCCAACACGTACCCTCACCCCTTACTCAGAACCGTGGTTTCCGGATGTCCGAAACCATTGGCAACGAGAGTCATTCAATATACGATTAACCGCCCAGTCGGCATCGGTATCGATATGCAAAGGGACGAGCCCAATAAACTCTGACATCGGAAGTGGGCCGTATTTTGTATACGGCCCACTACGACATAGAGTGGGCTCGAACGGTTCCGAATAACCATAAAATTCGGTGGCGACTCCTACTTCGATTTAAATTTCAATTTGACCATCTCATATGGAGATTCATTCGCCTCCCCAAACCCGCGCGTGGCCGCGTCGGGGTGGACCTATGTCATGTCCACAATATGGAACATGAATCATCAAATTGATGAATAATGAAGAAATAGTAGCTTTGGACTTGTGCTTCCTGTGGTCTTCTGGAGTTAGGTTCTTTTGAGTAATGTATTTTGGATAATTGATCTTTGTGGTTGTACGGACTAGTGTAGTAGCGTTATCTAAACTCTAAACTCCATTTAGCTTTGTTTGAACATTGTATAATTATTGGTTGCTTAAACCCTTTAAATGGTCTAAATTTAAATGATTACATAAGGTGAGAATATAATATAAAACAATAAATGAACTTAAAAATGGAAAGATCCTGATCCAATCCTGATCCGATCCTGATCCTTAGGATCCGGATAAGGATACTATAATTTTGGACCTTTAGGATAAGGATCGGATCCGGATCCAAGGGAAGAAATAAGGATATGGATCTGGATCCGGTCCAGATCCTACCCTTTGACATCCTTAGATACGGTTCGTCAAATGGCGGCAATGGCGCGGGAATCGTCGAGATATGTAGGAGGAATTGATGGTGTGTATGTATGAGGTTTGTATGGAGGATTGTTTTCTTAGTTTTTACGAGTTTCGATCTCGGAATGCATGTAGACGGATGTGTATATGTTGATGTCGAAAATGGTGATGATTTGTAACTTGATGTGGATGAAAAATGTAGGGTTTTTGAAGGTGAAGTTGGCTGAAAAAATGTGTAAAAAAAGTTGTAAAAAAGTTGTTTTTTGTTTGAGGATTGATGGGGTATTTATAGGAAAACCCACGACCTAGGGTCACTCGATCGAGTGGCCCTAGTGCACTCGGTCGAGTGCCCTTGAGGACGAATCTGGTCCGGTTTTTGAGGCTCCACTCGATCGAGTGGGTCAATCCACTCGACCGAGTGGATCAATTAGGATGAGCTATTTTAGGAATGATTGACTCTGATTGATTCTTTGATGATTTTTTGAATTTTGTTGTTTGGCGCATATTTCCGGAAGCGCACCAGGTCATTTTGTGTGTCGGGTTCGTCTTTGACCGGGTTTTGACCCGGTCGCTAAAAGACGGGTTTTATTTTTGGTGTCGGTTTTGGCCCAAATTAGTCCCATTTTACTCGGAACGACTCAGTGGGCCTGGATTTGAGGTTGGTTTAGTGAGATTTGTATCCCGTTAAAAGCTCATGCCGGTCATTACTGATTTCGAGACCGTATCCGAGCGCGTTAGAGCACGTTAGCGTCCGATCATCATCGGGTGTTTTTTGGAAACTGCTATAGACACCTGGCGGTCAAAATTTGGGTGTCTACACACCCCTTTTCTTCTCCTTATTCTGATGCGTTTTATTGATTCGATTGTTGATTTCTGATGTACCATTGATTCTGCTGCTGTCACGTTATGTTGCTGTCTCGTTTTATAGGGTTTCGGGATTTCGGATGCTAGTTTTCTTCTCCATTTTCTGTTGTGCGCTGCTGCTGATGCATCTTATTACTATTTATGTTGCTGCCTTTTCGTTCTTCTTCTTCTTCCCTGGTCAGTTCTGTTGTCGCCATTTCTGCTTCTAGCGTTGATAGTGCGTTAATGTATGGTCCGTGTTTGGTGCGGTTCTGGAGTTCGCTGCTACTGTGTTCGCTTTGTTGTTGCTTGTTATTGTTGTCCTGTCTTATGCTGCTGCTGTTTGCTTCTTCTTCTCCCTTCTTCTTCTTCTTATTCGCTTTGTTGCTTGTTCTTCCTCTGTCTCACCTCGTTTTTCTGTTCCTTCTTCTTTTACGTTCACCCGTCATCATCAAACGGATGTCCGCCTGATTTGTTGTTGCTGCTGTTCTCTACTGCTGTTATTGTTCGTGGTTGTCGTTGTTGTCGACATTCCATTTTCTTCTTCGTTCCTTCCTCGTTTCTGTTTGTGTGCTGTTGTTGATGTTGTCGCATCATTGTTGCTGCCTCTATATTCCTCAGTTTTCGTCGTCTTGTTGCTACTGCTATTGATTTCTGTAGTTATCTCCTTTATCATGGTTCAATCTGATCCCTTTCTTCGCCCTTCTTCCCTTTGCTTCTCGATGCTCTTCTTTATGCTGCAGCTGCTGTTTGTTCTTGCTTTTGCTCCTGCTGCTATTGTGTCGTCATCGTTGTTCTGTTCTACTCATAGTCGGTCTTGCGATCCTCTTTTCTTTTGTTCTGTGCTGCTGTCCGATGTCGTAACTCCGTCTTTGCTTGTTTGCGGCTGCCCGTTCTTTTTTTCGGGTGTCGTTCTTCTTTCTGTCTGACTTTAGTAATCATCCACTGGTGTTTTTTTTTCTAGCATTTCGTGAGGCCTCCGTCAAGGACTTGTACAAGATTGATTCCGCTATCGACTGAAGGTAACTTTAGGACGTTACTCGATTTTATATCGTATGTTTGAGTAGTAGTATGTAGTAAATATTTTAACTTCGGTTTTCTAATTTTAGCTATATATTATTGCTAATTATATTTAAATCGTATTTATAAATATTTTACAAGTTTTCGATATCGTTTTACAAATCGTTAGTAATTTGATTATTTACGATCGTTATAATATTTTGTTGGCTATCGTGACACTAGTAACTAAATAATATCGATTTCATATTTTCGTCATATTTCGTTAATTTCTAATTTTTGACTCAAAACCGTATTTTTATATTATAATCGAGATTTGTACACTTGTTTAATAAATTAATTAACGTTTTACGATTTATACTAATAAATGAGAAAATAGTCGATTTAGTTTTAAATATATTTTTAATCGAGACTATTTTCACTAATTATGTCCGATTGACTATTTTTATTAAAATCCGTATTATTTATTAATAAAAGCTATTTATTAAAAATAATTTGAAGTCTATGTAACTCTCATTTTATTTATAAAACTCGTTGATTCAATTAATTTTGATATCGCTTTTCTTAAAACATCTCTTTTCTAAAATCTATAATTTTAACTCGATTTCCTAATTATTTATATAATACTCTATATTGACTTATTATGTTTTCTTTATGTTTTGAGTAACGAATTTAGAAATATAATAAAATTACGATAACGACGATAATAATAAAATGTTAGAAATGCTATTTTTATACATTTCACTTATTTTAATGACTTACGTATTTTCTATAAGACTTTCTATTTTAAGTAAGTTTCTATTTATAGAAAGTTTCCCTTTTTATATAAAATGTTTATTCTCTTTTATCTTCATATTATTTATAATGATTATTTATTCACAATATCGATAATGGCTTGTTTTGGAGTTATGGAATAAAGAGAAGTGTGGGGTTAGAGTAATATAGTCTGGGATGTACGTTTTTGCCATCAACTATAAAGATGGTGTGTCTATGTTGAGACACATTGGTCGTTGAACTGAGCATGGTTTGTATTCAGGAGTGTGTATATTTTGACCTTAAACTTAGATATCGCATCGTGTAAGACGCGTCAGGTTGAACTGGGTATGGTTTGTATCCAGGAGGGGTGTGCACTACTTAAACCAGGACCTCGCTGCACGCAGTCCTGTTATAGTTGAGTTGCCTAGTTAGAGACCGAAGTCTGATTTGTTTTGACTAAGTTCTCGAAGCTAGTTTAGTATTATTCCTAGTGAAAGGCTAGCCTTGTACACACCGATCGAATTTCCATAACGCCATTTTTGAATATTTATATTATCGATTGATTTTGACTTGCAGGTTGGCAAGTGCTTTAAGTTTCGCTGAAAACTTATTTTTATTATATCGTTTTAATGTTTTCTCTTTTTAAATATTTTGATATAATAATACTATTATTTTTCCATATGATATAATATGGCTGGGAGAACGTCCGAGTTACTCCCCACTGACGTGGCTGTTATGTTTATAACATGATAGGTATTTGCTGCTGGGTTTTGGGTGTGAGCTAGCGAGTAGCGTGGATCCTACTCTTTCCTTATTCTTGTAATTTATGGATTTGTATAACCTGTTTGGAAATTTTACTTTTAGCCCTTTTGTAAAAAGAGGCCTTTGTATTGACTTACCATTTCTTTTAATAAGATATAGTTTGTCAGTGTGTTTTAATCCCAAATCTACAGTGTTTCCGCCACTGTACTATTTTAGATTTTCTAGGGGATTACATAATTGGTCATGGAGAAACTTATGTAAGATTAAAGAGGAAGTGAAGATAGCATACGTGAATAAGGCTTGGAGCGGTTCATCGAAATTCTCTATAAAAGATTGTTATGAATGGATGAGAGTGAAGCTCCCCGACTGTCAATGGTAGGAGATTGTTTGGTCCAAATGGAACATACCAAAGCATTCTATGATCATGTGGATGGCCATGATGGGAGGCATGAATGTTAAGGCAAAACTGTTCAACATTGGCTATTCCCAAGACAACTTATGCTGTTTGTGCGGGGTTTCAATTGAAACGATTGAGCACATTTTCTTTGAGTGCTCATATAGCAGCAGTGTGAAGGAGAAGATCGAACTGTGGTATGAACGAGCCCCTGAGATGAATGACATGTACAACACTAATCGAGACACCCCAAAGTGGAAATTAGATGCGTTGATTTTGACAGCGTGCTATTATCATTTGTGGAATCAACGAAATAAAGCGAGAATAGACGGAGTTATACTTCGACCTGAGCGACTATCTGAGCTGATTAGAAAGGAGGCAAAGAACAAGAGCTTAGCTTTGATGCCTGGGCTTCGGTGTAATTGGTTTTAAATTGCAATTTCGGTCAAATGATCTGGGACATTACTCAGATTAGTTTTCGGAGTGTTTGATTATCTCCCCATGTAAATCCGTTTTTTGATCCTGATATATATAAAATCACAGTTTATAAAAAAAAAACCATATCTAAATGACCTCTCACAGTAACACATAGCACCTGTTAAAGTAACATATGGTCCAAATTAAAGTAACACGTCTCCACAATTAAGACTACCATATCATTAGCATTGAAAGTAACACAATGACGCTAATTCAAGTGACACGACCTGAGATATAACGTAACACTTGGTGGTCATTAAAGTAACACTGGCAACAATGTTACGTAAATTCTGTGAATCGAATTCGATGTAAGTCGAATACCCAGATGACAATATACAATAATTAATTAGCACACCAACAGGTTAAACCTCTGAAAAAATTTCATAAACCCTAATAAACAAAACCATAGAAAGTAATCAAACTGAAGATGTGTACCTTGCTGCAAATTGATTATGGAATTCGCGGAATGGAGATGAAGTTGTGGAACTCGCGAACTGATTATTAAGTTGTGGAGATTAAGATGTGGAATTCGCGAACTGGAGATTAAGATTGTGAGGAAGATTGAAAATTATGAAGATGAAGGGGTTTGAATGTTGGGATTTTGTGCGTGAATGATGATGGCGGGATATTGAATAACGTGAGAGAAAACTTGATGAGAGAGGTAAAAAGATATTTGGTAGAGGTAAATAAGGAGATTTGATTTTATTTACCTTATTTACAGTTATTTCTTTATTTCACTTCAAGCAATCACAACCATCCATCTTCCACTTGATCAATGATCCAAGATTGAACTCATGGACACAACATATATAAGAGGACTCACTTGATTCTTCCTATATATATATATATATATATATATATATATATATATATATATATATATATATATATATATATATATGTATATATACAGAGTAAGGCTCTTATGAGTCCTTCTCTATATATGAGTCCCTAAGTCCTCATCTCATCCATTGAATGAGATGAGGATGGATGGACAATATTCAATCTAATCTTTGCATTAAACAAATAAAAATAAAATAAGATACTGCATCCTAAAATAACTCCCATAATTTTAGGAAACAATAATATCACATTCATTCATTATTCATTCATTCATTCACGTTCATCAAACCTAAAAAAAAAAAACCTTCCAATATCACGCTCATTCATTCATTCAATCTGTAATCGATAACCCGTTACTATGGATTCAATGATTGTGACATCTTCATCAACGGTTGATAAGCAATTCGTGAAGCACAAAAAAGGTGAATTCCGATATGGCGTCAATTGTATTCATGTTTTGCGTCAATTGTATTCATTTCATTCATCATATTTTCATATCATTGATCTCGTGTTAGTATAGATTCTAGATTATTATGTTTATTATTTAGGTTTTTCATAATCTTCACGGATTATTGTTTAGGTTTTTTATAATCTACATCAATTGTTATGCTTTCATTGCCATGGAAGTCATTAAGATGCTCCATATTATTAGATTGTACGTTTATAGTATGGAAACTGCATATTATTAAAGATTTGATCATTATATGATTTTTTCGCACAAACATATATATGGAGTTATTGTAATGCACGAAATATGTTACTTTAATATAGACCATCTGTTATTTTAATGTCTAACCCCTGTGTATAGGCATCTTCTGTTAATTGAATCTCGTGTTACTTTAATGCACTTCATCTGTTACTTTAGTTCTTGTCATCTGTTACTGTAATGCATTGGAGTAACAAAGGATTTAGAATAACGAGTCATCATCATTAGAGTAACATACCTAATGTATTACAGTAACACGTTTGAAGCATTGGAGTAACATGTCATCGGATTTAGTTATTAATGTTTTGGTTAGAATACCGTCATATTTCAAGTTCTGATTGTTTGTTTGTCGCCACGTTTATTTGCATGGTTCTTGTTTTTGTAGTAGACGCAAAAGTACAGGAATGGTGCCGGGATGTGGGTGAGAGTTTCACTCCATACATAGAGCAGATCTTCAAAGATGTAGATGAGAAGAAGACGAAGAAGAACCATTAGGAAACGTCATGTAAGTCATCGTCTAACGATGAAGAAGAATAATCAGAAGAAGAAGAAGAAGAAGAAGATGATGATGATGATGATGAAGATTGAAGAAGAAGCACAATTCTGAGTATATTGTTAGAGTAACGTACATTATTCGTTAAAGTAACGTACTGAATAAGTTACAATAACACAGTTTATGAGTTTGATTGATTTTCCAATATCACACATAATATGCGTTAGAGTAACATACTTAATGACTTACAGTAACACAGTTTATGAGTATAATCTGATTTCCAATATCCAGTTCTTAGAGTAACAGGTGTGAAAGTGTGAAATATTGGAATTATAATGGAGTTTTATAATTTTTGTTTTGGAGTATCCTTAATAGAAACTTACATTATTCTTTTGGTTAATTGGAAGTTTTGTTTTTGCAAAAACTATTATGCAACGTAACAGATTTTCTGAGTTAAAGTAACACAGTTCATGAATTAGAGTAACACATTGTATGAGTTAGAGTAACAGTTTTTGCAAGAGACTATACAACGTCAACAGTTTTTGCAAGAGACTATACAACGTAACAGATTTTATGAGTTAAAGTAACACATTTCATAGATTAAAGTAACACATTGTATGAGTTAAAGTAACAGTTTCTGCAAAAGACTATACAACGTAACAGGTTTTATGAGTTAAAGTAACACAGTTCATGAGTTAAAGTAACACATTGTATGAGTTAAAGTAAAAGTTTTTGCAAGAGACTATTATACAACGTAACGGATTTTATGAGTTAACACAATTCATGCATTAAAGTAACACATTGTGTGAGTTAAAGTAACACATTTCATGAATTGAAGTAACACATTGTATGAGTTAAACATATTTTATGGGTTATGGCAGTAACATAGTAACATACGTACAATGACAATAGAAAAATGATGATTTTTTGGTGAAGATGAAAAAAACTTAATTTTAAATAAACTTGTTGTGTGAGAGAAAGAAGCAATTAAAAGATTGATAGGAGAGAGAAATTTGTATTGAGATAATTAAGGAAGAGAGAGAAATGATATATTTACCAAGATTTGTTAGTTATTTCCTTATTTCACCTCAAGCAATCACAACAATTCATCTTCCAATTGATCAATGGTCCAAGATTGGACTCATGGACTCAATTTATATAGAAGGACTCACTTGATCCTCTCTCTCTCTCTCTCTCTCTCTCTCTCTCTCTCTCTATATATATATATATATATATATATATATATAGATCTAGGATCCTTTGAGGCAGCTCAACTCGCCGCACCCATTGAGGCACAATCTCAACCATTAGATTAAAATCAAATTAAAGGCTAAGATTAAAACAAAAACTCATACATAAAAAAAAAATCCCCAATTTTATTTCCCGGGGAAAAAATCGATATTTTTCGGAATTTTTTTTTTTTTTTTCCGGAAAAAAAAAATTTTCGAAATATTTTTTTCCAAAAAAAAAAAAAAAAAATTCGACAAAAAAAAAAATCGGAATTTAAAATAAAATTGGTGTATATAAAAACAATTTCAGTGTACATAATAACTGTTTTAAGGTATATAATAATTCTATTATATCAAATAATTAAGTACATATGCCAATTATTTCAGTGTATATATGTTGATTAATTGGTGTACGTAGTAACCATTTGAGTGTATATAACAATAACTATTTTACTGTATATATATTTAGTTCTTAAGTGTATATATATGTAGTGAGTTTAATAGCGTATATAATGAGTTTTTTTAGTGTATATAACAGTTATTTTGATGTATGTTCCATTGTTGATTAACTGATGTACATATTAATTATTTGGGTGTATATAACAATTATTTTACTGTATATATTGAGTTCTTAAGTGTATATATGCAGTGAGTTTAATAGCATATATAATGAGTTTTTTTAGTGTATATAACAGTTATTTTGATGTATGTTCCATTGTTGATTAATTGGTGTACATAATAACTATTTGAGTGTATATAACATTTTTTTATTTAAGTGTATATAACATTTTTTTTACTGTATATATTGAGTTCTTAAGTGTGTGTATATAGTGAGTTTAATAACGTATATAATGAATTTTTTTTAGTGTATATAACACTTATTTGGATGTATGTCCCATCTTAATCTAATGGTTTAGATTGTGCCTCAATGGGTGTAAGGAGTTACCCTGCCTCACCGGAACCCATCTCTCTCTCTCTCTCTCTCTCTCTCTCTCTCTCTATATATATATATATATATATATATATATATATATAAGGTTTAAAACTTTGTAATGACATTAAACTGAACCAACAATTAAAAAAATCAGAATTTAGTTGAAAAACATCAACTAGGTGAATTTTGTGAACAATTTGGTATGGATATGCCTTCTTCTCCTAAAAAGAAAAGGAATAATAACATAAACGAAAATTACCATAGATATAAAAAAAGGAAGTATTCTAGAAAAAATATAGAGGGAAAATCCCAAAGAAAGTTTCAAAGGCAACAATATAAAAAGAATTACAAAAAAGATTATACCGCTTCTAAGCAAATAAGATGCTTTAAGTGCAATAAAAAGGGTCACATGGCAAATAATTGCTGGACTCAAAAACAGATTAATAATTTGGAGATTGATGACGATCTTAAAGATAAGTTGTCAAAATTATTTTTAGACAATATTGATTCTAATAGTGAAACTGAAGGAAGTCTAAGTAATTCTAGTAATGATAATATCAAAATCATTGATAATGATTTAGATACCTACCCCGAATCCTCCAGTTCAGAATGCACACCTTGTGGTATGGGGAAATCTTGTAAGAATCCTAATAAGGATGAATTTTATAATTTAATATCTCAATTCCAAGAGAATCATATTAATGTCCTTGATAATGATCAATGGATAGATTTGTTAAAAACAATCCAAGACCCCGAAATACGGTCTAAAGTTATTGAAAATATTCCCAGTACTTCCAAAAATACGAATAAATACAAAAACGATGATATTGTCACTGATAAGAATCCTTATACCATGTCCGAAGTTTATAAACTTCTCCAAAATAAGAGGAAACGCTCAAATCCTACTTCTTTACAAGACATTTTAAAAGAAATGGAGATTTTAAAATCTGAGATAAAAGATCTAAAATTTCAAAATAAACATAATGACACAAGAATTTCCAATTTAGAAACTCTTGTTATTTTCCAAGAAGAACTTTCTAAAAATAATAACATCATTAATAATAATGATGATGTTTCTTTTCTTAGAAATTGTCAAACCATGGATAATAATCAACCCATTAATATAAGAGAGGATAAATTACCTAATGAATCTAATACGACTAATAAATTTCTTCAAACATTAGAAATTGTTACAGGGCAAAAATGGTATGTAAAAGTCTTACTTAGAATTGATGATCAATATTTTAAAGAATTTACCGCTTTAATTGATACTGGAGCTAATTTAAATGTTATACAGGAAGGATTAATTCCTACCAGATATTTTGAAAAAACTACTCACACTTTATCTCAAGCAGGTGGAGATAAACTTGATATCCAGTTTAAACTTCCAAAAGCGTATATTTGTGTTAATGATACTTGTATCCCCTTGAGTTTCTTACTTGTTAAAAATAAACTTTCAACTCCAATCATACTTGGAACACCATTTATTAATAAAATTTATCCTTTTCAAAGTGTTGATAAAAATAGGTTAATAGCAACCTATAAAGACAAAACTATAATTTTCAATTTTATAATGAAACCTTTTGTTAAAGCTATACATGAAATGTATAGCCAAATATCTTTAAAAGAAAATCAATTAGGGTTTTTAAAGCACGAAGTTAATATTTTAACGATGAATGAAAAACTTAGTAATCCTAAGCTTCAAACAAAGATTTCAGAAATTGAAAACCAATTTTCATTAGATATTTGTAATGACCACCCAAATGCTTTTTGGAGTAGAAAAAAACATATTGTTGACCTTCTTTATGAAGAAGACTTTAAAGATGAAAATATTCCTACAAAAGCAAGACTTTGTCAAATGAATTCTGAATATTTGACTCTTTGCAAAAAAGAAATAAATTCTCTTATAGAGAAAAAACTTATAGGACCATCTAAATCTCCATGGTCTTGTACAGCTTTTTATGTCAATAAAAATGCTGAGAAGGAAAGAGGGGTTCCTAGGTTAGTCATTAACTATAAACCCCTAAATAAAGTTTTAAAATGGATTAGGTATCCTATACCTAATAAAAAAAATTACTGGATCGTTTATATGATGCAATCATATTTTCTAAGTTTGATTTAAAATCTGGTTATTGGCAGATTCAAATTAACCCAGCAGATAGATATAAAACTGCTTTTAATGTTCCATTTGGTCAATATGAATGGCATGTTATGCCATTTGGATTAAAAAATGCCCCTTCAGAATTTCAAAAAATTATGAACGATATTTTTAATGACTATAGCAATTTTATTATTGTCTATATTGATGATATCCTAGTATTTTCTAAAACCATAGAAGAACATTTTAAACACCTTAACATTTTTAAAAAAATTGTGATTTCAAACGGTTTAGTTATATCCAAGCCTAAAATGAATTTATTCCAAACCAAAATTAGGTTTTTGGGTCATAATATTGAAAAAGAAAAGATCATTCCTATAAATAGGAGTATTGAGTTTGGGTCAAAATTTCCAGACGAGATTACGGATAAAACTCAGCTTCAAAGATTTTTAGGAAGCTTGAACTATATTTCCCCCTATTATGCTGATCTAGCAAAAGATACAGTCATTCTTTATGATAGATTAAAAAAGAATCCCGGTGCATGGTCTAAAGATCATACTATTGCTGTCAGAAAGATTAAAAACAAAGTAATATCTTTGCCATGTCTTATGCTAGCAAATCCTTTTTGGGATAAAATTGTTGAAACTGATGCTTCAGACATTGGTTATGGAGGAATTCTTAAACAAGTTAATCCCACGGATAAAAAAGAATATTTGGTCAGATTCTATTCCGGAAAATGGAATTCTGCTCAATCTAATTATGCGACTGTTGTAAAGGAGGTTCTTGCAATAGTTAGATGCGTGTTAAAATTTCAAAATGATTTATATAATCAAAAATTTATAATCAGAACTGATTGCAGCTCTGCAAAATTCATGTTTCAAAAAGATTTTAAGCATGATGTTTCGAAACAAATGTTTGCCAGATGGCAAGCACATTTAGCCCCTTTTGATTTTGATATCTTTTATAAAAAAGGTACTGAAAATCATCTCCCAGATTTTTTAACAAGGGAGTATTTATCTGTTTAAATGTTAATTTTTTCAGGTATCGTGGCAGTGGTCGTGGCACTTATTCCTCTAATAAAGGAAGAGGAAAATATTCTCCTAAAAAGGAAGGCAATTCAGAATCTGGGCCATGTAATATCTTAGTCCAGCATGGAAGTAGAAAGCTTATAGCTAAAAATATTAATGATGAAATCATTAAGAAAGAAGATTTTAAAGAATTCCAACTTTGGAAACAAAAGGGACAAGATAAAATCTCTCCTTCATTTAGAAAGATAGTTAAAGAATCAATGGACGAAAAAGAATCAAAGATAGTACTCGTTATGAGTCCATGGATGTCCAGGACAAAATTGATGAAGACATTGTCCAATACTATTTAGCTTTAGCTCATAAAGCTATAGCCCAAAAAGCCGATAATACTGATGGTAAATCACAAAAGAGTGATACTTCTATTGCAATGTCTATAACATCAAATAGCAAAAATAAATTTAATATTTTGCAAGACGCTCAAGACCCAGAGGATAATATCGAGAAAGATACTCAGATTATTCAAGACTTGGCAAATAGTTTGAAGTGATAATAAGAGCTATTAAAATTATGATTAGGTGCATTAAATTCATCTAATTGAAGTTATTATGGGATAATGCACATTCATGCATTTTGTGTTTCAAAAACACAATTATGAAGAACTTTGAAAAAGGAGGCAATTATTTGGAAGCATTGGTGAAGATGTTACGTAAAGATGTTTTTCCAATTTTGGTGTATTCTATGGCACACTTGTTCTTTCCTTTAAAGGATGAGCTTTCAAAAAGCTTTCAGTGTATTAATAAGTACATGCACTGTTCTATATTCTTAGTTGTACTGTTATATATTCGTTGTACTGTTTTTATTTTGTTGTTTTTCCCCGCTCCTTGCTTATAAAAGGATGTGTTTTTATGTTTTGAAGGCAGACTCTTTCCTAGCCTTCTTAGTCTTTCTTTCAGTTGTAAAAAATCTCCTATTATCAATAAAAGTTTACTAAGCGTTCTTCATCTTCTGACTACAAATTAAGTTTGTAAGTTTTTTTTTATTTTTATTTTAACTTTATTCTTATTTTATTTATTGTTAGGATGAGCCTTATAGGCTAAATCCTTTGTTGAATTATGTCTTGACTTGATTAAACTAACTATTGGACCATGGTTAGGTTTTCAACTAACTGGTTTTTATTACTTATCAACATAAATGAAGAGGGTTTAGTGAGGGTACATATTGTGTTAAGTTTAAACTGGCGTTAGGGACCTTTGAGGGAAGCACCGTTGCCATATGCCTAGTAGGCGCCGGCTTTTGCTGTCCCCGGTTGGTTTAATTTGCCTATTCACAGTTCAAACTTAACATATTTTGTGGTGAAATCCCAATCACTTGTAATACTACCTTTCTTATTATGTTTTTAAGTCGGTAAAGATCCACAGATGGTATATATATATATATATATATACATATATATATATATATATATATATATATGTGGACATGACGTAGGTCCACCCCGACGCGGCCACGCGCGGGTTTGGGTTAGGCGAATGCACCTCCATATGAGAAGGATCGAATTGAAATTTAAGTCGAAATGGAGTCGCCACCGAATTTTATGGTTATTCGGAACCATTCGAGCCCACTCTATATCGCCATGGTCCATACACAAAGTATGGCCCATTTCGGTTTGAGAGTTTATTGGGCTCGTCCCTTTGCATATCGATATAGATGCCGACTTGAGCGGTTAATCGTATATTGAATGACTCTCGTTGCCAATGGATTCGGACATCCGGAAACCACGGTTCTGAGTAAGGGGTGAGGGTACGTGTTGGGAAGCCCACTAAGGACACCCAACCCCGCCCGCACTTAGCGGCCTCTACTAGGACATCGTTTGACTTTTTAATATGCGCGTTAGTGATTCGGTGAAATGTTATGCAAACAGCGTTTTAGCTAAGCATGCGAATTAAATGTGAGCTACGTCAATTTAATGCATCTAATTTATTGTCGAAGTGATTTAGCATGCGAGGGTTCATTTATAAACGGTAAAACGCAAATAAATAAAGCAAAGCGAAATAAATCGGTTACAAGTTACACGAGCGGAATACAACCCGGAATTCACAATACGGCGTACAATAAAATAGAACAATTGAAATATACAATTGAAATGACGAGCAATAATTATAAACGGACCCGTGTATAAACTAGACCGTGATTTTGTGTAGGTGGACAAACTTTAATTAGTTACACATTATATTGCGTATTAATCAAAGGACGGAGGTTCGAGACCTAGACGTGGTGCTAGCCCGATCTCGAACCTCGATGCCTTGTCCCGATTTATCACCTCGAGAAATGGAGTCTAAATTAATTATACATCGGATTTGACTAAAGAGTCGTCGACATAAAATTAATAATGTGAGACCGTCGATCAAAATCGTTTAAGTGAAGTGATATGCATAAATTTTGGAAAAGCCACGTGATTGACTTTACACGTGTCGACTAGGTCGCTTAAAAAAGACGAGGCTCGAATGATAAAAAAAAAAAGAAAGAGCTCTCGGTTTCTGGGCTGCAGGACCCACTCGGTCGAGTCATGGCTGGATTCGGCCGAGTGCGTCCTGGAAGACGCTACTGCCCGTAATTTAGGGTGCTACTCGATCGAGTAGCAGGTGTACTCGGTCGAGTGGCACCTGTACGAGCTGTGACTCGTTTGTTTTAATGTGTTTTAAATCGATGATTGGCCGAGTCAAATAAAAATATTGACGGATTTAGATTTAACTCGGTGTGTCGGTACTATAATCATGTCTTATATGATTATAATACCGTTATCGGAATTTTGTAAAAAAGGTTATTGTTAGATAAAAAATTTGATTAGTGACGGAATTGCGTCCCTCTACGTCACGACATCGATATTAATCCTTACGGATTATGCGACGTCGGTTTTCGTGTCAACGGGTTCCGTACTAATCTTTGAAATGGATTCATACGCGTTCAACTACGAATGATCGGGATCGTGTTAATAAACGAACCTTAAAAAAAAAGATCATCGTAGTCAAACGAGTTCGGATCCGAGTTTTGATATTATTATATATATACACGGTACATACGATATTATAGTAAAATATAATAACGATGATTAAATGCGAAAAGTAAAATGTTAGTTTTAGTAAAAACGTCGTTACTATCGACTAAATAAAATACTATAAGCGTAAATAAAAATGTACGAATATATATATACAAAAAAGACGAGAAAAAGGAGGGAAGAAGGAGAAGTCGATGTTGAATGTTACACCCTCAACCTACATGTTCTTGCTTCTCGGGATACGGTTCGTCAAATGGCGGCAATGGCACGGGAACGTCGAGATATGTAGGAGGAGTTGACGGTGTGTGTATGAGGTTTTGTATGTGTAAAGTTGGCTAAATTCTGGTTGAGAAGTTGTGTTTTGTGCTTAAGATTGACGAGTATTTATAGGGAGCATGATATAGGGTTACTCGACCGAGTGGCGTGGGTGCACTCGGTCGAGTGCTCTCGCGGATGCACCTGGACCGTTTTTGTGAGGCTCCACTCGATCGAGTGGTCAATCCACTCGACCGAGTGGATCAATTAGGCCGTGCTAAATCGGGAAGGATTGGCCTTGATTTGCTCTTGATTGATTGTGATTGATTTTGAATGATTTGGAATGATTTTGGCTGATTTTCGAACCTGGTGCATGTTTCGAGAATACACCCGGCCGTTCTTTGTGTCAGGTTTGTCTTGACCGGGTTTTGACCCGGTCGCTAAAAGACGGGAATTATTTTTGGTGTCGGTTTTGGCCCAAATTAGTCTTGTTTGACTCGGAATGACCCACTGGGCCTGGTTTTGAGGTTGGTTTTGTGAGATTTGTATCCCGTCAACAGCCCATGCCGAACATTATTAATTTCGAGCCCGTATCCGAGCGCGTTAGACCACGTTAGCGTCCGATCATCATCGGGTGTTTTTTTTGGAAACTGCTATAGACACCTGGCGGTCAAAATTTGGGTGTCTACAGAGCCCCCACTCTGACTAAGGCTTGGACAAGGCGAAAGTCAGAGTAGCTACCAAGTCAATTAAGACCTGGTAGGCTTCCGTTCGGGTCGTTTATGGTCCATTAGACTCGCGTGAAGGGCTCACCAGCCATAGGATAGAAACCATACCTGGGCTGATGATAATAACTCCGTGGGGAATCGGACTTGTAGCATAAGTCCTGGGTGCGCCTATATGTGGGCCCATCCCGTACCATTCCGGGGAAAATGCCGCCTTGGGCTTCCGCTGGGGAGATTTAGAGGGTTGCATGTCCCTGTTTGAGTTGTACCTGTATAAGTCACATAAAATGTATGCAACACGTAGGTAGTAAAAAATATGACTCGCGCTGGGGAAAAATGTTTTTTGAATTTTTGAAAGTTTTGAAATTTTTGAACCTTGAAATCGAAATCCTGAAAGCAACTCACATGCTAGGTTTTCAAAATGAAAGGGGTAGAAATGAAATTTGCAATTTAAATAGACCGAAATTTGACCTTGTCGAAAAGGATTTTCTCAATGGCTAAGTTTTGCAAATTTTAAAATGGGAATTTGAAGAGAGAGGTATACCGACAGACTCGACTCTGGACGTGACCGGACGAGTTGATAGACACGACTGGACTCTCGAGGGGTTGGACCGTGACTCGGTAGGGGGATGGGCCACCTAATAAGACTCTTAAGTTGCGCTATTTCGCAGCCTAGGCGAGTGGCAACATGGTCGAATCCTCGGAATGGGAAGGATGCGTTATAGGGGAACTGCAGTAGTCTGTAATGAGACTGCAACTGCACAACAGGACTTAGCAATGTTGTTGTCTAGCGCTCTTGAATTCTTGGTTTCGAGGTATAGGCCCGAAGTGGGCGTTGTCTCGAGTCCTGACAGATCCTTGTCTTCGACTGAGCCGAGTACTAGGACACACTATAGACATGAGGCTAGTTTGAAGTCTTTTGGATTATGTGAGTGGATGGAGAACTTCTGTCTAAGAGAAGCCCCCAGGACAACAAAGCAGACTGTTGAGAACAAGACAGTGTCGTGACCGGAATGATGACGCTTTTTGAATGTGTGTCAATGTGGGTGGTTGTGCCTGTGTTGAAAGGCTGCCTACGTATTCACGTGTAGTGAAATCAAACCATGCTGTAGTTCAGTGTCGGAAGATATATTATGATGCCTAGTCTAATAGGACTTTGTGTGTGACTAGCCATATTGACGGTATAGGCTAGGTGCATTCCCAATGATGCCTTGATCAAGCGGATAGAATAGTTAGAATGTTGATCATGTGGCTGTGAGCGTTCTCCGGGGTAGCCCCCAGAGGTGGTGTGAACTATTTGGGCATGTAATATGCCGACTGCAAGTTGAGTTCTCGTGTTCTTGGTTTGGATGAGATGAGTTGGGATGAGATTTTAACGAGTTCTACTCTCGGGGATTTGACGAGTTCTGCTCTCGGGGATTTTTAACGAGTTCTGTTCTCGGGTTTGTGTATGGTGATTGTGAATTCTGTTATGTAAAGGGGAAGTCGAGTAAAATGGCTCGAACTTCGATTGGGATAGGTTTCGATAATGCGGGATCTGGTTTCCATGTCTGGCCCTAATGGTTAGGGGTATCCTATGGAGCTTGAATCCTCAAAATTCCGGGCTGTCTCTGTCCTGGGTCTCGGGAAGGTCTTGAAGGTTGTAATGTGGGAAGGCTGAGTGTGGTGTTAGCTGACCAGCTTGATTGAGTATTGATAACTTTGAGTTTGACCGTTTTCACTACGGTCATGGGTTCTTGAATATTTGTTGGCTGACCTTTTAGCCCCGGTCATGGTTTTTTTTTTGAATTTTTTTTGTTTTTTTTTTGGGTTGACCTCTTAGCCCCGGTCGTGGGATTCTTCATTTGGATTGACCGCTTTAACCTCGGTGATGGGTGCCTCTTTTTTTGACAATGGCCTTTTTTTTTGTTTTTGCCTTTTGCTTCTTTCCTGGACTTTTGATTTTTTTGTCCAGTTTTTTTTTTTTTTTTTTTTCGGCTACCCCCCGATGGTGTTGTGGGCGGATATGGGGGTGGGCCCATCGGTTGGATTAGGCTTGTGGAGCTAAACCTTTGTAAGGTGTAAGCCTAGTTGGTGTTTATGTGAGTGCAACTCATGGTGGAGTACTCTACGGTAAACATGGTGGTTTGGATCTCGGTATTGTCATCATAATTCCGAGCAGGCTTGGTGGGAGTATCGTCCCAAGTTGGGTATTTTTGGTCCGACTAACACCTAAGGTAGGGATTTGTCGGTCTTATTGGAGGGGTGTTTATTGTGGGAAATGGGCTTGCCTTCCGTCTTGAATCCAAACTAGGAGACTACCTAGATTTGTCATAGGATTCGATACCGCTCCTGCTAAGGGTAGTTTTGTGGCTTGCTATACCAGACATGGAACAGGTAAAGGAAAACATGGGCTCGGTTTCCTGCAGTCATTATAGATGTGCCTATAATAGTCACGTGTATGTGCTCACAGTGTATGATGGTGTTCATCATGTTCTCGGAAACACAAAAGTGAAGCATATATGAGAGATTGAAAAAAGCTGATTTTATTGGATTGAAAAAGAGGACAGAATACAGTTGACTCTGACTCTGACTTTGAAATTGCAAGAGATAGAACATCTCAGACTCGGACTCAAATCAAATCTGGACTCTTGGATGAGGTTGTCAGTAGTCTTCGGCTTCTAAGGACTCAAGTGGATATCCAGTATAGCCTTCGGTAGAAGCTTCACCCAGATCTTCATTATGTCGAAGATCGTCTTCAATCCTGATGCCCATTTCGGTAAGCACTGCAAAGCTTGAAATGCCGGCATACCTAAGATGGACGCGGTAGGAGGGTAGGAGGTTGTTGATGAACGCCTCCACTAGTGTCTTCTCGCTGGGCTTGTCTACCAGCTTAACACTCTCGGCCCGTCAACGTTGAAGGTATTTGGTGAAACCTTCTGTTGGATCTTGGGCCATGACTTCTAAAGTCCGCATGGTAGTCTGAAGTTCAGTGTTATCAGAATAGTTTTTAGCGAACTCGGTAGCCACATCTTCCCAAGTGGGGAATCTTTTTGCATTAAGCCTATAGAACCAGGCTTTTGGATATTTTCCGAGAGATGTGCCGAACAGATTGATGAACGTGTCGGCTTTGACCCCCTTGATTGCCATAAATGCTTTGAAGGCTCGGAGGTGTAGTAATGGATCCTCCGTCCCTTCGAATATGGGTAACCCCTCTAAGTTGAGATCTGTTGGTAGTTTCTCACTGATGGGTGTATAGTCTCGGGAGTTCTCAATATAAATGTTATTCCCTTGAAGGGCGTGGAACTGTTGTTCGAGCTCACGCACCGTGCTGATCAGTTTGGCAAATGGCCCAGTATTTACCGACCCAGAATTGAGATCTTGCCGTTCAATGGCCGTTAAACGAGCATTCATGGCCTCTTGGTTGGTTTTCAGGAACCCTATATGGGTTTCGGTTATGGCCTGCTTACTAGCCATTGTTTCCAGCGAAGCCTTTATTTCATTGATGGCGTCTTCCATGTCCCTATTTCCGGTTGTGGGTGCCATATTCTGCCAAAATACCCACGTAATCAGAAATGTTGCTTCGGAACTTGACTACACCAAGGCATAGGAAATAGCGCGGGAGGAGAGACAACTCTGGTTTGAATCGGGATAGACTCTCCTAAGACAAATACGTGGGGTGCGATTCTCGGAGTGACTGTGATTAATCTCCCCGTCGGAGAATAGCCCCCAAGTGAGACCAAAGACTCTGATAGGACTCAGATGGTGTGACATCTAAGTGACTCGAAAATGGGGTACGTGAGACAACACGTGTAAGACGTGACCCTTAGAGCAACCGTGATTGATCGCTCTGCTAGAGGGTAGCCCCCGAGTGGGGTTGAAGATTTTGTTAAAACTCGAGTGTCGGACGAGTGACCCTTAGACGTAAGGACCGTGAACCTTTTTTATAGGGCTATGCCTTGTAAAAGGTTGACTCGGAAAAGACATCTAGACGGGTGACTCGTGAAAGATGGGCCTTTCTTAGGATTCGGCGAGTGGGCCGAGTCCCGTTTGAAGAAAGGTCAACGTGAGACATCCCCAGACTTTGGACTCAATTGTGTAGACGGGCCCTCCTTTGTAGGAGTGTGTCCTACGTAGGTGGGCCATGCCTTAGTCAAATAAGGCGGACTGGGGTAGGGAAGAAACTCGTGATGTAAGATCGACAGAGTTTCGACGCTAAAGACTTCGATGACTTATGACAAGACCCGACACTGCTAAATACGGGAAGTCTTAAGAAGAGGAAAGTTTTGAAAAGGATTACTTTTGGAAAGTCCGAGAAAACTCGGGGAAAGGCCCGATTTTTCAAGAAAAATCGGAAAGTGTATCGGGCCTAGGTTTTGAAAGTTCGAAAATATTTTCGAGTTTTGAATTGGGCAGCATACCGGCTAGAAAGTGGGCTATTTTGAGTAAAATCATAAGTCCTAAATTCGGTTTGTATCCCGGGTTTTGAAAATTGGATGTCTTGAAAATTGAGAAGATGGTCCTGAAATTGGACGTGGGCCAATAGGATCGGGCATTTTGAAATGTTAGAATGGTTGCGAGTAAATTCGCATTTTGAAAAATAGGGAGACGGTCCCGTTTTTTGAAATTGGCAGCATGCCGACAGGACCGGTTTTTTTGATAAGTTGAATTTTTGAAATTTTGAATATCGAAAATAAATTTCCGAAAATTTGAAAATAGAAAATAAGATCCCGAAGATTTGAAAATCAAAAACGGCATCTCGAAGATTTGAAAATTGCAAAGGGCATCACGAGGATTTGAAAATCGAAATTGAATTTTGAAAATTCGAAAATCGAATGGTGGATCGGAAATTCGAATTTTGAAATGGGCAGCATGCCGGCTAGAAAATAGGCTTGTTTTGAGTCAAATCTTAAGTCTGAATTTCGGCAGCTTTCCGAGTTTTTGAAAATTTGAATATTTTTGGAAAGATGCATTTTTTTTGAAATGACGGTTTTTGAAAACGACATGGAAACCAAGTAGCACATAGTCACGTAAGCATTATAACGACGCCATGTATGCTTTACACTAAGTCTCGGTCGGTCTGAATAGGGTCTATACCAGTGTTCATAGTCTAGTCGAGAAACGGGACGGTCTTCCTAACTCGAGTGGAGCTTAGAACATGCCGCAAAGTCCATACGAGTCGACCATGAACACCTTTAACGTATCCAAAGTTGAATACGTCGTGGTATAGTGGGACGTCGGTCACCAGTACCGGCCCGGGTAAATATGGGGTTATGCATGAACCGTAAAACTAAAACGCATATTGTACTCGTCAAACGGTTTCTATTCGAGTCTCACCCTGAGAACTCCGATGGTAAGGCACACATCGGTTGATCCCCAGCGGAGTCGCCAAATTGTGGACATGACGTAGGTCCACCCCGACGCGGCCACGCGCGGGTTTGGGTTAGGCGAATGCACCTCCATATGAGAAGGATCGAATTGAAATTTAAGTCGAAATGGAGTCGCCACCGAATTTTATGGTTATTCGGAACCATTCGAGCCCACTCTATATCGCCATGGTCCATACACAAAGTATGGCCCATTTCGGTTTGAGAGTTTATTGGGCTCGTCCCTTTGCATATCGATATAGATGCCGACTTGAGCGGTTAATCGTATATTGAATGACTCTCGTTGCCAATGGATTCGGACATCCGGAAACCACGGTTCTGAGTAAGGGGTGAGGGTACGTGTTGGGAAGCCCACTAAGGACACCCAACCCCGCCCGCACTTAGCGGCCTCTACTAGGACATCGTTTGACTTTTTAATATGCGCGTTAGTGATTCGGTGAAATGTTATGCAAACAGCGTTTTAGCTAAGCATGCGAATTAAATGTGAGCTACGTCAATTTAATGCATCTAATTTATTGTCGAAGTGATTTAGCATGCGAGGGTTCATTTATAAACGGTAAAACACAAATAAATAAGGCAAAGCGAAATAAATCGGTTATAAGTTACACGGGCGGAATACAACCCGGAATTCACAATACGGCGTACAATAAAATAGAACAATTGAAATATACAATTGAAATGACGAGCAATAATTATAAACGGACCCGTGTATAAACTAGACCGTGATTTTGTGTAGGTGGACAAACTTTAATTAGTTACACATTATATTGCGTATTAATCAAAGGACGGAGGTTCGAGACCTAGACGTGGTGCTAGCCCGATCTCGAACCTCGATGCCTTGTCCCGATTTATCACCTCGAGAAATGGAGTCTAAATTAATTATACATCGGATTCGACTAAAGAGTCGTCGACATAAAATTAATAATGTGAGACCGTCGATCAAAATCGTTTAAGTGAAGTGATATGCATAAATTTTGGAAAAGCCACGTGATTGACTTTACACGTGTCGACTAGGTCGCTTAAAAAAGACGAGGCTCGAATGATAAAAAAAAGAAAGAGCTCTCGGTTTCTGGGCTGCAGGACCCACTCGGTCGAGTCATGGCTGGATTCGGCCGAGTGCGTCCTGGAAGACGCTACTGCCCGTAATTTAGGGTGCTACTCGATCGAGTAGCAGGTGTACTCGGTCGAGTGGCACCTGTACGAGCTGTGACTCGTTTGTTTTAATGTGTTTTAAATCGATGATTGGCCGAGTCAAATAAAAATATTGACGGATTTAGATTTAACTCGGTTTGTCGGTACTATAATCATGTCTTATATGATTATAATACCGTTATCGGAATTTTGTAAAAAAGGTTATTGTTAGATAAAAAATTTGATTAGTGACGGAATTGCGTCCCTCTACGTCACGACATCGATATTAATCCTTACGGATTATGCGACGTCGGTTTTCGTGTCAACGGGTTCCGTACTAATCTTTGAAATGGATTCATACGCGTTCAACTACGAATGATCGGGATCGTGTTAATAAACGAACCTTAAAAAAATGATCATCGTAGTCAAACGAGTTCGGATCCGAGTTTTGATATTATTATATATATACACGGTACATACGATATTATAGTAAAATATAATAACGATGATTAAATGCGAAAAGTAAAATGTTAGTGTTAGTAAAAACGTCGTTATTATCGACTAAATAAAATACTATAAGCGTAAATAAAAATGTACGAATATATATATACAAAAAAGACGAGAAAAAGGAGGGAAGAAGGAGAAGTCGATGTTGAATGTTACACCCTCAACCTACATGTTCTTGCTTCTCGGGATACGGTTCGTCAAATGGCGGCAATGGCACGGAAACGTCGAGATATGTAGGAGGAGTTGACGGTGTGTGTATGAGGTTTTGTATGTGTAAAGTTGGCTGAAAATTCTGGTTGAGAAGTTGTGTTTTGTGCTTAGGATTGACGGGTATTTATAGGGAGCATGATATAGGGTTACTCGACCGAGTGGCGTGGGTGCACTCGGTCGAGTGCTCTCGCGGATGCACCTGGACCGTTTTTGTGAGGCTCCACTCGATCGAGTGGTCAATCCACTCGACCGAGTGGATCAATTAGGCCGTGCTAAATCGGGAAGGATTGGCCTTGATTTGCTCTTGATTGATTGTGATTGATTTTGAATGATTTGGAATGATTTTGGCTGATTTTCGAACCTGGTGCATGTTTCGAGAATGCACCCGGCCGTTCTTTGTGTCGGGTTTGTCTTGACCGGGTTTTGACCCGGTCGCTAAAAGACGGGAATTATTTTTGGTGTCGGTTTTGGCCCAAATTAGTCTTGTTTGACTCGGAATGACCCTCTGGGCCTGGTTTTGAGGTTGGTTTTGTGAGATTTGTATCCCGTTAATAGCCCATGCCGAACATTATTAATTTCGAGCCCGTATCCGAGCGCGTTAGAGCACGTTAGCGTCCGATCATCATCGGGTGTTTTTTTTGGAAACTGCTATAGACACCTGGCGGTCAAAATTTGGGTGTCTACAATATATATATATATATATATATATATATATATATATATATATATATATATATATATAATTAAGACAACCTATCACTTAGGGTCATAATTTCTATCAAATTTATGCATAGTAAGTATTAATTTGTTTTTTTAGATGGAGAAAATGGGTTGTAGGAGGCCCACAATACCGAAGCATGCACAAGAGATTCATAGCAAAGATATTAACGACAAAAGGGTGTTTACCAATCAGAAGGCCAAAACTACTTTTGTAAGTATTATTATTGACATTTTAACCTATTGCTTGGAAGGTGTTCAAGGGTAATAAATTTACTAACATTGTTTCTCTGTTTGCTAATAGCACTGTTTTGAACAATTGAAGAACAAAAATGAAAAGCAAGGAAAAAAAAACAGACAACGAACTCTGGTTTGAAGCGGCAGATGGTTTTAAGAAGGGCCGTGTTTATGGATTGGAAACCGTCGGTCCATTATACTTTTCATCTTCTGCGAACAAGAAGGGTAAGTCCGCTGCATCTTCTTATGTTCCCGGTATTCTAGCTCAAGTCGAAAACCGGGCAGCTGAATTCCAAAACCAAATGTTGGAAGCTTTTAATAAGGAAAGAGAGGAAAATCGGAAATTTAGAGAAGAGCAACAGAGGAAAGACGAACATGCTCAGGCTAGAGATGAGATTATTATGAAACAAAAAGAGCAACTTGTGGCACAACTAGCACAACACTTCCAAACTCAAAATTGCAATCCGAATGAGTTTAGGAACCTTCGTAATCCGAATGATGATAATTCTGGAGGTGGTGGAGTTGGGGGATCCGGCATCAGTTTTCAAGTGTAGGATAATCATCTAATTGTTTAGTCTTTATTTTAAGTTGTTAAAACTTTGGTTACTCATTTAGGCTGTTTAAATTTTAGTACTCTTTTAAGTTAAACTTTAATTTGTTCTTTTAAGTTGTTTAAACATTTTAGAAAGTTTATTGAAGGATGAAGCTATGTGAATGAATGATATGTGAAGCTATGTGAATGAATGGTGGAGAAGGTTGAACTTAAGTTAATGAATGAATGGTGTTGAAGGTTGAAATGAATGACTGGTGAAGTGAATGTTGTATTTGTTGTTATTAGATTTTGAATGAATTGGATTTGTTGTTAATGAATGAATGCAGATACATATATATGTTGCAAATGGGAGGACAACGAAATAAACTAAAAACATAAATGTTGGTTCCATTTACCAACCGACAAGCCCAATTATCGACCGATTTTAATTTAAAATCCGATCAAACCATACATGTGCTACTGGTTTGTCGTACGTCGGAGCCGAATACCGACCGATGTAATCAGTCAGTAAATCGGTCATCGCCGACCGATTTACCGACCGCATGTTCTAATTTACCGACCAAGAAACCTAATTTACCGGTTGCCAGCTTCGGTCGGTGAATTAATTTACCGACCGCCCATTATAGTTTCCGACTGTTTTATTCGTCGGTAGTTATCGACTGACCACAACGGTCGGTAATTTTAATTACCAACCATAGTTTCCGACCGAATTTTAGCGGTCATGATATTTTTTTAAACGGTTGGTGTCCTTATTAATCGATCGATTTTGAGTATTACCGACCGATTATGTCGGTTAGTAAATCATCTTATCCTTGCAGTGTTAACTAATTTTAAACATATTAATAAAATTTGATTAATTTTCACCTTGGGTTATGATAAGTGTAGTTTGTAGTGTCTATTTTACTGTGTTTTGGTCTCATTTTCCTTGTGGAATCGCTCCTTGGGAGCGATTTATGGGCTTCTTATGCTTCCTTTAGCTCGTTTCAGGTTCCCGAGACCGTTCATGAGGAGTTGGAGCGATTCCGACTCGATACATACACTTTTTGGAGCCAACGAAGCTAAGGAACGACCACTCGATGCCTTGGAGTCGACCTCGAGACCTAGAGACCCAATCCCGAGCCTCCGAGACCCGATCCCGAGTCCCGAGAATCGACGAGAAGCCCATGAGAGGCAAGGAAGGACCAAAGAGCTCTTAAGGGAGGCCTACAAGACCCATCCCATTCGGGATGGCCTCATCCCGTTCGGGATGGCCTCATCCCGTTCGGGATGGCCTCATCCCGTTCGGGATGGCCTCATCCCGTTCGGGATGGGGTGCACGTCGAAGGGTGCCACTGTGAGCCCATCCCGGTCGGGACCAACCCGTCCCGATCAGGATAACAGAGCCGTCCCGGTCGGGATGATCCGTCCCGGTCGGGACGAAGAGCTGCCAGCACGACTCTTCTTCTTTTCTTCTCCTTTATTCTTGTACCCATATATATACTCCCTTCTTGTAATTTTAAGACATCTTATCTTATCTTATGTTATATCCTTAAAACCCTAGACTACTTTAGGTTAGATTAGATTAGATTAGTGTAGATTAGTCGGTAATTAGTAGTTAATCATAGTTAGTACTTGTATTAAGGGAATTCTTCAAGACCCATTCAAGATTGACAACCTTGGGTGTTTGTTTTGGGTTTTTTCTTCATTAATGCAAGTTTTGTTCTTTCTCCTTCACTAGTTTGGTACAATCCTTTCCCTTTTCTCTTAATCTTGTTTATGTTGTTCAAGTTTGAATCTTTATTATTGTTTGTTCTTGTTCTTGTTTGTTTGGTTGAGTTTGTTTATGTTTGTTTGGTTTCTTATGTTAGATCTTCTTGTTGTTGTTAGTATTAGTATGATTATGTTAGAGTAGTGTCTTGCTAGGGTTAGTAGGGTGATTAGGGTGTTGATTGGGTGATTAAGGGTTTGTTAGAGATGTTGGTGGAAGATTTGGGTTTCCTCTTGTTTGATGCACATCACATGTTTGTTGAAATGCATGATTGACTAGTGGTTGCAAATACTTGTTTTTCTTGCCTTTCTCTTGTGGGTGATAGTTTGTTTGTGGGTTCGGTTCCCTCACTAAGTTGCGAGAGCCCGGTGAGGACGACCCCTAGGTCGGTCTAAGTTGCGAGAGCCCGGATTCGACCTAGGCCACCATAGCGCGCTAGAACCCCGTTTGTCATGTATGTCGCCGAGATGGGTTCTAGGTGGAACCTCTAGGTAGGTCTAAGTTGCGAGAGCCCGGACCAACCTAGATTACCCTACTACCTCCTTCGCTCTAGTTCTCCCTCGACCATTCCGTTACCCCTTTGACCCCGACCTAATCCTAGCCCGTTTTCCTAGTTTGTTCTCCTTAGCCTTAGTCTAGCCTTCTCCCCTTCCTATCATTCTCTAGTTTAGCTCGTTGACTTAGTCTCGTATTTAGGCGACCTTAGTCTAGGCTTTACATTACCGTCCCCGTGGATTCGACCCGACTTGCCCTATCTACCGTAGGAATAGCCGGTTATATTATTGACGGTTGGGACGTGACGAATCCCTCCCATCAATTTGGCGCCGTTGCCGGGGACGGTGCTAGTTTGGACTTTGTTTTCCTATTTGCTTGGCTTTGTCTTTGTGTTTGTGTTTTTCTTTTTTCTTTTTGTTACCTTGCTTCTTGTGTGTATGTGGTTTATTTCTCTCTTGTCTAGTGCCCAAAAAGCACTAGACTTCTCACGTTTGTTCTTAGTCTACAGTTTGTGCTTAGAGGTGGTGATTATCTTCTTCTTGCAACTTAGAGCCGCTTTAACGGACGGTTGCTAGGATGAGTGGTTTCCAACCGGGTATGGACTACGATTTTCAAGCAAGCATGGGGTTTGATCTAAACTCCACACACTTGGGAGCCGATATGAGCTACTCCTCTCCTTCCATGAACCAAGGGTATGACATGACGTCCCCCTACCACTATCAAGCTTCTTGGGGTGACTCTAGTGGGTATGAACTTCAAGGCTATGAAAACGGCTACCAACAAGTGAACGATTACCAATCCTACGATCATGGTGACTATTACTCGAGTTATGATTGTGAACCCACCATGTTCAATCAAATGAGGCGAGGAATGCTCAATTAAATGCATTATCGGTTCAAACCGTAATGTTTTTATCCCGAGCATCACATTTAGATGAAGGGTTCCCACTTGAGAGAGAGGAGCAACCTAATCACGAAGCCGCCGATGTAGTTCCCTTTGAAAGAGAAATTTGCTTTGAAGAACCTCAATCGTCTACCCAAAAAGAGACGAATGAGGATATGACCCTTGGTGAAGGCATCGTTGGTGAAGAATTGGAGGAGGATAGTGAGTTGGATGGGTTGGTAGAATTCGTGAGGTTGTTAGGTGAGATTGATAGCCTCGAGTTGCCCTTGTGCGATAATGTGACTACGCGTCAAGAGCCCCTTGCTAGTACACCGAGAGATGGTTTGGAAGAGATTGAAACCGCCGGTAGAAGTTTCGATCCTCTCCTCCAAGATGATGTGGGGCCGAGTGATGAAGATGGGGAACCACAACTTGAGGAAAGTGTGGGGGTGTGCAACAAGGAAATGAGGCCAAAGCCGTATTTTGTGCCTTGTTTCTTGGAAATGAAGCTTGCTTGTGATTGGAGGCGATGCTTAGGGAGGAAGAGGTCGGTTAGGCTCGTAGGATGGATAGACCCCGGAGATGACATGAATGATGACGATGGGTCTTGGGATTCCTACTTCTTGCCTCCTCCTTGGAGGCCGTGGAGGTTGGCTAGGCTCGAGCGCTTCTTGGGCCTTCATTATGATGTCGGTAGCGCGTTCGACTTGCTCCTCCATGCCCTTGAGGGCTACGGTTGAAGAAGAGTCCACCATCCTAGGTTTGACGGAGTTCCTAAAAGAACCGTCATGTTGTATATTCCCCTCTCCTCTTCTTTAGAGTACTTATGCTTGTATTTGTGATTTTTGTTTCTAGGACTCTTTTGTTTTGTGATATTCTTGTAATTGTTTTGGTATTTTGATGAGCGATGTGAGGGAGCGAATTTGATGTGTACTTTGAGTTTATTGTGATTGGTGAAGTGAAGGTGATTCCTAGAAAGGAATGGTTGATGATGGAGTTTGGTTTGCGAGCGAGGAAGTCGGTTTTTGAAGCTTATGATAAGCTTTTGGGCTTGGGGAAGCAAAGAAGACTCATCCCGACCGGGAAGGATGAGGAATCCCGACCGGGAAGGAGCCATCCCGATCGGGATGAAAGTGCAAAATTTCGGACTCACTGGAGTGCATTCCCGACCGGGACGAGAGCTTCCCGATCGGGAAGGGTTTATCAACCCGATCGGGACCATCCATCCCGACCGGGATGGTCCCCTTGACTCCACCCATCCATTATACCCCCTTCCAACCTCCCTACTCCTCCTTGTTCCTATCATATGACCCATACACTTCACATTACACACCGAGATCCACATCAAATCCCACCCCCCTCACACCTTTACCACCTCTACCATGCGGTTCTATCAAGCTTGAAGCGGGATAGCAATGATGAAGACAAGCAAGTGCGTATATTGATCTATGAGACGATGGAGAGAGTGAGTTGCTAACCTATGGTACGACAACTATCCTTTCTTTTCCGTTTTTGTTGTTGCTTGTTTTCCTTTGTTTATTCCCTTCCCCTTGTACACTTTTGTGTCTTGATGTCATGGTGGCCTTCGAGGCCTCGGTAGTGGTTGCTCCCGATTCCCGACGATGTGATTACGTCGAGAGTCAATCAAAAATCCAAATTTTACAAGTTTTTCACTTTCTCTTTGACGATTTAGTCGGATTTAGGCGGAATCCGGGTTAGGTGACTTGATTACACCTAGCCCTCCCCTCCCATTTCCTTTTATTTCCTTCTTTTATTTCTTCCCCCATCCATATCTTTTTCTCGTCTCGGCCCATGGTGACTTGACTACACCTCGGCCGAACACATTCTACCCCTTTTCTTCACTTTAATTTTGATTTTTAGCTTTATTTTCGTAGTTTCTTTTCTTTTTCTTTTGTCTCTCCGCACCCTACGATCGAGCATGAGGACATAGCTCGATTTAAGTGTGGGGGAGCGATATTCTAGTATAGTTAGTTTTATTTTCTTAGTTTTTCGAAAAAATCTTAAAAATCCCTAAAAATTTGAAAAAATTTCACAAAAAAATCAAAAAGATTTTCTCCTTTTGTGTTTTCATTTGTGTCTTTGTGTCGTATATTTGTTTGTGTGCGTGTTTTGCCTCCCTTATAGGTTGCTTTAATCGCCAATGAGTTTGGAAAGCTCTAAAGACATCCGGTAACATCTTCTAACCCTCTTTCCCTCTTTATTCCTTGTGATGTTTGGAGAAGGTTGTGTTGAGGTGTGCTCGGGTGGAGCTTGTACATTCTTGTGGTGGATTTGGTGACTTGTATGGATTATCGGGGTGGTGTTTGTTATATGTTTGTTTTGTTATGTTTTGTTTTTGTTGCCTTTGTTTCTTTTCCTCTCGTTTTCGTCATGTCTTTAATTTTGTGTTGTGTTGTGTTGTGTGTAAACCGTTTTCGAAAACCCGGTTTAGAGGCTAGTGTGCGAGTGCGTACTTTCCCCTCCTAGTAGTGTAAATCGAGTCTTGGACTTTAGCCTAGTAGGATGACCCTAAATCAATGAATTCGTTGGTCCTTTACCTTGAGTCCACCTAGCTTACTAGGAATTTACTACGGGATTTGCACTTTTGACCATTATGACCACCCACGGTGTGAAAAGGCCTTGGTTACCGAGTCTCGTCCCCTAGGTGACCGTGTTTAGGATTGTTTGATTAGTCCAAGTTCTCCACTTTTTGTGGGTTTGAAGA
This sequence comes from Agrostemma githago, assembly GCA_958450325.1. Lineage (NCBI taxonomy): Eukaryota > Viridiplantae > Streptophyta > Magnoliopsida > Caryophyllales > Caryophyllaceae > Agrostemma > Agrostemma githago. The sequence goes on along the minus strand of OY288250.1, from coordinate 28,377,919 downwards.
GAAAGCGCGCTCCCGACTCACCCATTACCCTACCTCCTACACATACCCACACAAATAAAATGCAATTTGTTGATTTCTCTCTTTCTCAATTATTAGAGGAATGCCAAAAATGCCAAATATTGCCAAAAGGGCAAAGAAAAAAAAAATGAAAAATGAAAGAAAGTGAAGAAATGAAGAAAAAGAAAAGGCACAAAAGCCAAAAAGATAATAGAAAAGAAGAAAAAGAAATGGCATGGCAACAAACAAAGCGAAAATGCAAAGAAAAGAGAAAATGCCAAAAAGAAAACCCGTATCACAAAAAGAAATCCCCACAAAAATAAGCCTTTTTCCGACTTTTGCCGTGAAGAGCCTACCAAAGGACCGAGTCCCGAGGAAGGATGATAGCGGCATTAGTCGGTCTTCCCTCATTTTGCATGTTTTCCACCTTTTTACTTGGACTAGTTAGGCGGTCTTGGACACGGGACGACCCTCTTGGCTCACGCTAAAGGGGGCGGGGTCTCACTTACCTACAGTGTCGACTGACACCGTGGTTCTTCACTTTTCCACTCCGCCGATCGTCCCGTAGTACGTTTTTAGAAAGTTAGGAGGACCTAGGTAAGTTACCAACGTTTTTGTTGCTTTATCGTCATACTATTAGGGTTTAGTCCACCTTGGTTTGTATTGCTAGCTTGGGAACGTTGTCACTTACCTCGAGCCCTAAACCGGTGCTTCTTTCACCACTTTAGAGGAAAGTGGTATTTCTTTTGTTTTGGGTGCAACCGTCTAAGTGTTTGTTTGTGTGTTTGTTTGTTTGTGTTTTGTGTCCGGTTGCATCCGCGGTTTTGTCGCAAGACCCAACTTGCCTTGCGGAGTGCACTTGTCCTCTAAGTGCACTCGTGTGAGTTGAAGGGGCGTAGGGTGCGCTAATACCCACTCGGATAGCTTAATAGTTAGTATGTGCTTACTCGAGGGCGAGTAAGGGTTAAGTGTGAGGGAGTTGATAAGTGTAGTTTGTAGTGTCTATTTTACTGTGTTTTGGTCCCATTTTCCTTGTGGAATCGCTCCTTGGGAGCCATTTATGGGCTTCTTATGCTTCCTTTAGCTCGTTTCAGGTTCCCGAGACCGTTCATGAGGAGTTGGAGCGATTCCGACTCGATACATACACTTTTTGGAGTCAACGAAACTAAGGAACGACCACTCGATGCCTTGGAGTCGACCCCGAGACCTTGGGACCCAATCCTGAGCCTCCGAGACCCGATCCCGAGTCCCGAGAATCGACGAGAAGCCCATGAGAGGCAAGGAAGGACCAAAGAGCTCTTAAGGGAGGCCTACAAGACCCATCCCGTTCGGGATGGCCTCATCCCGTTCGGGATGGGGTGCACGTTGAAGGGTGCCACTGTGAGCCCATCCCGTTCGGGACCAACCCGTCCCGATCGGGATGATAGAGCCGTCCCGGTCGGGATGATCCGTCCCGGTCGGGACGAAGAGCTGTCAGCACGACTCTTCTTCTTTTCTTCTCCTTCATTCTTGTACCCATATATATACGCCCTTCTTGTAATTTTAAGACATCTTATCTTATCTTATGTTATATCCTTAAAACCCTAGACTACTTTAGGTTAGATTAGATTAGATTAGTGTAGATTAGTCGGTAATTAGTAGTTAATCATAGTTAGTACTTGCATTAAGGGAATTCTTCAAGACCCATTCAAGATTGACAACTTTGGGTGTTTGTTTTGGGTTTTTTCTTCATTAATGCAAGTTTTGTTCTTTCTCCTTCACTAGTTTGGTACAATCCTTTCCCTTTTCTCTTAATCTTGTTTATGTTGTTCAAGTTTGAATCTTTATTATTGTTTGTTCTTGTTCTTGTTAGTTTGGTTGAGTTTGTTTATGTTTGTTTGGTTTCTTATGTTAGATCTTCTTGTTGTTGTTAGTATTAGTATGATTATGTTAGAGTAGTGTCTTGTTAGGGTTAGTAGGGTGATTAGGGTGTTGATTGGGTGATTAAGGGTTTGTTAGAGATGTTGGTGGAAGATTTTAGTTTCCTCTTGTTTGATGCACATCACATGTTTGTTGAAATGCATGATTGACTAGTGGTTGCAAATACTTGTTTTTCTTGTCTTTCTCTTGTGGGTGATAGTTTGTTTGTGGGTTCGGTTCCCTCACTAAGTTGCGAGAGCCCGGTGAGGACGACCCCTAGGTCGGTCTAAGTTGGGAGAGCACGGATTCGACCTAGGCCACCATAGCGCGCTAGAACCCCGTTTGTCATGTGTGTCGCCGAGATGGGTTCTAGGTGGAACCTCTTGGTGGAACCTCTAGGTAGGTCTAAGTTGCGAGAGCCCGGACCAACCTAGATTACCCTACTACCTCCTTCGCTCTAGTTCTCCCTCGACCATTCCGTTACCCCTTTGACCCCGACCTAATCCTAGCCCGTTTTCCTAGTTTGTTCTCCTTAGCCTTAGTCTAGCCTTCTCCCCTTCCTATCATTCTCTAGTTTAGCTCGTTGACTTAGTCTCGTATTTAGGCGACCTTAGTCTAGGCTTTACATTACCGTCCCCGTGGATTCGACCCGACTTGCCCTATCTACCGTAGGAATAGCCGGTTATATTATTGACGGTTGGGACGTGACGAATCCCTCCCATCAGGTTATAGGGGGAAGTTAAATAGATTGGATTTTGATTGTTGGCATGCATGTGATAGTTAAATCAATGAAATTGTCAATCCTAGCATTGTCATTTGGTATCAATCATAATAATGCTCCCTTGTTTGCATAAATTGATGGGTTTTAATTAGTTGATGTCTTGTGAACATTTGGGTAGGGCGAGTTCGGAGTTGTTTTAGCCTCATTTCTTACTACAGTCTTATAACAATTGTTTTAGGTGGAAATGGTGACGAAAAAAATTTGATCATTAGTTTTATGGATTTATGTGGGGAAATTCACCTTGATGGCCTTCTCTCTTGTTGTTCTCACTTTGTTGGTTTTACTTAGTGTAATTGTCTTAAAATCATTCCAAAACGCCCAATGCATGTAGTTATTCTTCACATTTTGTGTTTTCTGTATTGTGGCACCCTTCTACTCTTTAATCTTTGTTTTTTACTCTATCCTTGTGTTCCGCCATTCCTTGTGGTTCGACCCTGTTACTTGTCATTTGCTATGTTTGCGTTTGTGCATGTTTTGGGTAGTATGAACTGTGTTTGATTGATTAGATTTTTCTAACTCGCAACAAATATAAGTCCAAGCCATCAGAAAATCTATGACACTCGACGTAGCGTCGTCGGACATGTACACGGAGTTGAATTGAATAGAATAAATCAAAAACGATATAAAGTAAAATTAAACTAATTAGGGAATTGCAAGAATTAGTTAAAGTCGTCGTTGGAACGTTTGTACGGGTTCGACGAGTCGTATTTCGATTAATCTTAATCGTTCGACCTTCGATTACAGAATTGAGATCAAACATTTTATCGATAATCAGAAACGCACATTGAAAACAGGCGATAAACAATTATGCGATCGCGAATAATCATGGGCAGGGACGCACGCCATGAGGCGCTCTAACCCTAGGACGCACGATCAGGCACCTCGATTGGCTACTGTCCAGACTTTGGGCATAATCGCTTATCGAGTGCAGTCGTTTTGAAAAACATTTATCGTGTGAATTGTAGCGTGGGAGAGCGTTCATTGGATTTAGGAGAGTGTTTGTTGCTCATTTTAGAGTTAACGTGTTCTTTTCATATTAGGCATAATTAAGAGACAACGAGACGAGCGACCGGCGACGCGAGTACGAAACTCTTGTGTTCGGATTTCCTCGTCCCATCACCTCAAATATCTAACATAATTAGATCGACCATTTTAGTCATACGAACCTAAATCTACTATGCACATGTCGAAGTAGAAGTGGTTTAGTCCGTTTCGACTATAAAGAACGATAAATAGAAATGTTAAAAAGTTAGGAACGAAAAGTAAATGTTAGGAGAGTTAGTAAACGGGAATTAAAAGTTAATAGAAGTTAGTATGCGATGTATGAAAGAGTAGAGATTAGAAATGGGGTTTGAACACCCAACCTAGATGTTCAGGCTTCAAAATGGGGATCATAGGGGTATCGACGCGAATACGGAGAGCCTTTCGGTATGTAAATGAGTTGGGGTATTTTTAGGATTTCGGAGTAGTATGTGTATATATGCTTTGAGTCCCGGTTTTGCAATCCCTTTTAAAATGATCGATGGATGCTTGTATTTATAGAGGTTGTACGTTTTGAAAATGTGCTTGGGCGTCATAACCTAGTTCCTGAAAATAGAACAGGGGTGCAGAAGGTCTCGCGCTCTGGAACTTATGCGCGGGGGTTGGGGCACTTTGATTCTGGGACGCACGACTCCGTGCTGTCAAGCGCGTGTTTATGGAAGTTGCTTGAATTACGAGATTGCATATCGAGTTATTGTTGGTAGGTTTGGATCGCGCGCTATCCATGTATTTAGACTTGATTTTGGATTTTGGATGTTCTCGGGTCTTCGGCTTTGACGGTGTTTGAATTGATCGATAAAAGATGGTTTCGGTGGCGGTTATGACTTAGAATAACTTTGTTTTATTAGATTTTGCTCACTGAGGTTGGTTTTGAAATATTTGTACTTTATAATGTGTCTGAGTCAGATATCATTGATTACGAGCCCTTATTCGAGTATTTTGAAGCATGTTGTCATCCGATCATCATCGAGTGTTTGACAGGAAACTGCTACAGACATGAGCAGACAAAATGCGGGTATCTACAAGATGATGTTATTTTGAGTTTTTTTTTTATTTTCTAATAAAGAAAAAATTCCTACCTTATTAGCCAAAAGGAATTATTGACGGTCTGCTTCTTCTGGCCTTTATTCGTTCCTCCACATTCCAAATCCTCATAATAATGTAGGGCTACCCGAATCAGTGTGTGCACCAGAGGGATCCTTAACATTAAGAGGATGAGTAACTAGTACTCCTCCCCATCCATTCAATTATTTACCTAGGTCCGCCATTTCTCCTCACAAAAATGGCCCCCACATAAAGAATTGAATGGATGAGAGTACGAGTTTGTTTGTCAAGAAGCCAATAGGCATGCCATACTTAGGCTCCTCGTGCAACAAAAGATTGTCCTCCCTAGGAGCTGACCTTGTAACAATGTAACACTGGTATTAGTGGAGTGGTCTCCTTCTTCCATACTTGTTGCACCACCGACTTCTGAGATTTAATCTGTCTACAATGCTTCCCATCGTGTCCAAGTTACTTGCAATGAGTACATTTAATAGGTTTCCCTTCCAACTTCAGAACTTCCAAGAGAATTTGTCTTTCATCTTCAAATTTAACCACAAGAATCAAAATCAAAATCTCAAGAATAAAAAGGCGAAAACAGCTTAAAGATAATAAGGAGTGGCAACTAGGGGGATAGTGGGGAAGTGGAACATGCGTGGGATTCCCGGAATCGGCATCAACCTATAGCTTCAGGAAATGGAATATAAAAATCCCGACCACAAGAAAACAAATAATATTAATAAAGAAAAGCCACACAAAAAAATGACCAATTCTATCTCCCTCTCATCAACACCCATCAAATGTAATCTCACCCCCCTTGTCTCACCCAATCCCCCCATCTCTCTCCTCTTCATCATAATAATAACAGTAACAGTAACAGCTCAGCAGCAGCCGAAGAAGAGGAGAAGGAGAAGGAGGAGGAGGAGGAAACAGAAGGCAAAAGCAGGAGATTGTATTATGTCCGAAACAACAGAAGCAGCAAATGAAGTAAATAACAGTAATAATAATAATCAGAGTACAAGAACAAAGTCATCATTCGGTCACCGGCCTTGTCCTCCTGCTCTTAGAACGACGACGACGACGACAACGCGGGAGCATCAATATAACAACATCAATAGCACTAGTAATTTGTATGTGAATCTAGAAGCAGCAACAGCGACGACGTTCATGGACCTTGATTTCGGGGATCTGGACGCATCCTGGTCCTTCGATCAGATCGCTACTTCTCCCCTTCTTATCTCCACCTCTGACCAGCCTGCTTCCCCTCTCTGGGCTTTCTCTCATGACCGCAAACCCCCTGACTTCTCCCTCTTTTCTCCCTGTATTCCTCCTTCCCTCTCCTCTCCTCTTTCTTTTCTTGTACTCATTCTAACTGTCAAACGTTTTCTGACTTTATTGTTTTGGATAAGATTACGGTTTGACTTATTGCTACTCTAAAGTGTAGTTGTATTACTTTTCCACAAATGGAATATCGTTCAAATCTATCAACAATCGTACGATTATGTAGGTCTACTGAATAAAGATACTCCGCAATTACTTATTACTGACCTTGTCTGATGAATCGTATGATCTGATAACAGAGTAGTTGGATTTTAACAGCATTGTGAGTAGGATTTCATGGCGAATGATAATAAGTTGAATGATAATTAGAATTTTGGCTTGTGATGTTGGTGTTTGACTTTTGGATTGGTTGCAAATAGGTAATCTTGAACCGGTTGCTGAAAATGGAATGGAAAATGGTCAAATGAATGGTCGGGGCGGGGGTGATGGTCAGGATGATAGCAAGGAGAAGAAGATTCCGCCCCCATTAATGGGGTTTACTCCCCTTGAAAACCTGGATATGTCCTTTATTATCAAGGAGAGGATGACGCAGGCGCTTAGGTACTTCAAAGAATCAACTGAGCAACATCAGATTTTGGCTCAAATTTGGGCCCCCGTAAGAAGTGGGAACCGCTATATGCTCACCACTTCTGGCCAACCCTTTGTTCTAGGCCCCCATAGTAATGGCTTAAATCAGTACAGGACCGTGTCCTTGATGTACATGTTTGCTGTTGACGGCGAGAACGATCTCACCCTCGGCCTACCCGGTCGTGTCTTTCGGCAGAAGTTGCCAGAGTGGACCCCTAATGTGCAGTATTATTCCAGTAAAGAGTATCCCAGGGTCGATCATGCCAAGCACTATAATGTCAGAGGCACCTTAGCTTTGCCCGTCTTTGAACCTTCAGGCCAGTCCTGTGTCGGTGTTCTTGAGCTCATTATGACTTCGCAGAAGATCAATTATGCTCCTGAGGTTGATAAAGTTTGCAAAGCTCTTGAGGTTGGTTTATTTCCTTGTCATATTTTTATTGTTTGTTTTACTCTTTTATTCCTAGACTTCTGCCAGTTTGATTAGATCTAGCATATCACGGCATTTTTGCACGTGTGAACTGCCGGTTGTGATTCTAGTCCTACTCATAACTACAATTTCTTTTGAATGACTGAATATCAGTTTTTACTTACTCATGATAGTCTCATGTGCATTGATTCGGCGTGTGTTAATTGAACTTCTAAAAGACTTGTCGAATGGGGATTTCATTGTGATGGGTTTGGTCTTAAGCATTGGCATAGGGATCTTTCGGGTCCTACATCTATTTAAGTAATCCTTCTACTTTAATTGTCAGCAATTCATCCATTAAAGATCTCCGGTTCTTTTCATGCAGGCAGTAAATCTCAGAAGCTCTGAAATACTAGACCACCCTAACATCCAGGTACATTTTTCAAGGTTTTCGTAATTCTTCACTTTGATCCATTATCTTTAAATGAAGATATTTAAGTACATGATTATATTGCTTATTCAGATATGCAATGAAGGTCGTCAAAATGCACTATCCGAAATCTTGGAAGTACTAACAGAGGTATGTGAAACTTATAAGTTGCCCCTGGCTCAGACTTGGATTCCTTGCAGGCATCGGAGTGTTCTGGCCTACGGCGGTGGTCTCAAGAAAACTTGTTCCAGCTTCGATGGAAGTTGTATGGGACGAGTATGCATGTCCACCACTGATGTAGCATTCTATGTTGTAGATGCTCATATGTGGGGCTTCCGGGAGGCCTGTGCTGAGCATCATCTTCAGAAAGGCCAGGGTGTTGCAGGAAGGGCATTTTCGTCATATGGCCTGTCCTTTTGCAGAGATATCTCCCAATTCTGCAAAACTGATTATCCTCTGGTGCATTATGCTCGGATGTTCAGTTTACGGGGCAGTTTTGCTATCTGTTTGAGAAGTAAACACACCGGGGATGATGATTATGTTCTTGAGTTCTTTTTGCCTCCTACCATAACTGACAGTATGGAGCAGCTAAACTTGCTGGATTCAATTTTGGCAACGATGAAGGAAGATCTCCAAAACCTTATGGTTGCTTCTGGAAACAATCTTGAAGAAGAAAGAAAACTCATGAAAATTATTGAAGTCTCGACAGATAATAATCAAGATTTACAGGTTGAACCTAATTTATCGAATCAACATTTATCTGTGGTAGAGTCGGTAAATGGTGTTCTGCCTTTTATAAAGAATTCCCAGCCACAGTTGATGGCAGAAAAAGATGCTCCAAATGGTGCAAAGAATATTCTTGCAGCTAACGGGAGCCACAATGCAGTTTCTTCAACGGTAAAGAAAGAGGTTAAAAAAACATCTGAAAGAAAGCGTGGTAAAGCTGAAAAACAAATTAGCTTGGATGTTCTTCAACAATATTTTGCAGGGAGTCTTAAAGATGCTGCCAAGAGCCTTGGAGGTATAAATTTGTTCGTACGATATAACTACTTCATTGTTTTTTTTCTCCATTAAAGGCATTTATGCTTGAATTTGACTACATGTTATGTACTGATAAATGTGTAACCAATGTTCAAATAAAATGTATAACCAAAATGTTGTGTCATTGAACAGTATGCCCAACTACTATGAAGCGCATCTGTAGGCAGCATGGGATATCTCGATGGCCATCCCGGAAAATTAACAAGGTCAACCGCTCGCTAACGAAGCTCAAGCGTGTGATTGAGTCAGTGCAAGGTGCTGACGGATCATTTAGCCTGACTTCTCTAGCTCAACCTACCATCCCTGTCCCTATTGGCTCTATTTCATGGCCTGCTGGTGTGAATGGAACCTGCCAGCAACTATCGCCAGCGTCTCAGCCTACTGACGTCCCTGATGAGAGAAGCGAAATGCCACCCTATGAACCAAAAATTGATGAGCATATAAGTGGTAGGGGATCTAGTCATGAAGAGAGGATAAATGAACAGAATGGCTTTGGTTCTAAAGCCGGGAGTGGGTCTCGGGAGGTAAGCACTGGCACATCAACTTCTCATGGATCATGCCACGGGAGCCCGGGAACTGAAAGCAACCTGCCAACTGGAAATTTTGCCCCAGGCTATTATGAACAAACAGGTAATTCACCTGGTTTAATGTTTCGGCAAAATGGGGCGTACTCTATTCCGGATGCTCTCCTTGGTGGACATTCTCCAGAAGCCTTTGGGGAGATGCACCTAGAAGATGCTGGAAGCTCAAAAGATCTAAGAAATATCTGTCGTTCAGGAGCTAACACCAATGTAAACGAAACTGTTCTAGAAGCAGGGTGGATCAACCTGTCTTGCCCAAGCCCATCTTCAAGAATAGCTACGAGTCCTATTGGTATGACATCCAGATATTGTGTTAGACAAGATATGAAAACGGTGACCATAAAAGCGACATTTAGAGAAGACATAATCCGGTTTAGGTTCTCCCTGGTTTCCAACATTGTCGAGCTGAGAGAAGAGGTGGCAAAGAGGCTTAAACTGGAAGTGGGTACCTTTGAGATTAAGTATCTGGATGACGATCACGAGTGGGTCCTGATAGCTTGTGATTCAGACCTACAAGAATGCTTAGATATATCAAGATCATCAGGCAGCGGTATGATAAGACTATTGATTCAAGACGTATTGGGTAATCTGGGCAGCTCGTGTGAAAGCTCGGGGGAATGAGTGGCTTTTAAGGTGTAAATACCTGCTTAGGTTGTGAACCCATTCTTGTAGCAGTAAGACGGACAAACCTTTATCAGTTGATTGTGAATGCAAGCTGTATATAGTTTGCTTGTGTCACTGTGTTAGGGTGAGCGCTACTGGAACGATATCTGTTATTTCCCTTCTGCTGAATTTTGTTTACACTTACGTTTAATTGTATATTGAAACCCGATATGCATTGAAACTAAACTAGATGTTTGCCCGTGCGTTACACGAATACTAAAATAACTAGTACTCCAATAAATGTCTAAATTTTAAGGGATATTTTTTTACAAGATGTTCCGCTAGTACTTATACTCATCCATCGAGGATAAACAAAATTAACGATACCTTACAAAAGAGGCCGCCAAAAATCTCTATTATATACGGAGTAAAATGTAAGATTGTAGATATGGAGGTGGTGGCATGAGGACACTCAAAATGCATCTTCGAGTTTCCTCACTAATTGTATAAAATCGTCCATTCACTTAAAATTTTTCCAATACTACGTACAATACAAGGGTAAATTTGTCATTACATCGCTACTATCCTTTTCGCTATCATTTTACACCTCATTTTCTCTACATATGAGTCCCTAAGTCCTCATCTCATCCATTGAATGAGATGAGGATGGATGGATAAGATTTATCCTAATATTTGCATTAAAAGAAAATGAGATATAACATCCTAAAATAACTCCCATAATTTTAGGAAACAGTTAATATCACGTTCATCCACTCAATCATCCATTCACGTTACCACGTTCATCAAACCTAAAAAAAAACGCTTCCAATATCACGTTCATCCATTCAAATATGTGCTCGACATCCCGTTACTATGGATTCAATGATCGCGACATCTTCATCAACTGTTGATAAGCAATTTGTGGAGTAAAACAATGGTGAGTTTCGATATTGCTTTCATATTTTGCGTCAATTTTATTCATTTCATTCATCATAGATTTATATAAATGGTTCATTGCTCTCGTGTTAGTATATATTCTAGATTGTTATGTTTATTATTTAGATTTTTCATAATCTTCACTGATTATTATTTAGGTTTTTCATAATCTTCATCAATTGTTATGCTTTCATTGCCATGGAAGTTGATGGGGCCGGTTGTCTACCCTGAGTCGCCCATCAGCTAAACCTGAGGCTGACCCGACCCGAATCCTGGGGCAGCCTACCACGCAGGTTACTTAACAGGCCTCTCCAAGCAGCCTGTTAGGGCATTCCCGAAACACCCTGCTGAGATCTAAACCCGGGGCTCAGCCCCCTGCTCGCCAGGGTCAGGCCGCTCCCGCAATTACAGGAAGAGGAAGGGGATCCCTCCTACCTTCCAGACGTCAGGGAACGTCACCTTGCCAAGCCCAGGTTAGGCAGGAAGAACCCTCTTGATTATGCCTAAAGTAAGAAGGGAACGAGTGGGGGAGATGTTTCCACGTGTCCCCTCTCTTCCCCTCCCCCCTCTCCCTCTCTCTTCTTACTCTCTCTTATGGGAATCCATAAATACTCATTTATCTCCCACAAGAGAGGGTAATTGATTTTCTCTCACTAGAATATTACTCTAGAAAACGCCACCTTACTCCTCACGAGTAAGGTCCGTCAAGTGCATACACAGACTGACTTAGGCATCGGAGAGGGTTCCCTCGGAAACCTCCGAGGCCCTGTGCAGGCTGCAGGCCCCCTCCGCCGGGAAAGTCCGATCGCTAGAGAAGAGGAAAGTGAGGCTTAGAGATGAAGTCACATCTACGAAGAACCAAGACTTAATCCAAGATTCGAATCCAATTCAGGTGTGATTGTTTCCATACCGGAACAATTTGGCGCCGTCAGTAGGGAATTACGAGTTAAGATTCCTCAACGAACAAAAAAGCCATCAGAAGATGCCTGAAATCATAGAAACCGAATCGAGAGCTGATCTGACTGGACATCTGATCGTCCCCCGGTACGGCATTCCCATGACATCAAGGGAAGTAACGCCAGCTGCCACACTCCGGGGAGTGGGGCAGGCTACCCTCTATGGGACGACAGCCGCTGCTGAGCAGGGGGCAGAGCAAGGTCTTAACCTGAGCCTCACCCCCGCCCAGGCCACGCAGGTTGCAGCCTTCTTTTCCGCTATGCTCGACAAGCAAGTAACATGAGAAGACCTGGTAGGAGGAATAGCCACAACCCCCAGGCATTTGCACTTCGTAAGCACTGAAGAAGCTGGGGTCACAAAACGAACCGCCGCCAGAAACATCCAGAAGAAGGCGAAAAAAGCGGCTAGAGGCTACGTCCAGGCAAAGAAACGCCTCGTAACAAACGCCCAGGAGCAGCCGCCTCAATAGAAGGATGGATCTGTCCATACCATAGAGTCGACCGCATCGGCAGAGAAGGGGACTCTATCTCAGGAAATGCGAGAACGGTGGAAACCAAAGGAGCCCGTCTCAAAACGCTCGGGGGTAAAGCAGGTTGGAGTATTCAGTAGACTGACACCAGCTGGAGAACCGCAAAAGGAACCGAGACTGTCAAAAAGTACGCAGGCAAGGCTCAATCAAGGTCAGCCAATTGAGCCAAGGCACCATCAAGCCAAAGGTCCGGAGCCCGAGCCTCCTCAGCCACCTCGGGGAAAGCGACCCAGGCACCGCTCTCCTATGGGAGAAGACGAAGCTGTGAGTAGGCATACGCCCAGACACCGCTCTCCTTGTGCTAGGAAACCGACCCCTGATAAATGCGACGACTACGGTTACTACTTCACGGAAAACCGGTCTAAGGTACTAGGCAGACCTACTAAAACACCGCTCCACCCAGATGTTCAAAGCTGTCCCATCCCAAAGATAAAGATGCCCACGGTAAAGTTCGATGGAACCACTGACCCTGAGGATCACCTGGCTGCTTATGAAAGCCATATGGGAATTTATGACACTGACGATGCCGCCTGGTGCAAAATCTTCCCTACAACTCTAGTGGGACTGGCCCAAGGGTGGTTCCATGACCTGCCGCGGGGATCGATTTGTGCCTTTGAAGAGCTGGCTGGAGCCTTCCTGGACCAGTATGCTGGGAATAAAAGGCGCAGGCTGACTCGTTTCGACTTAATGACCCCGAAGCAAAAGAAGGGCGAGTCCATTAGGGAGTACCTTAAGAGGTTTGACCTGACTTTTCAGCAGGTCAGAGAGATTGATGACCCCACCGCGGCCTACGCCCGACTAACTCACTGCTGCCAGGAGAAATGAAGAAACAACTTATCAGAACCCAGCCCGAATCCTTGGCTAAAGCGCGGAAGATAGCTGAGGGCTTCATGCTTCAAGAGGAATACCACAGCTTGTCGGATACCCCCGCAACGTCTGGCAGACCTCAGGGGGTACCGCAGGGTGGGCGCAGCATGGGAGAGTTAGCAGGGAAGCAGAAGACAAAAGAAGGGGACGCCCCAAGAAGGGAGCGCGTAACATACCGGCCAAAGTTTGACAGTTACACCGCCCTTAACAAATCAAGAGCTGAAATATTTGAGCTGGAAAAAGAGGCGGCGAAATGGAACCGCCCGAATAAACCGCGTAATCCAAACGGCAACCCGAAAAAATTCTACATGTTCTACGACAGCATAGGGCACACGACGGAGGAGTGCCGACATCTGAAAGACGAAATAGAAAACTTATCAGAAACGGTTGGCTGAGCAACTACGCTGCCAGGAACAAGAACCAGAAAGTCACAACAGAAAAGCCGGAAGGCTCGGTGCAGGATCGTATGATTATTCATGTAGTATCAGGGGATGCTGGCGGCCAGACAAGCCGAAGGGGCCAGAAGCGACAGTTCCGTGAACTCCACAACCAGATCTCAGGGGCGGACCCAAGAATGAATTGTTACTGGGGATAAATCCGAAGACTATCTTATTACCGAAAAAAAGCAATGCTTGACATTGAGTTATCGATTTCATGGATAAGCTTAATCGATCTAGCATGAAGAAATACGTCATGCACGATTGCACGGAGTAGCACATAAAAATGTTTACATAACTTTTTTTACAATCATCAAATTTTGCACCCTCGGATTCAATAATTATTTGGCTTCAATATATCTATATTAGCATAATAAACATCCATATTATAAATAAATAAATAATGTAGTTTAGGAGAGTTGAACATAGACAGAAGACAATCTTAAAGAAATTGTGAGTCGATAAAATGAGGAGTACTAATACTAACAATAAGAAACATACTTTAGATTGATAAATTAGTTAATTAGCTTCTTGTCCACAAAAATTAAAATAAAAAAACTAGCTTCATTGGGTTTCGAACCCCTGACCTTCAGGACGACAGACCCAATACATTACCATCTGCGCTACAGACTACTCCATGTATTAGTCTACAGTAATTTTTATTTAACCTGAATCCTACTCGGGCTAAAGCCCGAGTAGCCTAAGCCCAGATCCGCCCCTGCCAGATCTGCTACGCAGAGAGAGCCGGGAGTCCGATCGGTCTGACCCTCAGCATAACCCCGCAGGATTCTGGCTGGGTGATTTACCCCCTGGTCGGTTTGACCCCCTGGTCCTGTCATTAGTCATCAGCAACCATATAGTGAAGAGATGCATGGTGGATACAGGCGCGTACACAAATCTGTTGTACAAGGACGCCTTTGACAAAATGAACTTGGAGAAGAGACACCTCAAGCCTGCCCCGAGATCCTTGTACGGATTCAGCGGTGCAGGGATCCTCCCAATGGGGATGATTGAGCTGCCTGCCACATTCGGGGAAGGGGCATCGGCCAGGAATATCCGAGCTTCTTTCGTAGTAGTAGACGCAAAATCTGCCTACAACGCTCTCATAGGTAGAGCTACCCTGGATGAAGTGGAGGCTGCAATATCCATCAGAGCACTGACCGTGGCCTACAATTCATGGAAGGAAAAATTCATGGAGATCAAGAATCAGCTAGGCAGCACTATTCAGTCGCCCTGCGCACCCATGAAGCTGAAAGAAAAGGAAAAAGAAAGGCAGACAGCTCCCCCGGCAGGAAAGGAGAGATTCTGGCCGACCAGTGGGCTGCAGAAAAAATTGATCACCCAGAACCCGGGGGTGAAAGCATGCTTGTAGAGCTAGAGCCAGGAAGACCGGTTCTGGTCGGCGTTGACCTAGAAGAGCCTTACAAAACAAAACTGATCAAGGTCTTACAGGACAATAAGGACATCTTTGCTTACTCGGCCGACGAGATGCCAGGGGTTGACCCAAGTCATATCATTCACAAGCTGAACGTCAACCCGGGGGCTCGGCCTGTAAAGTAGAAGAAAAGAAACATGTCAGCAGAAAAAGATCTGGCCATCAAGGAAGAAATTGAGAAGCTCCTGAAGGCTGACTTCATCTAGAGCTGTGACTACCCAGAATGGCTCGCCAACGTGGTAATGGTGAAGAAAGCCTCAGGGGCCTGGAGGATGTGTGTAGACTTCACCAATCTCAACAAAGCATGCCCAAAGGATTGCTACCTCTAGCCGCAAATTGATCAACTGGTCGATGCCACCAACGGGCATTCAATGCTCAGCTTCTAGGATGCCTTCTCGGGTTACCATCAGGTATACCTGTGGCAGCCGGACAGAGTCAAGTGCGTGTTTATCACAAGCGCAGGGACATACATGTACAAGATGATGCCATTCGGCCTAAAAAATGCAGGGGCAACATATCAGCGTCTGGTGGACAGGGTATTTGAAAAACAAAAGGGCAGAAATTTGGAGGCGTACGTGGATGACGCCATAGTAAAGAACAAAGGCGACGCAGAGCATCTGGAGGACCTGCAGGAAACCTTCTCCTCGCGAGCCTACCAGATGAAATTAAATCCTAAGAAATGTACCTTTGGGGTTAGGTCTGGAAAATTCTTGGGATTCCTCGTCAGCGCCCGAGGGATTGACGCTAAGCTCGAGAAGGTAAAGGTTGTGCTGGACCTCCCAGAGCCAAAAACAACCAGGGACATTCAGCGACTAACAGGCCGGATGGCTGCCCTGGCACGATTCATTGCCAGGACCGCCGACAAAACAACACCCTTCTTTAAGATACTAAAAGGAAATAAGCAGTTCAAGTGGGAGGTAGAACAAAAAGAAGCTTTTGAGCAACTAAAAGAACATCTGAAGCAGCTGCCGACCATTGCCAGGCCAGTGACAGGGGAGAAGCTCTTTCTGTACGTAGCAGTGATAAATTCAACCGTAAGTGCAGTCATCCTGAGAGAAGAGGCAGGGTCTCAGCAACCAATTTACTTTGTAAGTCACGCCCTGGGGGCAGCTGAGAGGAATTATCCAGTCGATGAAAAAGCAGCGTACACAGTAGTCATCGCGGCACGTAAGCTCATGCCCTATTTTGACGCTCACACTGTCGTCATTCTAACCGATCAGCCCCTGGAAAAAGTACTAGAGAAATTTGAAAAGTCCAAGAGACTACTGAAGTGGGCTATAGAACTAAGTGGAATAGGAATATCTTATCAATCCAGGACCGCCATCAAGGCACACGCCCTGGCAGATTTCCTAGCCAAGTGCTCTCACTCAGAAGAGGACGACCCCCCAGCCGGTGAATGAATGGTGTACACAGATGGCTCATCCGCAGCCAATGATGCGGACGGGGGTAGGGGTCGTGCTAACCAGCCTTGAAGGAACGGACTTTGAGCATGATCTCAGATTTACCTTCCCAGCATCTAATAACGAGGCCGAGTATGAGGCCGTCCTAGCAGGCATCCACTTAGCCACAGCAGCAAGAGCAGAGAGGGTCATCTTGGCCACAGACTCACAGCTTATTGCAAACCAAATTAACGGTGAGTATGAAGACAAAGACCAAACCATGATCTCATACTTAGAGAAGGTCAAACAAGAGCTATCAGAACTAAAGTTATATGAAGTCAGGCAAGTCCCCAGATCGCAAAATAACCGCGCTGACGTCCTGTCCAAATTAGCAAGTTCCAGCCTGCAAGACATTAGGAGGTCATTTTGGGTTGACGTAATACAAGAAAAGTCCACAACACTCTGCCAACCCGTCAGCATGGTGGAAGAATCAGAAATCGAGAACTGGATGACCCTAATCATCAAATTCAAAAGGGACGGCACCCTACCACAGGATCCGGCCCAACAAAAGAGAATGCCGTCAAAAGCCGCGTGGTATATACTGGTTGAAGAGGAGTTATACCAAAATTCATTTTCCGCACCCTTGCTCAGGTGCCTGGGAGTAGAGCAGGCTGCGGAGGTGCTGGATGACATACACTCGGGAATCTGCGGACACCACATCGGTGGAAGGACACTGGCACATAAGGCCCTAAGGGCAGACTACTATTGGCCAACCATGCTAGCAGATGCTAAGGATCTAACCATAAAATGCAAAAAATGCCAACTCTTTGCCCCTGTAATACATGCTCCAGCACAGGACCTCAGACCAATTCTGTCCCCCATCCCATTCGCTCAATGGAGGATGGACATACTGGGTCCATTCGCCATACCGACAGGGGACAGAAAGTTCCTCATAGTGGCAATTAATTACTTTACCAAGTGGATTGAGGCCGAAGCCGTCCCAAACATAATAGAGCCAGTGGTCCGGAAGGTCATCTGGAGGAATATAACTACAAGGTATGGCCTGCCAAAGGTGCTAGTTTTTTGCCACGGCAGGCAGTTCGACAACAACCCGCTGAGGACCTGGCTAGAGGGGCATGGAGTCACATTGCCTACTCCGCTGTATGCCATTCTCAGACTAATGGACATGCCAAGGCGGCGAACAAACAGATTTTAAACGGACTGAAATAGATGGTGGATGAGCTTAAGGGCAGATGGGCAGACGAACTCCCAAGTGTCCTGTGGTCAATCAGAACCACCAGAAAGGAATCCACAGGGCAAACCCCCTTTAGGTTGGTCTATGGGGCTGAAGCCTTACTACCCATTGAAACGCGCATCCCAACTCTCAGATCTCAGCAGTTTGACAGAACCAGCAATGAAGCAGCAATGGCAGAAGCTCTTGACCTGGTTAGCGAAGTAAGACAAGAGGCTAGCTCCAACATCGCAGCCTACCAGCAGAGAATGAGAAGAGTCTACAATAGAAGGGTAAACACAAGGAGTTTCCAGGTGGGCGACCTGGTCTTGCGTAAAACCCAGGCGGTTGGAAAAGAAAGAGAGCATGGTAAGCTCAGTGCAAACTGGGAAGGCCCATATCAGATTACTCAAATCATGGGACCAGGAACGTACAAGATCGCGAACACTGAGGGCCAAGAACTGGCAGCCCACTAGAACCCATATACTTTGAAGAGATACTATGTCTAAATTAGAGTCGTAGTTTTTTCTTATTCCTAAAAACGGCGGAGGACGATCATGCTGGAATGTCGACGGCTCCGACCAAAGTGTTAGTTTTTTTTGCAAGAAATAAGAAAGTTCTTCCTATTCATACTTATTGTATGTTCAGCTTCGCACTTCATACACAAACGAGCAGGGGGCAATAGAGGGAGGGCCCCCCCTGTTGCAAAACCTAGGGAAAATAGACCCTCCAACAAAAAACGCTAAGTCCCCCTACCTACCTCCAGGCAGGCAGGGGGAATGTCGTCTGATTTCAGCCAGAAGTCAGGGTCAGGCCGGGCCTCAAGAGCCGAACTAACAAGGATTGATAAACATTCAACCTTGTATATAAAACGCTAAGTCCCCCTACCTACCTCCAGGCAGGCAGGGGGCAGGCCCTCTGACTTCAGCCAGAAGTAAGGGTCAGGCCGGGCCTCAAGAGCCGAAACAACAAGGATTGATAAACATTCAACCTTGTATAAAAAACGCTAAGTCCCCCTACCTACCTCCAGGCAGGCAAGGGCAAACCCTCTGACTTCAGCCAGAAGTCAGGGTCAGACCGGTCCTCAAGAGCCGAACTAGCAAGGATTGATAAACATTCAACCTTGTATAAAAAACGCTAAGTCCCCCTACCTACCTCCAGGCATGCAGGGGGCAGGCCCTCTGACTTCAGCCAGAAGTCAGGGTCCGGCCGGGCCTCAAGAGCCGAACCAACAAGGATTGAAAAACAATCAACCTTGTATAAAAAACGCTAAAGTCCCACTACCTACCTCAAGATAGGTAGGGGACATGCCCTCTAACTTCAGTCAGAAGTCAGGGCCAGGCCAGGCCTCAAGAGCCGAAACAACAAGGATTGATAAACATTCAACCTTGTATAAAAAACACTAAGTTTTACCTGCTTCCAGGCAGATAGGGGGCAGGCCCTCTAACTTCAGCCAGAAGTCAGGACCAGGCCAGGCCTCTGAGCCAAACTATCAGGGACTGGATGCATATCAACAAGGCAATTTAACAAGATGAAAAGAGGACACTCAACAAAGAAAAGTCAATAAAGTCAACATGGAGTTAGAGAAAAAGCTTACAGAACAAACAGTAAAAGTTTAAAAGCGAAGATATAATGATTACAAAGCCGGCAACCGACCACATTTGGGCTCGGTGCGCAAAAGATTAAATGATTAACGAGGAAACAAAGGCGCTGGAGGATAAGGACACGAGCCCTCAGAAGACAACTGCCTTAAATCCTATGTAGGGGGGTGCGTCGTGGCTAGGGTCAGGAGGTCCATCAGAGCCATCATGAGGCGACTTTAATTTGCTGGATTTAGCCTCATTCTTGGCCGCATAAAGATTGCGAAAAGCATCTTCATCAAAATCTGGTATCAACTCCCGGATGACCTCCAAGCAGAACTCATAGGATGAGGTAGCATCTATAGCGAAGGCCTCATCTACTTTCGCATTAGCCTTATGTATGATGTCCTCCTTCACCTTCAGCCACTTCTCCTCTTGAGCCTTCATCTCCCATTGAGCTGCCTGGAGGTCAGAATCAGCCTTGGATAGGCGGTCAACATAGTCCTTAAGACGCCCCTCCAATTCAGCTGCGCTCTTCCTGCCCTGCTCCAGCTCAGACGCCTCTTTCACAGCCTTCTCCCCTTGGGCTTTCCAGTTGGCAGCTTGGCACTTAGCATCCCCCAGCTCACTCTCACACTTGAACAGGTGGAGCTACAGACTGCTGATAAGTGCAGCATCCCTCTCGACCACCACTACACGGTCAGAAAGGGAGGACCCCGGAGTGATAGTTAACTCCTCATCACTTAGACGGTTGAGGGCTGCCAATTCTAGAGAAGCTTGAAAAACTAGAGAGCAGCGGTAGAGGAGTTGGGCTGCCTGAGCACTAGTGTGTGTCAAAGCCTTGGCAGCCTGGTCTAGGGAGGTAGAGCTGGAATCTGAGAAGAGAACAAAGACATCAATACTCTCAGCTGCAAAATTAAACTCAGTGTTCTTCTCATTGAAAAGTGTCTCAGGAAGGCTAGGAGCATGACGCTTAGGCTGGGGGGTACTGGTCTCAGCCTCCAAATCCACCACCTGTTCAACATTTACAGGCTCCTTGTCTTTCTTTTTTCTGTGAAGGGGAACGATCTCCCCCGTCTCTTCAGAAGGGGAAGGCACTGCAGCAGCAGAAGGATGAGGACGAGGCGAAGCACCCTCGCGCCTGACAGTCGGAGAAGGAGTGACCTCTGACGTTGTCCCTCCCTCTATTACCCTGAGGGCAGGAGTTGAAGGTGCAGGGCGCCTAGAAGCCGGCTTAGGCGGAGGAGGAAGCCTGGTCCTACTTGTTGTAATGTTCTTCACGTGCCCCATGAGACTCTCTTTCTTGAAACCAGGGGGACTAAGAGGACGAGGAATAAATGACTTATAATCCCTACCCAGCCTAAGGGCATTCAGCTGCTGCACCGTCCAAGAACGACCCCTGCAGGCATCTGCAAAAGATGAAGAGTTAACCAGGTTAGCACACAGAAAAATACCCTGAAAAGGACACGCTGGTGCTGAACCCCTGAACTACCTGGGGTAAGACCAAGATTTAACCCCACTGGGGTCAGGAACTCGTCAGTCGTTATGAGATTCGCTGGAGGGAGTCAGTTAGTAGGACCGAATTCACCCTTCCCAATTTTCGTACAAGCAAACAGCTTAACATGGGTTTTTTCCATCACATTCAGTTTTACTTCCAAAGCCTTCCCATTGACCTCAGGATGATATTCCTCACAGGTTTCCAGACGAGTGTGGACGTGGTTCCTGAAGTGCTGGGGGATAGACCAACCTCTCTCATAATGAGCGTACAGGAAATTGTTCTTCCAATTCTTAAGGCTGTTCATTGATGGCCAAACTGGTGAAAAGCCCTTCTGCCTAAGTATGGAGATATACCCTGAAGGTCCTTCTGGGGAGGCGACCATTTGCAAGCCTATCATATACCTAAGAGCATCTATTGAAGGTTGGTCCCCGAAAAATAGGCAGACCCAGGTATAAGCCACCAGCGTCCTGACAGATACGGCTGTCAGCTGCGTAATGGTGACATTCATGCGTCTAAAGGCCTCTGCAAGGAAAGGGTGAAGGGGGTAACGGAGACCAAACTCCAGGCACTTATGGTAGACGACAATACAGTTCTCTAGGGGGTTACACACAGTATCTTTCTCCTCTGGGAGAACAACCGTATAACCAGCCCCAAAATTGTAAAAATTGGCAATGGCCTCAGCGGCATTTTTTGCCAGTATCGTCTCCCGCGGCCCCGGCTCGGGATATGTGTGCAAGGGAACCTTATACTTTACTTTATCCAAGTAGTAAACACGCCCAGGCGCCCTAGGTACCAGGTCGCCGACAATGGAAAGTGGGTCAACCTCCCACGCCTCGTCGTCCGTGTCAGGGACATCAACCGGGGCAGGGTTTGGAGAATTAGCGCCCCCACTGTCCTCTGAGGGCGGTCCCCGGGCCAAAGTAACCACAAGCCCAGCAGAGGAAGAGGGAAGACTAGTACTAGCCCCGCCGACATCCTCTGCTAGGGTTTCGGCAGACGGTTCGGTAAAAGAAAGAATTCGACGGCGGTGTTGCGTCATAGTCGTCGGGAAAGTAAAATATGCAAGAATTAAAGGAAAACAAGAGAGCTAAAGATTAAGGTTATAACCTAATCAGGTTCCTCAGGGGTCGCCGGAAGCAGACGCCGGAAAGATCCTCGATCTAATCGCTCGACAAAGAGGAAGGTTTGAGAAAAGATAGAGTTTTGAAGGTTGAAAGTGTGAAAAGGGGGAGTGGAGTAGGAGAAAGTCTTTTATAGGGAGAGGAAGTTGAAGAGTCCCCCCTCTTAAAGTGTACTGTTAGGCTCCTTTCTCATAAAAACCCCTACACGTGCCACACAACCAACCAACCCATCCATCAGATCCCAAAACTTCGAAAACATAAAAAAGCGGGAAGAAGAAGGATCATAATACGTCACCCAAGAAGTGACTAAAAAAAAAAGAACACACACACACATAGAGGCGAATAAGGTCACAGTCCTTCCTCATTAAAGAAAAAAGGGCTCGGAGGCCAGGATTACAATACCAAAGGGGCAAAGTTCAAAACGAAATATTACAAGTTGGAAAAAGCAAAATGAGCCGAGAGTATAGCTTGGCCAGTCAGAGGTAACAACAGGCTTTAATCTTCGTCAGACCCTGGAGGCCAGGAAAGGAATAGTCCCTGGGGCTGCTACAGCCCCAATCATCAGACCCTCAATCGCAGCTGCCCAAGGCGTCCATTGGGTCGTCAGCCCCCTCCTCTTCACTCCCTAGAGCCTCGCAGCCTGACGAATAGCCTTTACCCTTACTATCCCCCGAGTCGTGGCTACTGACGTCCCAGTCTTCCTCAAACTCAGCCAGCTTGGTGCCCTCAAGATAACCGAGGTCGCTCTTCAGTTTCTTTGGTACTGGGGAAGAGGGGCCTGAGTCGGAAAGGTCAGGGGCAATGTTCTCCGCTTGCAGCCAAGGAAAACAGCGACGACACCCCCGGTAGGAGCAACCCCCTGCCTGCGTGAAGAAGTTGGATCTCAGCCTCATAAAGAACGAATGGGACGCCAGATAGCTTTTGATAGTTTATTTGCCCCAATAACATAAGGAGACCGGAGGACGATTAGCTTGCAGCGGTGGATGATCGTCCGCACCCATCTGGGGTACTTGAACCTTTTTGGACCCGTACACCTGAAGGTAGTAACAATAACTCCTCGTCGGAAAATTTTGTCTTTTACCCAAGGCATGATGAAAGGAAGAATGGCAAACAAGGATACTCAAAATTTCGTGGAAATGAACTGGGGTAAACTCAATCCTTTATAGCCAGAAAGAGGAGGAGTCGGGCTTTTAATGGCGCTCCAACCACCCCGACGGAAGAGGCCAAGTGTCACCCAGGCACAAGGCTCAAAGGATTTCCTAGAAAAATAATCATAAAGGAGGGTCTCTTAACTCTTTGCATACCCGAGCAATTAAGACATTCTTCCTAGGGAATATGCGTGACATAAAATGCAAGGAAAGATCAAAAGTCAACCTTCCACCAGCATGGTTGAGAATCGACAGCCGACGCGAGCCTCCCTTCCCTGCTATCAAGGGGCAACTGATGGGCCCGGTTTTCTACCCTGGGTTGCCCATCAACTAAACCTGAGGCTGACCCAACCCGAGTTCCGGGGTAGCCTGCCTTGCAGGTTACTTAACAGGCCTCTCCAAGCAGCTTGTTAGGGCATTCCTGAAAAACCCTGCTGAGCTCTAAACCCGGGGCTCAGCCCCCTGCTCGCCAGGGTCAGGCCGCTCCCGCAATTACAGGAAGAGGAAGGGGATCCCTCCTACCTTCCAGACATCAGGGAACGTCACCCAGCCAAGCCCAGGTTAGGCAGGAAGAACCCTCTTGATTATGCCTAAAGTAAGAAGGGAACGAGTGGGGGAGATGTTTCCACGTGTCCCCTGTCTTTTCCTCTCTCTCTCTCTCTCTCTCTCTCTCTCTCTCACTCTCTCTCCTTACTCTCTCTTATGGGAACCTATAAATACCCATTTATCTCCCACAAGAGAGGGTAATTGATTTTCTCTCACTAGAATCTTACTCTAGAAAACGCCACCTTACTCCTCACGAGTAAGGTCCGTCAAGTGCATACACGGACTGACTTAAGCATCGGAGAGGGTTCCCTCGGAAAACTCCGAGGCCCTATACGTTTCTTATGCAGGCTGCAGGCCCCTTCCGCCCGGAAAGTCCGATCACTAGAGAAGAGGAAAGTGAGGCTTAGAGATCAAGTCACATCTACAAAGAACCAACACTTAATCCATGATCCGAATCCAATTCGGGTGTGATTGTTTCCATACTAGAACAGAAGTCATTAAGATGCTCCATATTATTAGATCTTACGTTTATAGTATGGAAACTTCATATTATTAAAGATCTGATGATTATATGATTTTTTCGTACAAACATTGTGGACATGACATAGGTCCACCCCGACGCGGTCACGCGCGGGTTTGGGGAGGCGAATGAATCTCCATATGAGAATGGATCGAATTGAAATTTAAATCAAAGTGGAGTCGCCACCGAACTTTGTGGGAGTTCGGGCCCGTTCGAACCCACTCTATGTCGTAGTGGGCCATGCACAAAGTATGGCCCATTTCCGATGTCAGAGTTTATTGGGTTCGTCCCTTTGCATTTGATACCGATAACGACATTATCGGATATCGTATATTGAATGACTCTCGTGCGCCAACGGTTTCGGACATCCGGAAACCAAGGTTCTGAGTAAGAGGTGAGGGTACGTGTTGGGAAGTTCACAAAGAACACCCAACCCCGCCCGCACATTAGCGACCTCTACTAAGATATCGAATGACTTTCTAATACGCGCGTTAGTTGAACGATGAAAATGTTATGCAAACAATATTTTCTCTAAACATACGAAAGAGAATGAATGGGTTTCTAAGTCGATTTAATGAAACTAAAGCTAACGTCAAAGTTATATTTAGCATGTGGGTTCATTTTAGTACAATAAAATAAACAATGAAAATAGATCGAAGAGACATGAACAAACAAATTAGTAACGGTATAACGATAATAACGGTTTGCGAAAATATAAAATAATATGGAATGATGTCGAATAATGTAGACATGATGCATGATTATGGAAAAATAGTATGTCACGTGATTGATTTGACACGTGTTGACCCAAGTCATAAAAAAGAACTAACGAGACTAAACCCACGTTATGGGACTTCACGGTTTGACGTGATAAAGGGGCCACTCGACCGAGTCATTGAGGGACTCGATCAAGTGGACCTCTGAAGAGGCTTTTGTCCCAGATTTCGTGACGTCACTCGACCGAGTTACGAGGGAACTCGACCGAGTGCACGGCCACTCGATCGAGTCATTGCGAGACTTGACCGAGTGGTTGTCAAAATAGCATTCTACCTCGTTTTTTGGGGTACCATTCGACCGAGTTTCGTAGGCACTCGATCGAGTGCCCCCTGTACGAACCAGGGTTCGCCTCGTAATTTATTATTGATTGCGAGGTTGCTTTTCGATTTTGGTAAATCGTTGATTTTGTTGAATCGGGCATAAATATTATGGGATTTATACTCGATTCTAATTTTGATACTCGTCATATCCGATGCTCGATTATTGAATCGACATGGAATATTAGAGTGAAACTTGAAAGAAAAAGATGCTATAAGTCGTTTAAATTAACTAAAAAGATATAGATTTTCTCTGCGTTTATAGTGTCGTAATTAATTCTAACGAATTAGATGACAACTATTTTAGCATCAACGAAAATCGTATTAGTTAAATTAATTGACTAAATCGTTTAGATTCGACATCCAACTATTGAGTTGGTACCGAATCTAATAGATCGACGCGTTGCGATTACTTTAATTAAAACGGACTCGATTTGACTCCCTCGGCTTCCCGACATCGTAATAAATCCTTGCGGATTGTGTGATGTCTGATCCGCGTCAACGGGTTTCGACCTTAAATAAAAAAAAGTGTTTGACTCGAAAATAGTTTTGAAATCGATGAAAATGCGATGATGACGATAGAATAAGAAAAATAAAAAATAAAAACGAAAAAAGATGAAGATGACGAGATGGACGATGCGAAAAAGAAGAGAAGGGAAAAGAACGAGATTTTTGCACCCTCAACCTACATGTTCTTGTCTCGGATAGGACTCGCTTGATTGTGGCTTAGGCAAGGGAGTTCGAGTTTTACGTAGATTAAGTTATGGTGGTTTAGGGTTTGCCTCCTAAGTACTAGGGTTAGGGTTTGAGTGTACAGGATTAGGGTTGTATGAGATGTGTGTCAAAAGTGTTCAATTGCATGCACAAAGGGGTGTATATATAGGCAAAGTGTTGATTGTGGCTTAGGCACGGGAGTTCGAGGTTTACGTAGATTAAGTTATGGTGGTTTAGGGTTTGCCTCCTAAGTACTAGGGTTAGGGTTTGAGTGTACAGGATTAGGGTTGTATGAGATGTGTGTCAAAAGTGTTCAATTGCATGCACAAAGGGGTGTATATATAGGCAAAGTCTAGCTCGTCATTCAGAAGCGAGTAGGAACGAGCATTCTCCGTATGGATCGAGTTGCTTGTTGACATGTGGACCTGTTCTTCGAGCTTGCGAACAACGCTGATTAGTTCGGCTATGAGCCCAGTGGGCTCAGATCCAGCGAAAGGAGTCCCTTTCACCATGGCACTCAAACGGGTAGCAAGGGTCGTTTGGTCGGTCTGGATAGCAGTCAATTTGGTCTCGATCTTGGACAGTGCGGCGGTCAGTTGATCCAGAGTTCCTTGCATTTTGTGTTGGCTTCTGGTTATCGGTGGCCTGTCTGTAAGAATACCGCGTAATCAGAAAAGTTGCTTCGGAACTAAAATTCACCAAGGCATAGGAAATAGCGCGGGAGGAGAGACGACTCTAGTTTAACTCGGGTTAGACTCTCCTAAGACAAATGTGTAGGGTAAGATTCTTGGAGTGACCATGATTAATCGCTCCGTCGGAGAATAGCCCCAAAGTGAGACTAAGGACCCAGATAGGACTCAGATGGTGTGACATCTAAGTGACTCAAAAGTGGGGTACGTGAGACACGTGTAAGACATGACCCTTAGAGCAACCGTGATTGATCGCCTTGGTGAAGGGTAGCCCCCGAGTGGGATTGAAGATTTTGTTAAGACTCGAGTGTCGGACGAGTGACCCTTAGACGTAAGGATCACGAACCTTTTGTTGTAGGGCTATGCCTTGTAAAAGGTTGACTCGGAAAAGACACCTAGACGGGTGACTTGTGAAAGGTGGGCCTCCCTTAGGATTCGGCGGGTGGGCCGAGTCTTGTTCGAAGGAAGGTCCATGTGAGATATTCCCCAGACTTTAGACTCGAGTGTGTAAACGGGCCTTCCTTTGTAGGAGTACGTCCTACGTAGGTGAGCCTTGCCTTAGTCAAATAAGGCGGACTGGGATAGGGAAGAAACTCGTGATGTAAGATCGACGGAGTTTCGACGCTAGAGACTTCGACGACTTATGACACGACCCGACACATGCTAAATACGGGAAGTTCTAAGAAGAGGAAGGTTTTGAAAAAAAAAAGATTTTTTTAAGAAAAAATCCGAAAAAACGGAGGGGCCCGATTTTTTGAAAAAAATCAGAAAACGTATCGGGCCACGGTTTTGAAAGTTCGAAAATATTTTCGAGTTTTGAAACGGGCAGAATACCGGCTAGAAATAGGCTATTTTGAGTAAAATCATAAGTCCTAAATTCGGTATACGTCCCGGGTTTTGAAATTGGATATTTTGAGAGAAGGATGCAATTTTTGAAAAAGATGGTTTTTGAATACGACACGGAAACCAAGTAGCATATAGTCACGCGAGCATTATAACGACGCCATGTATGCTTTACACTAAGTCTCGGTCGGTCTATAAAGGGTCTATACCAGTGCACATAGCCTAGACGTGAATCGGGGCGGACTCTCTAAGTCGAGTTGAGCTTAGAACATGCCGCGAAACCGATATGAATCTGCTATGGACACCTTTGACATATCCATATTGGAGTACATCACGGTATAGTGGGACGTCGGTCGCGAGTACCGGCCCGGGTAAAAATAGGGTTATGCATGAACCGTAAAACTAAAACGCGTATTGTACTAGTCAAACGATTTCTATTCGAGTCTCACCCTGAGGATGCCGATGGTAAGTCACGCATCAGTTAATCCCCAGCGGAGTCGCCAAATTGTGGACATGACATAGGTCCACCCCGACGCGGCCACGCGCGGGTTTGGGGAGGCGAATGAATCTCCATATGAGAATGGATCGAATTGAAATTTAAATCGAAGTGGAGTCACCACCGAACTTTGTGGGAGTTCGGGCCCGTTCGAACCCACTCTATGTCGTAGTGGGCCATGCACAAAGTATGGCCCATTTCCGATTTCAGAGTTTATTGGGTTCGTCCCTTTGCATTTGATACCGATACCGACATTATCGGATATCGTATATTGAATGACTCTCGTGCGCCAACGGTTTCGGACATCCGGAAACCGAGGTTATGAGTAAGGGGTGAGGGTACGTGTTAAGAAGTTCACAAAGAACACCCAACCCCGCCCGCACATTAGCGGCCTCTACTAAGATATCGAATGACTTTCTAATACGCGCGTTAGTAGAACGATGAAAATGTTATGCAAACAATATGTTCCCTAAACATGCGAAAGAGAATGAATGGGTTTCTAAGTCGATTTAATGCAATTAAAGCTAACGTCAAAGTTATATTTAGCATGTGGGTTCATTTTAGTACAATAAAATAAACAATGAAAATAGATCGAAGAGACATGAAGAAACAAATTAGTAACGGTATAACGATAATAACGGTTTGCGAAAATATAAAATAATATGGAATGATGTCGAATAATGTAGACACGATGCATGATTTTGGAAAAATAGTATGTCACGTGATTGATTTGACACGTGTTGACCCAAGTCATAAAAAAGAACTAACGAGACAAAACCCACGTTATGGGACTTCACGGTTTGAAGTGATAAAGGGGCCACTCGACCGAGTCATTGAGGGACTCGATCAAGTGGACCTCTGAAGAGGCTTCTGTCCCGGATTTCGTGACGTCACTCGACCGAGTTATGAGGGAACTCGACCGAGTTATGAGGGAACTCGACCGAGTGCACGGCCACTCGATCGAGTCATTGCGAGACTTGACCGAGTGGTTGTCAAAATAGCATTCTACCTCGTTTTTTGGGGTACCATTCGACCGAGTTTCGTAGGCACTCGATCGAGTGCCCCCTGTACGAACCAGGGTTCGCCTCGTAATTTATTATTGATTGCGAGGTTGCTTTTCGATTTTGGTAAATCGTTGATTTTGTTGAATCGGGCATAAATATT
Source organism: Agrostemma githago (assembly GCA_958450325.1). Classification (NCBI taxonomy): domain Eukaryota; kingdom Viridiplantae; phylum Streptophyta; class Magnoliopsida; order Caryophyllales; family Caryophyllaceae; genus Agrostemma; species Agrostemma githago. Next base: position 28,349,007 of record OY288250.1, on the reverse strand, counting down.
ATGGGATTTATACTCGATTCTAATTTTGATACTCGTCATATCCGATGCTCGATTATTGAATCGACATCGAATATTAGAGTGAAACTTGAAAGAAAAAGATGCTATAAGTCGTTTAAATTAACTAAAACGATAAAGATTTTCTCTGCGTTTATAGTGTCGTAATTAATTCTAACGAATTAGATGACAACTATTTTAGCATCAACGAAAATCGTATTAGTTAAATTAATTGACTAAATCCTTTAGATTCGACATCCAACTATTGAGTTGGTACCGAATCTAATAGATCGACGCGTTGCGATTACTTTAATTAAAACGGGCTCGATTTGACTCCCTCGGCTTCCCGACATCATAATAAATCCTTGCGGATTGTGTGATGTCGGATCCGCGTCAACGGGTTTCGACCTTAAATAAAAAAAAAGTGTTTGACTCGAAAATATTTTTGAAATCGATGTAAATGCGATGATGACGATAGAATAAGAAAAATAAAAATAAAACGAAAAAAGATGAAGATGATGACGAGATGGACGACGCGAGAAAGAAGAGAAGGGAAAAGAACGGGATTTTTGCACCCTCAACCTACATGTTCTTGTCTCGGATAGGACTCGCTTGATTGTGGCTTAGGCACGGGAGTTCGAGGTTTACGTAGATTAAGTTATGGTGGTTTAGGGTTTGCCTCCTAAGTACTAGGGTTAGGGTTTGAGTGTACAGGATTAGGGTTGTATGAGATGTGTGTCAAAAGTGTTCAATTGCATGCACAAAGGGGTGTATATATAGGCAAAGTCTAGCTCCCCCGTCTAGGGTTACTCGACCGAGTAACTGGCTAACTCGGTCGAGTGGCCCAGTGCGACTGTAGACGGGCTTGCTTAAGGGCCCACTCGATCGAGTGGGCTGACACTCGATCGAGTGGGTCAGCTGAAGCGCACGGGTCCAACTTTTTGGACCTCGGGTTAGGCATTTTGTGGGCTTTGTATTTGGCTTGGACTTTTGATGTTTGCACGGCTGTTTTTTTTTGTGTCTCGGAAACGGCTTTGACCGGGGTTTGACCCAATCGCTAAAAGTCGATTTTATTTCCGGTGTCGATTTTGACCCAAATTAGTCTTATTTGATTGGAAACGACCCACTGGGCCTGAATTTGAGGTTAGTTTTGTGAGATTTGTACTCCGTAAATACCTAAGTCAGCAACTAATGGTTTCGAGCCCATATCCGAGCGCGTAGGAACACGTTTGCGTCCGATCATCATCGGGTGTTTTTTGGAACCTGCTATAGACACCTGGCGGTCAAAATGTGGGTGTCTACAAACATATATATGGAGTTATTATAATGCACATAATGTGTTGCTTTAATATAGATCATCTATTATTTTAATGTCTAACCCCTGTGTATAGGCATATTCTGTTAATTGAATCTCGTGTTACTTTAATACACTTCATCTGTTACTTTAGTTCTTGTCATCTGTTACTGTAATGCATTGGAGTAACAAAGGATTTGGAATACTGCTATATTAAAAAAAAAGATATTGCTTCCTATAATGATGGAACGTGATTGCCATCAAAATAGGAAACAATATCAAAGTATAACGCTCTCATTCATACTCGTATTCATAGCAGTATACATGTTCATACTGTCATTCATACTCTCATTCATGACGTTTGATGGGGGTAGGTAGCCTGCCACGGGTCGCCCACCATATGGGCCCCCAAGAAGCCCGACCCAAAAGTAAAGAAAAAAGGGGTCTGCTTGGCAGGCCAGCCAGCAAGGACCTTGCCAAGGAGCCCCTAGAGGGCAACTTTAGCCTCTTCGAGCTCCAAGAGAGCTCCCCCCTGCCCGTCAGTGTCAAATCGCCTGTTGTGATTCAGCGAGTCGAAGCCCCGCTGCCTGACAGTCCTCAGAGCTTCCCTTCTTGGCAGGCCCCGGGGAGGCAGAAACTGGAAACCCTTCCATCCGTACCTGAGGTAAGGAAGAATGGGTGGACGAGGTAGACCCACGTGTTGCCTCCTTGTCCTCTCATTCTCCCTCCCTCTCTCTCTCTTTCTCTCTTTCTCTCTCTTTTCCCCTCTCTCTCTTGGGGGAAGGTATAAATACTTTGGTATTTCCCACAAGAAAGGGGTTGGACTTTCTCTCTCTAGAATCTTACTCTAAAATCGCCACCTTACTTCTCATGAGTAAGGTTCATCCAGGCATTTCACGGACTGACTTAGGCATCAAAGAGGGTTTCTTTGGACACCTCCGAGGCCCTGTGCGTTCTATGTGCAGGGAGCAGGCCACCTCCGCCGGGAAGGTCTGCATACCGGAGTAAGAGGAAGGAGAGACTCGCAAAGCAAAACAATCAACATCAAAGCAATACCGAACTCAAAGAGCCCGAATCCGCTTCGGGTCAATTGTTTCCGTAATCGGAACAATTTGGCACCGTCTGTGGGGAGGAAACGGTTATACCCACGGATTACCCACAAAAATCAACCAGGACCTCAAATATGCCTGAAATTATTGAAGCCAACTCCGGGGCGGATCCGATGGGACATCCGGTGATCCTTCTGTAGGGCATGCCTCTGCCAGATTGACCCAGGAGCTACGAGAGCGAATGAGGCTGAGGGAGCCCGCCTCAAAGCGCCTGGGGGAAAAACAAGGTGAAGTCTTTTCCAGATTAACACCAGCTGAATCGCAGTAGGCTCCAAGGCTGTCTAGGAGCATGCAGTCCAGGCTCAACAATGGACAACCACTGGGATCAAGGCACCGTCAGGACGATAACCTCGAACCACCTCAGAGGAAGCGACCTAGACATTACTCCTCTGCGAGGGGGGATGAGGCTATAAGTAGGCAAGCTCCTCGGCACCGCTCCCCAAGTGTTGGAAAACTGACCCCTGGCAAATGGGATGACTACGGTTACCACTCTCAGACCTACCAAGACTCCACTCCACCCCGAAGTGCAGGGACACCCTATCCCGAAGATTAAAATGCCTTCAGTAAAGTTTGATGGAACAACTGACCCGGAGGATCACCTGGCGGCATATGAAAGTCATATGGGGATGTACGATGCCGATGATGCGGTCTGGTGCAAGATTTTCCCAACCACCCTGGTGGGTCTTGCTCAAGGGTGGTTCAGGGACCTGCCGCAAGGGTCAATCGGTTACTTTATAGAATTGGCTGAAGGCTTCTTGGACCAGTATGTAGGGAACAAGAGGCGCAGACTGAGCTGATTTGACCTGATGACCCGCAGACAGAAGAAGGGCGAGATTGTCAGGGAGTACCTGAAGAGGTTTGATCTGGCCTTCCAGTAGGTCAGGGAAATCGACGATCCCACGGCAGCGTACGCTTTGACCAACTCATTACTCCAAGGGGAGATGAAAAATCAGATGATTAGAGCTCAGCCAGAAACTCTGGTCAAAGCCCGAAAAATAGCCGAGGTCTTCATGCTACAGGAGGAGTTCCATAGCCTACCGGAGACCCCCACAGGACCTTCCAGGCCACAGGGGGGACCGCTGGGTGGACGCAGCAGGGGCGAGGCAGGAAAACAGAGAGCTGAGGAGGGTGACACTCCAAGAAAGGAACGTGTGACCTACCAACCAAGGTTTGACAGCTACACAGCCCTCAACAAATCAAGAGCCGAGATATTTGAGTTGGAGAAGGAAACAGCCAAGTGGAACCGCCCAAGTAAGCCACGCAGCCCAAAGGGTGACCCGAAGATGTTTTGCACATACCACGATTGCATAGGACATACCACTGAGGAATGTCGCCACCTGAAGGATGAGATTGAGAAGCTCATCAGGAATGGTTGGCTAAGTACCTATGCTGCAAGGAATAAGAGACAGAATGATACGACAGACAATCCTGAAGGCTCAGCGCAAAATCGCATGATAATCAATGTCGTGTCAGGAGACGCTGAAGGTCAGACAAGCAGGAGAGGCCAAAAAAGGCAAATCCGAGAGCTAAGGAACCAGATCTGCTATGCTAAGAGGACAGGAAGCCCAACAGGCCTAACCCTGAGCATCACACCCCAGGATGCAGGGCGGGTAATCTACCCTCCCAGCGACCCTCTGGTATTGTCTCTTGTCATTAGCAATCACATTGTAAGGAGGTGCATGGTAGACACAGGCGCCTATACCAACCTGCTATACAAGGAAGCATTTGATAAAATGAACCTAGAGAAGAGGCACCTCAAGCCTGCCTCCGGATCACTGTATGGATTCAGCGGGGCAGGGGTTCTCCCCATGGGGGTCATCGAGCTGCCGGTGATGTTTGGAGAGGGGGCCTCAGCCAGGAATATCAGAGCATCGTTCGTTGTTGTTGATGCAAAGTCCGCATATAACGCTTTGATAGGCAGGGCGACACTGGACGAAATTGAGGCAGCCATATCAATCAGAGCCCTGACCATAGCCTACGTGACGGATTTTGGCATGGAGGGAAAGGTGCACGGTGACCAAGAGTCGGCCAGGCAATGCTACTCTGTGGCCCTACGCACCCATGAAACAGAGCGAAAGGGTAAGCAAAAAGCAGATAGTTCCCCCAGCAGGGAAGGGGAGATTCCAGCTAGCCAGCAGGCGGCGGTCCACCTTGAACCTGGGGGAGAGAGCATGCTGGTGGAACTAGAGCTAGGGAGGTAGGTCCTCATAGGGACTGACCTGGAAAGTTCCTACTGTGAAGAATTGATCAAGGTCCTGAGGGACAACAGGGATGTATTCGCCTACTCGGCAGACGAAATGGCGGGGGTCGATCCGGCCCATATTGTTCATAAGCTGAACGTAAGTCCGGAAGCCCGCCTTATGAAGCAGAAGAAGAGGAACATGTCTCCAGAAAAAGATCAGGCCATCAAAGAAGAAATCGAGAAGCTTTTGAATGCTGACTTCATAGAAAGCTGTGATGGTAAAAATATCCTCGGGTGCCTTGAGGATGTGCGTAGATTTTACCAATCTCAACAAAGCCTGCCCTAAAGACTGTTATCCCCTCCCAAGAATCGATCAGCTGGTAGTTGCCACCAGTGGGTACTCCACGCTTAGTATCTTGGATGCCTTTTCAGGCTATCCCCAAGTATACCTCTGGCAGCCTGACAGGGTGAAATGCGCATTCATCACCAGTTCTGGCACGTACATGTACAAGATGATGCCATTCGGGCTCAAGAACGCAGGCGCCACCTACCAGCGGTTAGTTGATAAAGTATTTGAGAATCAGAAGGGTCGAAACCTGGAGGCCTATGTGGACGACGCAATTGTAAAGAGTAAAGGGGATGCAGAACACCTAAAAGATTTGCAGGAGACTTTCTCTTCCCTGCGCGCATACCAGATGAAACTAAATCCCAATAAGTGCACCTTTGGGGTCCGCTCTGGGAAGTTCCTGGGTTTCTTGGTCAGCGCCAGGGGGATTGACGCGAACCCCGAGAAAGTTCAGGCCGTCTTGGATCTCCCAGAACCGAGAACGATGAGGGATATTCAACGCCTAACCGGCAGGATGGCTGCCCTGGCACGGTTCATTGCCAGGTCACCCGATAAATCGACGCCTTTCTTCAAGGTATTGAAAGGAAACAAGCAATTTAAATAGGAAACTGAACAAAAAGAAGCCTTCGAACAACTGAAAGAACACCTGAAGAAGCTGCCTACCCTGGCAAGGCCGGTGGCAGGGGAGAAGCTCTTCCTTTACATCGCCGTAACAAACTCAACAGTGAGAACAGTAATTCCAAGGGAGGAGGCAGGCTCCCAATAGCCGATCTATTTTGTAAGCCATGCCCTCAGGGCAGCAGAGAAGAATTACCTAGTTGTTGAAAAAGCAACCTACGCAGTCGTCATTGCAGCCAGGAAACTTAGGCCTTACTTCGACGCACATCCCGTCGTTGTACTGACTGACCAGCCCCTGGAGAAAGTTTGAGAAGTCTGGGAGATTGTTGAAATGGGCCATAGAGCTAAGCGGGTTAGGCATATCATACCAGTCTAGGACTGCCATCAAGGCGCAGGCCTTGGTAGATTTCCTGGCAGAATGTTCTCATTTAGAAGAAGACGATCCACCCGCTGGAGAATGGGTAGTATACACTGACGGATCCTCTACAGCCAATGGTGCGGGGGCAGGGATCGTGCTGACCAGCCCTGAGGGAGCAGACTTTGAGCATGCACTCAGGTTTACCTTCCCTGCATCAAATAACGAGGCTGTACTGGCAGACATCAATCTGGTTAAGGCTGTAGGGGCAGAGAGGCTCGTCCTAGCAACAGACTCCCAGCTCATAGCCAACCAAATCAATGGAGAATACGAAGCTAGAGATCAGGCCATGGCCGCATACCTGGAAAAGGTGAAGCAAGAGTTATCCGGGCTAAAATCCTATGAAGTCAGACAGATCCCCCCGTCACAGAACAACCGGGAAGACGCCCTGTCGAAGATGGCCAGCTCCAGCCTGCACGATATAAGAAGGTCAGTGTGGGTGGATATAATACAAGAAAAATCCACCACACCCTGCCAACTGGTCAGTATCATCGAGGAAGTAGAATCCGAGGATTGGATGACCCTATCATCCAGTTCAAGAAGTATGGGACCCTTCCGCAGGACCCAATGCAGAAGAGAAAGATGCCAACCAGGGCTGCATGGTTCATATTAGTCGGCGAGGAATTCTACAAAAAAATCGTTCTTTTCTCCCCTGCTCAGGTGCCTGGGGGCAGGCCAGGCCGCGGAGGTGCTAGACAATATACACTCAGGTATCTGTGGTCATCACATAGGAGGAAGATTAGTGGCCCACAAAGCCCTGAGGGCAGGCTACTACTGGCCGACCCTGCTTGTTGATGCCAGAAATCTGACTCAGAAGTGCAGGAAGTGTCAATTGTTTGCCCCATCGATACACGCCCCCGCCCAGGACCTCCGGCCAATCTTGTCTCCCATCCCCCTCGCTCAGTGGGGGATGGACATCCTGGGTCCGTTCACTGTGGCGACTGAGGGCAGAAAGTTTTTGATAGTAGGGATTGATTATTTCACTAAGTGGATTGAAGCCGAAGCCGTCCCGAGCATTACAGAGCCGGCGGTTAGGAAAGTGATCTAGAGAAATATCATAATCAGGTACGGCCTGTTGAAGATGTTAGTCTTTGACCACGGAAGACAGTTCAACAATGATCCCTTGAGAGCCTGGCTGGAAAGCCATGGCATAGCTGTCGCTTATTCTGCCGTCTGCCACCCAAAAACCAATGGGCAGGCTGAAGGCGCGAACAAGAAAATCCTGAACGGGCTGAAAAAAATGGTGGATGAGCTCAAAGGAAGATGGGCGGATCACTACAACAAAATAATCTTTTCGCGCCGATTTTTTCGTGACGATTGGAAAATCGACACAACTAACCCACAATGCGTCATTATAATAAATAACTTATCGTACCAAATAAAAATCGAAGCTAATTAACACCCTAAAATGATGCAAAAGATGGCTTAACATATCCCAAATTACCAAAAATAAAAATTCATTGAGCGCTAAACTATTTCCTAATTATTTCATCTATGAAGCCCTAAAACAAAAAAACCCAACATTAGCCCTCAAACTTACGCATAACCTCTACATATCTTGTCTTTCCCTTGGTGAAATAATGAAGTTATCATCTTGACAATTGTGGTTTCGCTTATACATCACTCATTAAGGTATGTTTAATTGCTTATTATTCTGTTAATCTCTTTTAATTTGATTGTATCACTACAAAATTAGGATTTATTGCATAGTTTACGGGTTTGTCTTCTATCAATTTTGTCCTCTGTGTGCGATTTGATTTGAATAGTCGGTAGTGCCTTCTTTTGTTTTTTCAAAATATATGGTGTTAAATTGTATTGGATTAGCATATTTCTTCTTGTATCATACTCTATAAATCATATGGATGTTGTTGTATGAAAAATATACGGTGTTGTGAGAGAATTTTTGCTATAAACCAGTTCAGCATGAATAAAAAACTGTTAAATGCTTGCTGCGAAGTCTGCTGCTGCTGAACATGGTTGTATTGAGTACTGTCCACTGTAATGTTCGGTGTACTGTCCTATTATTTCAATTATTCCGATATTCTATTATTTATTCTAATTCTACCGTTGTTGTACTATCCGATGTACTCTTGTTTGTAAGTGAAAAAAGGTTGACAGTACTTCCGTTTCAACTTTAATATTCATGGTTACAGCACCCTCGCTTCAACTTCGAGAGATGCTTCCAAGCTATTGTCTTGTTTTTAGCACCTCCGCTTTCTTTATTAGCCTCTCATTTTCCGT